>JAPFFP010000012.1:12095655-12107644 GCA_026153255.1 Solanum medicagineum | reverse complement strand
ACTTTATCTTAAAGTTCATGATTTTGAATGTCCAAAATTAGATATCTTTATATTATGATTTCCAAATTTAAGTGTTGATTTCTCATTCATTTTAAGCTTGATTTTAATGTGATTTTCACCCATAGACTCTTTTTCTATGCAAAACTTAATTTTAACATCATTTTTCAAATTCAAGAACTTCAAATTTTAGCCCTAAAATTATAAGTCTAATTCTTGCCAATATGGGTATCAAAATGCACCTTTTGACACGTACATAATATCTATTTTTTATAGCATTTGATCAAGTCAGAGATCGTTTTGAGGATTGAGTTGATTGAAAACTTGTCCTAGTGCGATTTCGACATCGAGATAGGTTTGGCTAGCCTTTTTGGGACTGGATTTAAGTTATTGATCATGTTTATTTGGTAATTGTGAGATCTAGATTGATTCATGAGTAATTGTGTTGATATGATGGAATATTGATAGAAATGTGATCCCGGTTGAGTCGAATTTATGAGTAAATTATGATCCTATTGATAAATTAAGATGAAATCATATGAATTGAGGTAAATTGGGGCAATAATGTGGTAATATGAGACTTGTGATACTATTTATGTAATTATGTGGTAATTGATGGTTGTTGAGATACTTTCGAGGATTTTGTGTATATCATGGGATGAGTGAGGTCCAATATAGCATTATGCCTGTATATTTGGGATGAGTGAGGTCCGGCATTGTTGGTACGTTTGGCCATTATTGTAAGTACGATGATTTGAGACATGTTGATGGTTTGGGCACTAGTTTTGACCCTCGATATATCTTTATGGTTATATAACTCTATGATATTCATGTATCGATATTCTTGTTATGATATTATTTTATATATATGTATGCCTATCTGGATTGTATCATTGACATGCATTTATCCCGTATTGCTTGTTTTATCCCTTGACCCTGGTAGGTGGCAAGGTTGACATATTGTGATATTCCTTGACCACGGGCAAGTGGCAAGGAGAGCTACTATGAACCGCTTGACCACGACAGGTTGCAAAGTCGAGACATTATTATATTCCTTGACCACAGACAAGTGTCAAGAATGTGACACACTTGATATATGACTTGACGAGTTCATGCATTGTATTCACACCTCTCATTATATGGTGTCACGGGTTAATATGGATATCATAGTTTACCATTATGTATATATTAATTGTGCACTAATCTTTTTGATATAGGTGATAGGATTCTTCACTATTATATACTTGATTGATTTCTCTTACCTAGTCGGTTGAACCTACTAGGTACTTCTCGGTGTACTCACCCCTACATTGTTTCCTCTCTGCAGATTGAGCATAGGGACCTACACAAGGTAGTTGATCATTCTAGCTGAGTTATTATCCATCCACCTAGATTTTAGTGGTCAGGCTCACACTTCGTGACGTCGTGGATCTTTGAGTCTTCCTTTTATTGCTTCTATTTCAAATGTTGTAATAGAATTATGAGATAGCTTTGTATCTTATTTTGAGACAGTTGTATTTACTCTTCAGTACTATTTTCAGATGCTCTTGTACTCATGAATCTAGGTTTTGGGATTTCTTATGACATGTTGTGATGGTTTCCGCTTTATTTTATCTTTCTTTAGTCACGATCCGATTTTGGATCATGATACTTATGTTATTGTACTTGTATTTTTGTACTTCAGTTATGGTATTTTGATGTTAATACAAGATTTTCGAGAAGAACTGATAAATTGAAGTCAAGTAATTTAATGGGCTAGAAGCATTTTAATGTTGTATTGTCAAAAAGAACAAACAAATTAAAGTCACGAAAGGGATAACATTTGTTTTCATTTTTTGTTTCCTAGTTTCACTTACCCAGTCGTCTAGTTATTGTAACAGTGTAACTAGCACTCTTCTAGCTCCAAGATAATGTAGTCTCTGTACATAAATTAAATAAATATAATTTTAGCATCTTACATAAGTTTTAGGTAAAAAATAATGCATTACCGTACTTCTTCATTAGTACTAAAAGTTTTTTTACAGAGTGTGAAAGACGACAGATCCTTGGAAAATAATGAAATATAGAGGGATTTTAAATGGTTTAGAACCATTTTACTCAATCATATTTAACCAAATTAAATTCGTATTTATTCATATTTTATATAAATGAATTATAATTCAATCTATTGTGACTCAATCCATCCAAATTAAATCCAACCAACCTATTTGTCACCCCTATTTTGGTCAACATAAGAAAAGGTGTAATACTAAAATTATTTAAAGTATGGTGCATAGAAATTAACGCTGGTTGACAGCATCTATATAAGATGCAGCCTGTTGGCATCCGTACTTTTACTTTGCCTCAGAAAAACAAGGACTAATGGAGGAAAATCTTCCTCCAGGGTTCAGGTTCCATCCCACAGATGAAGAACTCATCACTTTTTATCTCACTAAGAAAGTTTCTGATTTCAACTTCACTGCTAGAGCTATTGCTGATGTTGATCTCAACAAGTCTGAGCCTTGGGACCTCCCTGGTAATTATGTGGATCATTCTTTCATCATCATTTGCTTAGTTCAATATTCAATTTTCACTACTAAAACAAAATAACTGGCTGCAAGCTAATCTTTTTTAGAGGGGAATTAGCAGCATATATTAAAATAATAATCTGCTTGCAACGAGCGATTTAAACAAATTTGTTGTGTCATTCTAGTTAGACTATATATGTTGATGTTGTTTTCACCTGCTGATTATTACCATTTCAATGTTGGCAAACATTGCGTGTCTAAGTGGATATGAAGGAGGAAAAAAAGGAACTGGTGGAGTTATTTCTATCCGATTAAGCTCACCAAATAGCAACCACTTTGATATTATAACTAAAAATGAATAAGGAAACAAAGATTTTGAAAGGAATGTTCGATAATGAAACATTATTAATTAAATAATATGGTGGTACAGCAAAAGCGTCAATGGGAGAAAAAGAATGGTATTTCTTTAGCCTGAAAGATCGCAAGTACCCAACAGGGCTTCGCACAAACAGAGCAACAGAAGCAGGCTACTGGAAAACGACAGGTAAGGACAAGGAGATATTCCGTGGTGGAACCCAAGTCCTTGTTGGGATGAAGAAAACCCTAGTTTTCTATAGAGGAAGAGCTCCTAAGGGTGAGAAAACCAATTGGGTTATGCATGAATACAGACTTGAATCACGATTTGGTTTCAAACCTTCAAAGGTACGTACATTCACAAATAAAAAATATGCTACTATCCCCACTTCATTATCTACTTTTACGCAATTTAACATAAAACACATTTGACAATCCTTAATCCTAAGAATATTTATCTAAACTATATATCCTTAATCTCTCCTAAAGTATAATTTCAATCTATTCTTTGTGTTTTTATTTACCTGTCATATTTTTCTGTTCAATCTCTTTCAAAAGAGTAAAAAATACAATACTTATTTCAAATTCAATTTGTCAAGACAACCAATATTTGTGACCGAAGGAAGTTGTAACTACATCAAAACCAAAAGAAATATTCCTTCTGTGACACTTTTCGTTTTTTGAGAGTCAAACAATTTGAATTTGATCGAGAATTTGCGTATAAAATCTGCAAATTTTTTGAAATGAAATTTATATATTTTCAAACTACGTAATATGTACTACAACTCACAATAATTTATAATTCAAAATATTTTTAAAATATACGAAAATTTTATGATCAAAGATAGATTAGTTTGAATCTTAAAATCCGCAAGGCACCACGTAAATTGGGACGGAGGGAATATAATGCACCATGAGATAAAACGTTTCTTGAATTTATTATTTATTCTAACACTAACAAATATTATTCAATAATATTAGGCTTTTCTTGTTTTGGTTTCAGGGGGAATGGGTGGTCTGTAGAGTGTTCCAGAAGAGTTCAACTGTGAAAAAGCCACAACCAACATCATCTTCCCCTCTATCCCTAGAGTCTCCTTGCGACACTAATTACACAATAACAAATGAGCTTGGAGATATTGAGCTACCAATTAATTTCAACTGCCTAGCCACTACTCCATCAAGTGGGATCAACAATATTTCCTTGCACAATTACAGCAACGGCAATATAAACTTGACAACAAGAGAAGCAACAGAAAGCACTCTTCCATTACCGCCTTGGTCTTCTAGTTTTTTAAGCTCTAATATTTCATCGGTGAATTCATTGCTTTTTAGGGCATTACAGTTAAGGGGTTATTCACCAAGAGATCAAGCTACAACGACTACGATTCATGATTACTCATTTATGTTCCCACAAGAGAATATTATTACTACTCAGCTTGGAAATGATTTTGTTGCTAATAATAATATTGGAGCACCTTCTTCATCTATGGTGTTAGACAATTCTTTACAGCAACAACAGCCACAGGAACAACCCTACAAATTGGACTACAATAATATTTGATGAGATATTAGTCTTCAGTAGTCACAACTAACTACAGCTTTGTAAAGGAGGGAGTTAGAACCAACCAAGACTATTTGTTGGGACGAATGCTTTAAATGTATTTAATGTATATGCACCAATTAAGTCCACAGGGGGAAACAATCTACGAGACATAAGTCAAAAAAAGTGGTAAAGTTAGTCTTTTATTGACTTGGGAAAATCCCTAACCTTTATTGTACTTCGACTTTCATTCACAATCACTCTTCCGCATGTAACAAATTAATTCCTCTTTTGAGCATTTATGCTTTAAGCTGTCTTTTAATTCCTTTCTTTTTTAAAAAATAATTTACAGTTTATGGGGATGTGATGTTTTATTAATTTCATCATCAAAAAGATGTAAAAAAAACACAAATTAAAACAATAAGCCAAACTCTGAAGCATTCACAAACGATTGAATGCTAACAACTACAATATACAAGGAGAGTTAAAACTCCCAAAGAATTTATAATCTCGATATGAATTGAGTGAAATGATCGATCTTAACTGATTTTTGTTCTTTTTCATTGTTTTATTTAGTTCTTTCCTTCTTTATTTCTTTTGTTTCTATTGTAGTTATCTAATTTTTTTCTGTGTTTTCAAAATATATTTAAAAGTATTTTTATGAATTATGAAATGATAAATGGATAATTAAGCTTACGAACTTAAATTGATCAAATACACCCTCGAAAAAAATTGAAAGAAAAAAATTGTTTTCATGAAACTCCAAAAAGAAAAAACGATATCATATAAACTCACAAAAAATAAACTCATCATCATATATGAGATTTAGTTTCATAAATGTTGATTTTTCTTCTTTTATTTCGGTCTTTTTAGTTATTTTTGTATCCTTTTTTTACCTGATCAATCTATAGTTGGGCCTTTGTTTTCATTTTATTTTTCTATTATCAATAAAAATGGCTTTGTGCCACAACTTTAGTTTTTTTTTTCCAAAAAAATAATAAACAGAGAGATTAAATTTCAAACATGGCTACGTGGCCATGAGTTCAAGATGTAAAAATAATTTCTTACACAAATAAAGAGTAAGGTACGTATAGTAGACTCTTGTGATACAACGAATCTTCTACTAATCCCGTGCATAATGCACTACTTAAAGAAAGGGTTAAAATGGGCCTTCAAAATCAATCTCAATTTATAATCTGTAAAAAGTTTGGTTGAAAAATCAAATTGACCTCAAAAAGACAATTTCATATATTTTGGAAAATTTTGACCTTAAAAGGCTGATTTTTTTATAATTCTTCTTCTAAACAAATGACTTCCAATGGTCGGGTTGCATTTTCTAACTTTTGCATTAAAAAGATTGAAAGGAAAATAACGGCAAAAGAAAAGTAGGAGAAAACATAGTAACTAATTAATTAAAAACTATTTCCAAAAGCAATAAGAAGAGCAAAATTGATAAAAAAATATAAGTTTCAAGTTAATGACTCAACATATTTACCATTCAATTAATTAAAATGCGTATTTTCGGTTCCTTTTTATAGAAATATATTCTACTTGAGTTGGCTTACCATGATCAAATATTTTACTCATATATATCCACATTTTTGTGAGTTAACAATGATCCGATGAGTTTGCATTGCTTTTAGGAGTTTTGCATATTTGTTTCATGTCTCGTGGACTTCAGATGAGTTTTTGGAGGGTAAAAAATAAATTTGACCATAATAATTTTTTTTTTTTTTTATATCTGGTTGAGTGCAATAATGCTAGAGGAGTCCAATCGCACTGAATGGGCAATATATATATATATATTTTTTTTTGGAGGGGGGGGGTAAATAAAGGAGCAAAATTTTAGTTAGCATGATCCTATATCTGGAGCCAGCAGCTTGCATAGAAAGGGAAAAACACAATCAATATTATCACATAGAGAGGACATGATTTTTGTTTTTTTTTGAATTGGACACAACCTCATTTTGCCATTATGATTACGCTAAATAGCTTCAATGGTGAAAGATATGCAGTGTCTGAATTTTAGATTATTTCACTTTTTTTCTTGGAATTAGACTATTTGAAGGCTATCTTGTTTTTCTAGAAAAAAGAGAGAGTGAGAAGTAAGATTTTAATTAATCCTTAGTTTGATGATTTCCCATGATCATGAATACTTCAGTTATTTATCAATTTTATCAATATATTTAATTAAAAAATTGAGATTTTGAGCCTTAAGCTTAAGAGGAGGAAAATCTTTTAAGGTGTCTCGATTACATGGGGATTTGGGTGATTTTTTGAGATCTATAACCTATGACCTATGATAATTTAGTTTTGCAATAAAATATCAGTTTTGACACCAGGCGTGGGGTTGATCTTTTTAATTAGTAGAGTTTTTATATTCATAAATAAAATAAGGGCTTGTCAAATCATGACCATCATGCAGTACGATTTTTGTCATGCTACAGATCATTGATCATCAATATCTATATAACCTTCCTCCTCCCTCTTCTTTTTCTCGTCATCTTTCCTTTTCATATATTTTCCATACAAATATGAGGAAAAAAATTCTCAAACACATAACAAAGTAGAACCTATTTTAGTTCCACCAAACTTATCCTCATACACTAAAAACCCTCCCAAAATAATATGGCCATTAACCCCATCATGCAAATTCCCCCAGCCAACGAACTTGTCAAGAACATCATCCCAATTTTTTTCATAAAATGAAATTGTCATGTCACCACATTAAAAATCATCATTAACCAATAAGCCTTTTCCCCTAAATCAAACACATTTTTGGCCTCTTTCTCCATCTCTGAAAAGCCAGCGTCTATAATCATACGCAATGTGGCCAAAATCGTGGCTGCCAATTTCATCACCAATTGCATTTCCATAACCATAGGATAGCAATAAACTTTTTTATATATTTTTTCCATCACAGGGAGATAAAGAGAGAACAATAATCCAGCACCAATCGTTGAGAAATATCCTGTGAAATACTTTGTTCTCGTCAAACCTTTAGGCTTATTATGACTTGAATTCAAAGCCAACAAGACTGAACTAAGCGTTAGTAAAACAGCACAACTGAAATTCGTGAATGTAATTTTTTGTTTGACAATAATGATAGAAGTGATAAGAGTGATTGCTATTGTGACGGTTGCAGAAGAGAATTATTCGAAACCAATAAGAAACCAATACAAATAGAGAGTAACAAGATTTTGGGAGTGAAATTTGTAAATGATTTTCTATGAGTTGATTTAAAAACATAGTAAGTTAAGTAAATAGGGAGCAATAGAAGAGGGAATCCAGTAGAAACTCATTGACTCTCCCCTTTGTGATTAAAATAGAATTTTGAGAATAGGGATGAAGAAATCAAACCAACAAAGATTAATTTGTAGTTAATTCCTACAATAAAAATGTAACTTTTTGTTAGTAAATGCACTAGCACTACTATTTGTTTCTTCTTGAATATTTTGGATCAGCAAATCTGTTGAAGTACCAGATTGATCTTGTTCTTCCTGTTCTAAAAACTCCATTGAATTTTTAAAAGGACAAATAGAAGAAAGATGAATGAATATAATGATTGGGGGGAGGGGGGTTGAGAGTATATATAGTAGCTTGCAATCATGTTTATTTACTGTTAATTTTGACTAAAGAGAAGAAAAATTTAAAGCTTTTTCACAAATTAAAATTTTATGTCGTTTGGATTTTGCTTTCATAAATGAAAATATGCTTAAATTTCCTTAACTAAATTTGAAAAGTAATTATCAAACCAAAAAATAAAAATATAGATTAAATATGTTTACTAAGTTTTATTCTTATAAATTATTAAAAGGAAGATTTCATGTCATTGATAAATTCTTTTTAGAAAAACCAAGAACAAATAATTTTGAAATGTTTATCTTTAAAAACTCATGCATAAAGAATGAACATAAGTTATTTTAATAAAGTATATCCCAAAAAAATGGTGTAAGAATCCAAATCCAATAGAAGGGGTGTAAATTATTTAATAGGACTTTTTAAAAAATTACTCGTTCGAATTAAAAAAGAATGATCTTCTTTCCTTTTTAGCTTGCTTCAAAAAGAATTATCCCTTTTCCTTTTTTGAAAATATTTTAAATTTAATTTTTCACATGGCATGTTTAAGGCCACAAGATTAAAAGATATTTTGATACACCTAACATAACTTTAGAACCACAAAATTTAAAAAAAAAAAAAAAATTTAATCTGTGTCAAGTCAAACTAGACCATTCGTTTTAAAATGGACAGAGTACCTCTTTATTAGGATATATATATATATACACAGTCCCTCACTCTAGAGTCCACTTTTTTATATATACTCACCAAAAGCATGTGTTCCATATAAGAAGCCCCCCGTCGCCATTCATCCTTCCACACCAAAATCCAATTTTTCCTTGTTTTTCCTTCCTCCCTTCTTTCTTTCTTCTTATTCAATAGAGTCCCTATCCAAACCATCACCCCAAAAACATGATGACCAGACAGGAAATTTGAGAGTGTTGATGATCATTAACACCAAAGAAGTGGTGAAGTAGTCCAAATTCAAATGAAGAAGAAGAAACAAACATGACTAGTAACAAAAAATGTTACATGTTAATTTTTGTTGGTTCAATATCATAGTCCCTACTATCAAAATTCTATTTTAATCACAAAGGGGATAGTATATGAATTTCTACTTGGGTCCCTTCTACTGGATTCCCAATTCTCTTGATCCCTATTTACTTAGCTTTCTATGTCTTTAAATCAACTCATAGAAAATAATTTATAATTTCACTCCTAAAATCTTGTTACTCTCTATTTATATTGGCCGGTTTCTTCCTAAGTCTCAACAACCTTTTATTTTCTTGGGGCAATTCTTACCTCCACATTTCGACGAATTCTCTTGTTTTATTGTCACAGTTAGCCTTCACTCTTATCACTTCTGTCATTATTGTCAGGCAAAAAATCACATACTTGAATATCAATTGGTGTTATTTTAATGACCCTTAGTTCGGTCCTATTGGTTGTGGGTTCAAGCCATGTAAAACCAAAGGGTTTTGTAGGATTTTTCTCGACTGTTAGTGCTGGATTATTGTTCTATCTTTATCTCCCCTTAATGGAGAAAATATATTAAAAAAAAAATCTTGCTATTCTATGGTTGTGGAAATGCAGATGGTGATGGAATTAGCTACGACGATTTGGCCATGTTGGGCATGATTATGGACGGTGGCTTTTCAGAGATGGAAAAAGAGGCCAAAAATGTGTTTGATTTGGGTGAAAAAGCTTACTGGTTAACATTGATGTTTAACATGGTGACGTGGCAGTTTTGTTTTATGGATACAGCTGGGATGGTGTTCTTGACAAGTTCATTGACTAGGGGAGTTTGCATGACGACGTTAATGACAAATAATGTTTTGGGAGGGGTTATAGTGTTTAGGGATAATTTTGGTGGGATTAAAGTAGTTTTGACTTTGTTATGTACTTGGGGATTTTCTTCGTATTTGTATGAGATATATATGAAGAAGGAGGAGGAGGAGGAGAAAAAGAAAGATGGTTCTTTAGAGAAGCTTATTAATAGTGATAATAATGATGATAATGATTCACGAGAGAAAATGACAGAGATTGTAATGCACAATACACGAGGATGATGATTTCCATGTCAAGTCTTGTTTTTATTAGTTGTCATAGTTGGTCTCCATCCATTTTTACTTTTGTTTTGTTGTTGAACCAATGTTCTAATATTGTCATTTATCTAAATCCTCCATTTGAAAACAATCTCTTGTAACAACCAAAAATAGAGACCGGAAAAAAAAAAGAGTTGATGAAGAAAAGGATTTTATTTTACAAGAAGTATTTTTAGTTACTTGTCTTTATTCCTTTTTATTCTTGATTAGATGTTTGATTCGAGTTCACAAAATAAGCTCGTTACCTTTGGTTGAGTCCAAGCCCCAAGAAACAAAAATACTTCTAACAGAGAGTGTTTTATCCTTCGTAATTCTTACTCAATATATGAATTAAATCAGTGAGGCGATAAATATTGAATAACGAATAGTTATTATAAAATAAAATAAACATATCAACTTACATGTCATCATGTTTATTAATGGCCAAGCACCAATACGTAGAATTATTTAGATCTTAATTGATCTGTCATTAGCACAAATGACTTAAATCCAGATCCATCAGCTAGAAAAGGGAGCAAAAAGATAAATATTTAAATTTTGTAAAATAGCTAAGGACATTAATTTTAAATTATCAGTGTAAAGAAAAAAAAAACTCTTTTTTGAGTAATTGTAATTGATTATAACTCAACTAGTGGTGTCAATTCAATATATGGATTAATAAATAAGCAAATTATTGATTGACTTACAAATTATTTAGACTAAAATGGGCTAAAATAGGAGCATAACTCAATTAATCTTATTATTATTATTAAATTTTAATTCATTTTTTATGTTTTTATAATTTATTTGAGTAAATAATATTTTTTCCTTGTTTATGGCCTGTATCAAATTTTAAAAACTCTTCTTAAAAATGTTTTACACAAAGTTTTTGGGTCAATCTAAAAGACATATCAGTACACTTTTTAAATGAGTTAGATTAAGCAGATCAAAATGGATCAAATTAAGTAATAAAATCAATAAGTCATAATTTAATGGGCTAATTTTGACTCCCCTAAACTTGGTAAAAAATTGATGGGATACCCTATCTTGATCGTCTCATTTAAATAATATTCACCCTATTTATTTATTGCACTAATACCCAATATTAGACAATTTTCAAGTAAAATAAAATACTTTTTTCTACTATATTCAGACACGCACGACTAAAACTGTAGCTAATTTCATGGTCTTTGTACATGTATGGATTGAGGTGCACACATACATGCAAAAATTCAATGAACGTTTAATTAATTTTTACATTCGGCTCAATTAAAAATATCTAAACTTTTATCTTTACAAGTCATATAAATACTAAACATCAAGTGAAAAAATATATCTGATGTTTAGCCTTCAATGAGTGTTTGAAATTAAAGCTTCAAACACAATTATATTGATGTTTTTCTAAAAGTACATAAATTTAAAAAGAAATAACTATAAAGTGAATATTAATTTAATGACGATATTAAAAATAGGTATTTGTGCTTTTTCCCTAAAATCCAAAAAATGACAAAAATTGTAATGCACAATTGTTGAGGATGATAGTTGCGTACCAAGTGTTGTTTTACTTTTTATAAAAACGATGTTTTAAAATTGTCATATATTTATTTAGAGTTATCAATCCGGGCTAGCTCACCTCATCTGGGCTAGCCCATACAAACTTTGAAATTTGATGGGTCAGGGCAGGCTGACCATTTCTTTTGTAGGCGAACAAACAGCTAACCGAGTCCATTAGTACATGTGTTGTGGGCCTCACGGGCCAGCACACATTTTTACAAGTATTTTTTTTATTAATTTTTAAATAAATTATAATCTAAAATATTAAAATAAATAATAATAAGACAATATTACATGATATTAGTGTTATTATTACATATTATAAACGCATAATTTCTATGTAAATTTTAATATGTAAAATTTTTAAATGGACTTTCAATTTGGACTCTTATTCT
>JAPFFP010000012.1:12066436-12095555 GCA_026153255.1 Solanum medicagineum | reverse complement strand
AGCCCGCAAGTTCCAATCAACATGACGCTTAAGATAACACGATAAAACGCACTTGTTAAATGAAACCAAAATCAGGGCAGCAACCTTAGGATGATGTTTCCAGATTTTCCAGCACCAACATACTAGCATATACTTCTTATTTTTCATAAGAAAACCATACTAAATACATGTGTAAACTTACTTACCATTATCTTCAAGGTATAGGTCTTGTATAAGAACCCTAAAAGTCCACCTTAGCTACTTTACAAAGTTAAGAAAAGTTGAGAGGAAATAGAGAGAGCAATCTGATTTTTTTTGTGAGTTGAGGTGAGAAATGAATTGTGGAGCTTCTTTGGAGCCCTTTATAAAGGAGTCTTTGGCTGACCTTCTCTTGAATTTTTGACCAACTTATACCACCCTTTATCAAGTTGCTTACCCACCATCTTGTCCCTCAAACTTGGGCCTTTTTGGAGCACCAACTTGATGGACTTGGGCTGCATATTTTCCAACTTTCACTTACTTAGTTTTGGACCCAATTTGCTAAGTGTGTTGTGATGTCTTTGGGCCCTTTTTATTATACTTCTTGGGCTAAAAATGCATTCCATTTGTGATGCCAAAACATGGGCCAAAGTTACACCCTTAACACGGACTTTATTCATAATCGAACTTAGACAAATTCGACGTCGAGCCTCATCTTCGTTTAACTAAAAAATTTAAGCTAAGAAAGTAGGTGAATCACCTGCTAGCTTCTAAGTCCTACAAGCACCTCAATTCTTTTACTTCATTTAAGGCCGTAATCTCCTTAATTCGACACAAAACATGTCTCAACCCCTTTTAAGCATTAGACGCAGCCCATTAACACGAGATTCAAGCAATTTTTTGATTTAGTGTCAATTTGTCCAAACCATGTCATGTTTCATTTGAGTTGTACTAGTATTGTAAGGTGTGAGGTGTTACATCTACAACCTTAATTGGAGACATACCAATAGTCCTGTGAATAACATGGTTGTAAGCAAATTTGACTAGTGGAAAATGTTCCTCCATGATGCCAACTTTTTATTTACCATGGAAAGAAGCATAGACCCCAAAGTTGATAGAATGCAAAGTAGAGATGGCCCCAACATGAGTGGCATGTAACCCTCAAGACCATTCTCAAGGAGTCAAGCAAAAGATCACCAAGACCTACAATCAATGTTCATGAACAATTAAGCATTAAAGAAGCTTGAGGGTCACCAAAGAAAGTCTTACAATGTGTGGAAGGTCTATCAAGGTGAGGAGAAGAAAGAAAAGAGGTCATGTGGGCAAATAGCTATTATTTAAATTCAAGGATTTGAAAAGAAGGCAACCAAACAAGGCCCTTACTCATTAAGGGTAAAATTGTAAAGAAAATGTCTTCTTTTATTTACTTAGTATAAATAGTCTTACTTTAGCATTTGGAAGACTTAAACTATGTTGAATATGGAATTCTCAAATTGTAGTATCTTCTTAGTAAGTAATTAGTGAGTAATTAGAGTGAACTTCTAGAATTGTTAGTTGACTTGTTTGCTTGGTTAATTGAAGTTTGCCCATTTGTAGTTCTTAGTTTCCTTCAATCTTTCCTTCTAGGGTTTTATTTGAGTTGTTGAAATGAATTGGGAGGTGAGAACTTTAGTCCCTTGTTGCCCATAATTTCAATAATTTGAATTCAGACCATATATCATTCTATCTTTGTTCCCTTTTCCCTTTCTTTCTTGTTTGATCTGATCAAGAGCTGGTTTAGATTTGTTTTTACAAATCTAGGTCTTGGAATTTTGATCCACTCAAAAATTCAAAAATCCAAAAAATAGAAAACCAAAATTTTTTATTTGATTTGTTGTTTTTGACAGTAGATTCTTGTTCACTAGTTTTTTTGAGCCTAAATCTCAAAATTTCATTCAATTTGGAGTTGTGGAAGTGAAGTTGCCATTGAAGGGTTTTGAGCGTTCAAACTTTTCGAATTTTGAAAGTGGGTTCTTTGATTAAGAAGAAATTGAAGGTTAATTATCATTAGGGTTTAATGTTCTTTACATCAAGGGAAGCTAATCCTAAATTTTGAGCCAATTCCAAGTTGATTTGAAGGTGTTGGGATTTAGTGTGTGTTCTTAGTGTTCTAGATGTTCTTGAACTATTCAAGTGTTCTTGAAGAAAAGAAGGCCAAAAGGTATATTTGATCCTTTTTCTTTTCAAGTCAAAGTTGGTCAAGGTGTTGCTTGGCCCTTAGTGAAAATTTGAAAAAACAAAACATAAAAAAAATTTAAAAAATAAATTCCATGTCAGTGCCAGTCAGCAGTCAGTGCACAGTCAACGCACAGACGTGCCAGGTGGAGCGTGAGGCTCAACTTCACAGACTTTCTGCAGGTTTTTACACCCCTAAATTTTTCTAAATATGAGAGAGGTTTTTTGGACATAAAAATTTTTCTAAGTGTCCAAACGATATGATTCTTTTTTAAAAAAAAATTGTGCTTCGATTCTCCAACTATTTAGCAAGTAATTAACATATTTAGCTACTTTTTCACTAGGTTTAGCCATCAAATCACAAAATCAAACCTCTTTCAAGTCATGAACACCTTAAGGTTTCCAAATTTTTTTTAAGTGTCCGAACTCAATTCTTCTTTTTTGTCACTTATTTTGCTTCATTCCTCAACTATTTAACAACTAATTCACATCTTTAATTACTTTTTAACTAGTTTCTAAACATTAAATCATCTCTTTGATTCTTCAAATTAGGTAACAACAAGTACTTTCTTCTACTTTTGTTACTTAGTTTTTTTGAGTCCGATATTTGTTGTGCCTATTTCTTCTAATTTTTCTTCTTTTATTCATGTTCCTATGCTTTGTTTGAGTCATCCTTCTTTCAAGAGTCACAAGAATCCACTCCACCACAAAGGATAGGTGACCTTGAATTGATTGAGTGGAGCTAGGTCACTATCAATTTTGAGACGACGCTATAGAAGGTGCATTGAGAGTTACGTGCGAGTGACGTGAGGCTTTTGCTACTAATCTTGTTTGTTGAGTGTTGTAGGTATCATTGTCTAATACAAGTCCAATTGGGGATAGTTCGGGAAACATCATGGAAACTCTTAATTACATCTCCAAACACATTGTAGAAATGAATGGAAGGGTGGGAGGACTGGAGGAAAGGTTGGCACGGGTGGAGAATGAGAATCGAGGGAATGAAATTTAACCTAAAAATGAGGAGATAAGGAAGTACGCATTCCACTACCAGTACCCCGGGACTACCAGTACCCCGGGACAAGCCCATAATGCATGTTTTCCTCCACAAAGCCGAACCTGAAGCTATCAAAGCCCCACTTTCCAAATGAGAAAGAATCCAAACCATCCAAGACAAGCTAGACCACACCCAAACCCACAACCCTATCACCCTCCACAAGAGAATCTTCCTTTTGTGGCGAACAAAGTCCATTACCAAACTCCATTCACAAAAACAACCAAGATTCAAGGTTACACTTCCAAGATTCAAAGGAAGTAGTGATCCCGATGAGTTCTTGGAGTGGAGAATTCAAATTGAGCGGATCTTTCTCACAAATAATATCTCAGAAACTTTGAAGGTGAAGTATGATCTCACACAATTCGAAGGGTATGTATCCACTTGGTAGGAGTCCAAGAGGAGGGAAAGGGAGAGCCATCACATCTACGAGTTGCCTACTTGGCAAGAGTTGATTGCACTTATGGAGTTGAGATACTTGACTCCAAAGTACTACAAGAGGTACTCAAGAAGAGTATTATGTTGAGGCAAGGTACCAAAAGTGTTGAAGAGTATTATGATGAGTTTGAGAACTTGAGAATGAAGTCTAAAATGGAAGAGAATATGCAGTATACAGTGATCTGATTTGTGGCCAACTTGAGGTATGATATCTTGAAACCATTGAAGCTTAAGCACTATGAAGCTCTTGAAGTGGCTTTCCATGATGCCTCAATGGTAGAAGCGTATCTAAAAGAAGAAAAGTGACAGAAGTCTAAAGGTTCTTCAACTTCAATGGGACAAAGGTCGAGATAATTGGAAGACAATATCTTCTAGGGAGCAACTGAAGGGTGGTGGTCAAGCTACTCAAGTCAAGCTTGATCACAAATCCAATGCTAGTGAGGAACCATAAGGAGGTTAGTACGCTAAACCAAACTTTCCTCCTCTACAATTCAATGCTTTAGATGTCAAGGGAGGGGACATGTTGCTAGTGAGTGTCCTAATAGGAGGACAATTGTTCCTCTTCAAGATGGGTATAAGACCGAAGATGATGAAGAGACTGATAAAAAATCAGAGTGAGGGAGATTGAAGCGAGGTAGATGGTTCGAAATATGAAGAATAAAGGTTGGATGAGAGGGTTAATTTTTCTTGTTTCATGGGGAAAGGATAATCTTTCCTTGATAATTATGAAGACTTGAAGGTGAATTCCAATCTTTCATGTGTTGTGAGAAAAATTATGGGAGCCCTTGCCAAAGGAGATCTTGATCAAAGGGAGAATCTATTTCATGCTAGGTGTAAAATTCAAGATAAAGTGTGTTCTTTAATCATTGATAGTGGAAGTTGCACTAATGTGGTGAGTAGTTCTTTGGTGGAATGTATGGAAATTCTAAAAATAAAGCATCCCAACCCTTATAAGCTAAAATGGCTTGATCAGAGTGGAGAAATGAGGGCCCTCAATCAAGCAAGTATTTGATTTAGTGTGGGCAAGTACAATGAAGAATTGACTTATGATGTTGTACCATGTTGGCATGTCATGTTGGGGAGACCATGGCAATTTGATAAGAATGTTGTGTACCATGGAAGATCCAATAAATACACTTTTGTGATTGAACCTTTCACTCCATACCAAGCGAGTGCGGATTATCGGGCTATGAAGGAGCTTCGGGAGAAAATAAAGGTGGCAGAGGCAAAGGGGGATGGTGGAAGTTCCACATGCCTTGTCAACACCCATCTTTTATTGCATGCTAACCAAAATACTAGCACTTTTCCTAGTTTTGCTTCTTCTCTTTTGCAGGAACATGACAAGAAAGTCAAGAAAAATGTGGTAGTAAATGCCCTATCAAGAAGGTTTAGGTTGGCGACTACCTTGACTTCTAGAATGATGCCCCAAGGAAAGTATACCTCTCTCCCTACTCCTAGTGGCCCATGGATGGACATATCTATGGATTTTGTGTTAGGCCTTCCTAGGACTAAAAGAGAAATGATAGCATATTTGTGATAGTGGATAGATTTTCTAAAATGACTCATTTTATTCCACGTCAAAAATGTGATGATGCATCCTATGTAGCATCTTGATTTGTTATTAATGTTCTTAAATTACATGACATCCCTCAAACCATTGAAGTAGTCAATAGGACTCTTGGAAGCATGCTTTGGTGGATGATTAGAGGGACCCCAGCTACTTGGGAAGACCGTTTACCCTTGATTGAATTTGCATATAATCGGTCTTTCCACTCCTCTATTGGAATGTCACCATTTGAGGTATGTTATGGTTTTTAAACTTTGTTTCTACTAACCATGACTCCATTATCTAGTAATTTTGTTTTGAGCCTAGATGCCAAGCAAAGGGCAAAAGAGATGATGAAGATTTATGCCAAGGTTAAAGAGGCCATTGAAAAGAACAATTCTAAGGTGTTTATTCGAAAGAACTGGGGTGAGAAAGGAAGTGATCTTCAACCCAAATGATGGGGTGTTGGTACATTTTCATAAAGAGAGGTTTCCACATGTTCGAAAAGGAAAGCTAATCCCAAGACAAGATGGATGTTTCAAAGAACTCAAGAGAATCAATAACAATGCCTAATGATTGACTTGCCAAGTAAGTATAATGTTCATAATGTTTTCAGTGTTAGTGATTTATCTCCTTGTGTTGTAGGTGAATCTTTAGATTCAAGGACGAATCCTTCACAAGAAGGGGGGATGATAACATGCAAAGTAGAGATGGCACCAACATGAGTGGCATGTACCCTTCAAGACCACTCACAAGGAGTCAAGCAAAAGCTCTCCAAGACCTACAAGCAATGTTCATGAACAAGGAAGCATTAAAGGAGCTTGAGGTTCACCAAAGAAAGACTTACAATGTGTGGAAGGTCTATCAAGGTGAGGAGAAGGAAGAAAAGAGGTCATGTGTGCAAATGGCTATTACTTGAATTAAAGGATTTGAAAAGAGGCAAACAAACAAGGCCCTTACTCATTAAGGGTAAAATTGTAAAGAAAATGTCTTCTTTTATTTAATTAGTATAAATAGTCTTATTTTAGCATTTGGAAGACGTAGACTATGTTGAATATGGAATTCTCAAATTGTAGCATCTTCTTAGTAAGTAAATTAGTGAGATTAGGGTGAACTCTTAGAATTGGTAGTTGACTTGTTTGCTTGGTTAATTGAAGGTTGCCCATTTGGGTTCTTAGTTTCCTTCAATCTTTTCTTCTAGGGTTTTATTTGAGTTGTTGAAATCAATTGGAATGTAAGGGTCTTAGTCCCTTTGTTGCCCATAATTTCAATAGTTTGAATTTAATCCACATATCCTTCTATCTTTGGTCCCTTTTCCCTTTCTTTCTTGTTTGATCTTTATCAAAAGTCCTATTCACAACTTTGGTTTTGCCATCGGTTTGTGGGTGACAAGAAGTTGAAAGCAATAATTTGGTACCAAGTTCTACCCCACAATTATTTCCAAAAGTAACTAAGGAACTTAGGATCCCTGTCACATACAATGGTTTGAGGATTTCCATGCAATTTGACAACATTTTCAATATTGAGGATGAAACATGACGTGTGTCATCCCATTTATGATATCTAATGAAATGAACCATCTTTGAAAGTCGATCAACAACTACAAAGATGTTATATCTACCTTTTTGTCCTTCGCAAATCCAAAATAAAATCCATAGAAATATCAAGCAGGTCTTTGAGGTGTGGGAAGTGGAGTGTGTCATGCCTTCAAATCTATAAAGATGGACAGACACTAGATGCCCCAAAGGCCAGAGCAGAACCAATGTATAACATGTACTTACTATGCACATGACTACAACAACTACAAAGTAGTGACATGTTCCTTCTAGCAATAGAGATAAAAGATCAGAAATAGGTGTACAAAATCTTATGTGTCAAACTCGGTCATTGAGGCCATAACTATTTGAGACGCAATACAATTGAACTTATATACAATAATCTACAAAGACTCTATAAGATAGAAGACCTTAACATAGGTCAGGATAGGCCCTGCCTTACACTACCCTTACACTAATGGGGAACTACCACACCCTCTTTTTATACATCAACATAACTTCCCACACCCTGTGCCAAAATTACCTCAAGCTGCCCCCATCAACATTACACATAAAACGGCCATTATACAACCCCAACATATCCTTCATCGGATTTTGGGAAAAAGTCAGATAGAATAACTAATCACTTCATGCCTCATTATAACTCTCATCAACAATTCTATGAGGTTCCCCAATTTCTCTTAACAACAACAAATGTATGCAGCTCTAAACAGCCTCAACATCATTTAGTACACTTGGAAAATATTACCAGCACTTTCAACCGTCTTCCTTGAGTTCTTAATAGTGAATGTGTACACAATTCTCCATTCAAACATACACATAAAGAGAAAGATGAGTTGGGGCAGTCTCTGACCTTAATTATTGAATATCTACTTTATTTGCACTCCTTCAAGATCTTAAACTTCTTTTTCAACATAAGGCAAATAAGAAGAGAAAACTCTCTTAGTAACAAAGAAGAGTTGGGCAGTCAACTTGGGGAAGGGTCTGCCCCTATATTCTAAATGTAAGCATCATGAAAGAGTAATATTTTATGTAAGAACCAAGACCTATAAGATTTCTTCTTTGGAGTATTTCTCCAAGAACTCTAGGAGTATTTTGAGGTGGTTGGTATAAGCTTTGAGAGAAGGGGAGAGTGCTGGGGTAAAATATGACTTTTTCTATGTAAAATGAAGAGGAAAATGAAGTAAATGTGACATATAATATGGGATACTCCGCTTTCCTTATGCTGGTCATTGTTGGTCACAAATTCTTAAGTAGGTGATTCATTTACTTAGCCATTTTCTAAGCTGCTCAAGGGTCAAACTAGGTGATGCACCTAATTCCCGTCTATTTAGCTTAGTAAATCCAACTAGTGCTCTCATTAAGATGGTCAAGAAGTCCAAGTAGGCGATACACCTACTTGTCACCTTCTAGCTTAGTTTAGTCAAGCAAGTAGCTTATTAGTATTACTTTTTTTTCCAAACCTTAATCCCCTCTGTTGTATCTTAATACTTCACTTTAAACTTTAAACTCAAGTAGCACCTCGTTATCCCAAATTTGAATGCTATCATCGAGTTTAACTCGGACTCGCACCGACTAAAACATGTGGGACATCACATCACCTCCCAACCCAACTAAAATTACCACCACTCATATGAAAAACTTAGCCCCTCACCTATACCATTGTCACGTCCAAAGTCTCATTAAGGTGCACTGGCACCCATTGCCGACAAGGCTCAGGAGAACCAACCTATATCCATGCACTCTCTATGAATATTATAAGGGGGTTTCCACATTCAATATGCTTTCAGGAAATTAGACGGTAATAAAAAGCCAAAAGAAAATGCATATGACTAGGCCGTTGGAGCCACGATGTCTAAAGTATGAGACATGACCACACTTTACTTTACGTAGTCTACAAAGTCTCAAGATAAGGAACAGTATCTGATAAGGTTCAGGACTGGCCCTGCCTCATGACTAACAATATAATACAAAAATATAAACTCTAGACAAACAAAGCCCCGAAGCAACCTGGAGCTCAGTGATAGCAGCTGGATATCCTGTACTCCTACAGGGGAGATCTACCGGCTCCTGTACCTACAGCATGAAATGCAGGTCCCCTGTAAGGCAAATCAGTACGAGATAATGTACTGAATATGTAAGGTAGGAATTACTATATATGAAATAAGAACTCAAATGAAATCATGCATTTTGTAGGGATAAAAGACCACCTTTTAGTCATACTGTAGAATCATGTACTTTATGTCCTTGTCGTCACTTTATCTTTCTTTACTTTAAAATCTGTGCATAGTATATAATACAAATGGCTGGCTGATTAGTGGTAAATCAATATCATGATCAGTCCATGCTAGGCTTTCCTTTCACCCCTGAGATACCCCCATAATATGGGATCAGCCCATGCCAGGTGATTCTTCCACACCTGGGATACCACCCATCAATAAGCAACTTCACATTATATATTTTATTTAGTTTTGAGATAAACACTTTAGAGATCTTATCAATAAATCTTGGGCATAATTATCAAATTTGGAACCACAGATGTAGGAGGATTCATCTTGGTAAAGTCTCTCACTCTAGCATATAAGGTGCTTACATGGGGAGGTAGGATAGCTTGCCTAGCCTGGGAAGTCACAACTTGAGCCAGCATGGCAAAAGCAGTTCAGAACTCATCTTGAGTAACTAGGTGACCTTGGGTTCTTGAGGAGCTTGACCCTTATTAATAGGGGCCTGTCTAGGTTGTGGGCTCTTCTTTGAGGCATCGTCTGTAAAGGCATCAAGGAACATTTGTCATATTTAGGAAACCTCAAGACACTTTCTACAACATGATATGAATAATGAAAAAGTGAAACATTTCCTAAAATGCCTCATAGCCTTACTTATAGATGCACTTCAGACCCATGAATAAGACTTTACTAGATGCGATATTTTGGACTCCAACAAGCCTTAGTGCTCTAACACTAATCTTGTCATGATCCAAGCCTAGGGCCTAGGTGTAATATGGAAAATGGGAATCCAAATGTCCCCAAACAAGCCTCATAGCATAATCATCATTGGTTAGAAAGCGTGGATTAAACACTAATAATCAAGATTAAGGTGTAGGGACAGTAGGACGGAATCTATCGGGATATAAGATTTCCATCACACAACTTCAACAAGTAAGTCTTAAGGGAAAGAAACATGAGACGCACCCTATGGGGAAGTAGGGACTTAGGAATTTCATAATCTTGTCATACATCACACATAAAAAAGCATGGGGTACTTGGGGATAACTTTCATAAATACATAGCGTAGCATGTTTCATACATAATATAATGTCCAACAATGCCTCTTATCATAATAAGATGGGGGCTAAGATATGTTCTAGGCTCACCCTCAAAATAAACCATAATAAGTAGTCATAACATAACATAGGTAGATAGAAGGTGGATATTGTCGTTGGAATAAAGGACTTACCACAAGCAAACTTCCACAATCCTAGCCATGAAGAGGTGTATGGGGAAAGTCTCCGGTCCTATATGCTTAGATCATGCAGGCAAATGTATGTGTTAGTACGTCTGAATGTAAATATGCAGGCACACAATGCATATGAACACAATAACCTGCATTTCAATGTTACATAAATATAGTGGGGATGGGATCTCAACCAACATGTAAGACAATGTGAGCTATGATATAGAATTCCAATGTTGCCTCTACCTAGAGAAAGAGTAGCGTACTTGCCAATGGTAGTAATACCTTGGGTTATGCAAACAAATCCATTTCAGAAAGTAGGTTACATGTACATAATTATCCATATTAGGAAGAAATACATGATCCTACTGTGGCACGTAGTTATGAGAAAGGTAGACTTTATATAAGGACCCCTTGGGTTGAGCCCACATGTCACGCCTCCAAATCTATAAAGACGAATAGGCACTCGATGCCCTCAAGGCCTAACAGAACCTACATACAACTTGTACTTACTATAAATATGATTATGACAACTACATATCAGTAAAAGTTCATGCAAACTGTAGAGATAAGAGATCAAAATAGGTAACATCAAAACTTACATACCAGACTTGGCTGTTGAGGCCACAACAATTTAGAGACACGATGCAATTGAACCATATACAATAAGTCTACAAAGCCTTTATGAGATAACATAGGTCGAGACAGCCCCCCCTTACTTTGAACTATCATACAATACCAAAATATATATGCTGAAGACTTTGTAAAGCCCCGGATTAACTTGGAGCTCACCAAAAGTAGTTGGGTGTCGGGTGCACCTACATTGGAGGCCTAGTAGCTGGACTAACTGTACCTGCAGCATGAATTGCAGCATCCCCTAAGAGGGTTCTCACTACAAAATAATGTACTAAATATGTAAGGCAATAGCATAAATAAAATTAAAACTCAAGTGAAATCAAGTAGCAATATATAAATGCACAAACCATAATAAAAGACCACTTGGGTTATACTTGGGAACCATGTATATTACATTCTTTTCTTTACTCTTCATGTTTTATGAACTACTTTAGGCATGTATTACATGTGACCAGGTGATCAGTGGTAAGAAGAGGATGACCCATGCTAGGCATTGTAACCCCTGGGATGTTGTCCTGATAACTGTACAAATCAGGATCGAGCTATGCTAGGTTGTTCCCCCCCGGGCTACCAACCTTATGCACAAGTGAGATCGACCCATGATAGGCATTTTCCCCTGGGCTGCCACACACACACTATGAACACTGCTTCAAGTTATTCTGTAATACTTTGAGATTGTTGCTTTAGTGGTCATGATGATTTATAAGCTTTGGACTATATACCAGTAACATAAGATAGGATAATAGTCTCTTAAGGTACTATAATAATATAGGACAAGTGCGACAATGACATACTACATAGGAATTTAAATTACAATTGGCTTCACAGATGAAAGTACACTCCTAATGCTAGTTCTTGAAAAAGTAAACCAACATATTTATTAATAGGAACCAATGCCATGGAATAGCTCTTGGGAAGCTCACTTGTTGATAGTGACACAAGTGTAGGATTTCATGCCAAAGAATGTGGAATAGGATAACCTTACATACCTTGTTGTACGACCTTGTTATTACCTCGAAGTAACCACATTTCTTCTCAAATATTTATCTACAATTGATTAGTGTGACTTTCCCCCTTTTTCAATATTTTAACACCAACAATTCACACCATTTCCCAACATTAACAAAACTAGTTTCAACACATTTATATTCTCAAACAGTTCAATGTACATGGAGGATGTGAGACCATAGTTTCTGATCATCCTTCCATGAATTCCTATCAAACTTACGCTTAAAATATCATACTTAACCTTATGTCGAAGGAAAATGAAGATTTCGAAGGAAAATAGAGATGTGGCTGTAACATCGAAGGAAAATAAAGATGTGGTAGTAACATACTTCAATTCATATAACTTGTCCTTTTTAACTCAATTTCTTCAAGAACTTCAATTTATCTTCAAACTTTAAACCAAACAAGAAGCCAAAAATCATTTAACAATCATGAGGAATGAGCAGCAACTTGAGAGGATATTCTGCAATATACTTCTATTTAAGTATAGGTAACATGTTTTTCTTGTCTTTAATGATAGAATTAAGTTACATCTATAGGTATTTGCACTCACCTTAGACTGCAACAAGGAGGGTTGTCTCAAGAACCCTAAAGGAATTTCCAAGGCTGCTATTCCTTAACCCTTGAAAGAGAAGAGAAAGCTGGAGTTTAGTCTAATTTTTGGTGTGTTAAAATGAATAAAATGTCCAACCAAATTTGCCTTTTATGAGCTCTTTTTATCCCTTAGAATAATCCCCTAGCACCTCCTCTTTTGCTTTATTCTCAACCACTAAATGGCCAAGTAGGTGATGCAGCAACTTACATATGTTAAGCTGCTTAAGAGTCAAAGTAGGTTACACACCTACTTGCTTTATACTTTGTTGGGCTAACTAATTGGGCCTTGGCAGATTTGGAAGGTGGGTTTTGTTTTTCCATTTTCCTTTCTCTTACTTAGTTTGGGCCTCAAGTGACTCCATTAACATAGGCTTAGATCTGACCCATTTGCCTAGGACACTTTAACTAGATCCATATAGCTCAAGTAGGTGGTGCACCTAGTAGCTTAATTAAGTCAAGCAAGCAGCTTGTTATCTTACCTTATTTTCCAAATCTTAATCCCATATATTGTATCTTAATACTCCACTTTCAACTTTTAACTCAAATAGCAACTTATTCTCTCGGATTGAAATGCTTTCGTTGAGCTTATCTTGGACTCATACCCACTGAAACATGTGGGATGTCACAAGAAGTCTTGATCCAATTCAAATTACTACCAGTCTTAGGAAAAAAAGCTTAGTCCCCCACCTGTACAATATGACTATGTCAACTGTCATATAGATGGGACTAATACATAGAAAATACAGTGTGTTACATCTTCCTCCCCTTGGGAACGTTAGTCCTCAAATGATAGTATAGTTAGTCTGCCCAAACAAGTTCAAGCCTAAGTTTTATATCACGTAATACATGTAAATGCATACTTGCCAATGCTTCAACTTTGATTTCTTCCATTTTCTCAGCGGGCTAAAAAAGATAGGGGTATTTGGATTTCATTGCTTGTTCCGCTTCCCAGGTAACCTCTTGTACTTGCTTGTTCCTTTATAGTAGTTTTACGAAAGCTACTTTTTTATTTCTTAACTTCTTAACTTGTCGATCCAGAATAGCAATGGGTACTTCCTTATAAGTGAGATCTTCTGTAACCTGTACACCTTTGGTTGGAGCGATACGAGATGGGTCACCTATGTACTTTCAAAGCACTGAAACGTGAAACACTGGATGAACCATAAAAAGCTCTTGAGGTAGCTCTAATTCATATGAAACTGGCCAACTCTTCTAACACTCTTATATGACTATTGCGTGGATTGAGCTTTCCTTTTTTGCCAAGTCTCATCACCCCTTTCATTGGAGAAACCTTCAAGAACTCCAAATCCCCTATGGAAAATTATAGTTCTCTCCTTCTCACATTTGCATATGATTTCTATCGACATTGAGTTGTTGCTTGCCATTGTTGTATTATCTTAGCCTTCTCCATAGCTTGATAGACTAGATTTGGCCTAAATAAGGCAGTTTTACCTGTTTCAAACTAGCTGATTGGTTATCTACACATTCTTCCATATAAGGTTTATAAGGTGCCATTTTGATACTTGAATGGTAGTTACTATTGCAACCAAATTCAATAAGTGGCAAATGATCATACCAGCTGTCTTTGAATTCTAATACACAAGCTCAAAGCATGTCCTCAAGCGTTTGGATTGTGCGCTCTGCTTGAACTATTTTTCTGAGGATGAAAGGTTGTACTTAAATTCACGTATGTCCCCAAGCTTCTCGACAATGACTTCCAAAAATTTGTAGTGAATTGAGATCCCCAGTCAGATATAATAGAAATTGGTAGTCCATGCTGTCGAACTATCTCTTTAATATACAATCTTGCATATTCTTCAACCGTATAAGTAGTTTTGACCGGCAAAAAGTGTGCTGATCTGGTGAGTCTATAAACTCTAATCTATATGGAGTAAAACTTGCTAAATAAGTTGTAGCACTCTGTATTTTCTATATAAACGTCTATGTATATGACATTGGACATAGGCTTGTGGGATTGGTGAGGGACTAAGCTTCTTTCATAAGAGTGATGATAATTTGAATTCGATCGAGAGTTGTGGTATCCCACATGTTTCAGTAGGTATGAGCCCAAGATAAACTCGACGAAAGCATTTAAATCTAAGATGATAAGGTGCTATTTGAGTTAAAAGTCTAATGTTGAATATTAAGATATAATAGATGGGATTATGATTTGGAAAATGAGGTAAGATAACGAGCTACTTGCTTGACATAATGAAGCAAGTAGGTGCATCACCTACTTAGACTTTTTGACCAACCTAAAGGGATAAGTAGGTGCACCACCTAAGATGACTTGTTTGGCCATTTTATAGGGCCTAGATGACTAACCATTTACTTGAGAATTCTGGCCCAACCCAATTGAAGGAAAAAGAAGAAGAATGGGCAGCCAAGGCCTAATAAGATGAGGCCCAAAAAGGCCCAAGCTAAAAAGACAAGTTGGTGCATCACCTACTTCGTAAAGCATGATATGATATGAAGGAGAAAGTTGGCCTAAGTTGGTTCCTTTAAAAGGGAATGTAACCAGCTCTTTTTAACCATTTTACACTTGGAAAAAAAATCTGATTCCTAAGGTTCTCTTTCTTTATCCATCAATCTTGGATGGAGCCAAAGATTCACTATTTTTTGGCTTTGGGGTATGATGGAATAAAGCAAAATGGCTCTTTAAACTGTATGCGCTTCTTTCAATTGTGAAGTAGCAGTCAGTCAATGTAACTTTCGATGCTCATCATGGGTCATCTGGAAACAGTCGCTCTATGTTTTTAGACATAGGGGTCAGGCTGCGTACATTCGACCCCCCCTTACCCCGCAATGGGCGGGAGTCTTTGAGGCATTGGGGTAATGTTGTTGTTGTAAGGTTCTCTTTCTTCCCCTTCTATCTTCACTTAGCAGCCATAAAAACCCTTATGGGTCTTGAATATTATCCTCTCTTCTCAAGCTAGGATTAAAGGAGAGTTCAGCCCTTGGAAAATATAAGTTAAGAGAGCAAGAATCCCTCTCAAGTACGGTAAGTTACTACACTTTTCTCCCTCTCTTGTGCTTAAGTTAATTAGGGGATTGTGTATGGGCCCTTTTACATGATGTACTCTTGTGGGAGGGTTTGCTGGTTGTTTGTGCATGTTGGGACAGCCATGGAGGGGAGCCCTCTTTAACTTTTATTGAGAGTTCATTTTAGAATTTAAAGTGTAATGTTAGTAGAAACTCATGAGAACAATGATTGGACACCATAAGTTCACATTGCTCCTGCTACATTATGATATTAGGGGCTAGTTTATGTATGTGATGTTAAGAGGTGTGACCACAAATGCAATTAGAGGAGAAGAGATTGAAGAAACACCCTTAGTTTGGTAATTATGGGCTTGCTGCCTGCATACAACTTGTGGGTGTGAGTGAACTGCCTAATGTGTTTATTCACTACTAATATTAGTTTCACACCGACTCAATTGTAGATAATTATTTTGATAAAGGGGAGGTTACATTGCAGTGATAACGAGGTGGCACGACAAGGTATGTATGTAAGACTATCCAATTCATATTTGTTGGAATGAAATCTAACATTTGTGTCACCGTCAACTAGTAAGTCTCCCAAGTGCTAGTCCAATAGTAGCAGTGTTGCTTATCTGTAAATCTATAGTAAAATCTTCCAACCACTAGCATGAGGAGTCGACGTTCATTCGCAAAGCCAATTGAGTCATTTATAATCCTAAGTAGCACGTTAATGTTACATTTGACTCTTATGTTATGGTACTACCTAAAGTGATCATTGTCCTAGCTTATACTACTGGCACATAGTTCCAAAGCTCCAAAAATTATTATGACCACCAAAGTAACAATCTCAAAGTAATAAAGAATAACTTGAATACTGTCCACGACGTGGGTCGCAGCCTAGGAACAAGAGCCTAGCATGGGTTGATCTCACTTGGTTTATGATAGTGGCAGCCCAGGGGCAAAAGCCTAGCATGGGACAATCCCAATTTAATCTATGAGGACAACATCCCAGAGTTTAAAATGCCTAGTAAGGGTCATCCATTTTTACCATTCATCAGCTGGTCATTCATATTAAATTTCTAAAGGTATTCTAAAGCATTGAAAAGTAAAGAAAAGAATATAATTTACATGGTTCCACATGTATAACAAAGGTGGTCTTTTACTATGAGTTGTGCATTTATATCTTGCTACTTGATTTCACTTGAGTTCTCATTTTACATATGTTATTACCTTACATATTTAGTACATTATTTCGTACTGACGTCCCTTTTGGGAGATGCTGCAATTCATGTTGCAGGTACAGATACTCTAGCTAGTAGACCTCTAGTGTAGTTGCACTCGATGCCTAGCTGCTTTTGGTGAGCTCCAAGTTGATCTAGGGCTTTACTGGGTCATTAGTATATGCATTTTGCATTGTACAAAAGTTCAAAGTGAGGCGAGGCCTGTCCCGACCTATGTTATCTTATAGAGGCTTTGTAGATTTATTGTATATAGTTCAATTGTACCTTCTCTCTAAATAGTTGTGGCCTCAACGGCCAAGTCTAGTATGTACATTTTGGTGTTACCTACTTTGACCTCTTATCTTTACAGTTTATATGAACTTTCACCAATGTGTAGTTGTCATAATCATATGCATAGTAAGCATAGGTTGTATGTTGGTTCTCTCGGGCCTTGAGGGCATCGAGTGTCTGTCCATCTTTATAAGTTTGGAGGCATGACAAAAGTGGTATCAGAGTGGGTCATCCTAGGGAGTCTACAAGCCATGTCTATGTAGAGTCTTGCTTATAGGTGTGTTGTGCACCACATCTATAAACATGAGGCTATAAGAGTTGGAAAGAGCATAGTCCAAAATGGCTAGATCGACAGGACAGTTTACATCATTCCAAGGTGATTTAGGCCTCAATTTTCTAATAAACCACCCAGGCCATCATTCTCTTGCCCTACCTTGATATCAAAGGTCTAGGGGAAATCAATTTGGGAAACAAGGTGAAATCAAAGGTTCACGAAAGCAGAACCTCAAGAGCAAGGGAGTATGAGCCAATCAAGACCTCCTCGATAGCCTTGTAAATAATGCAAAAGGACACATCTAGGTGCATGCCAATTTTGGGACAGATTTTTGTTTTTGGTGTGGTACACCGGGTCATATGATAAGAAATTACCCTCAATGGGATAGGGGTGATATGGCCAAACCTATTGGATCAGTTGCAGCATCATCATCAACAGTGCCTTCCTTAGGTAGGGGTCCAGAATTGTCTGTAGGTCATGGTATGGGTGTTACACAGGCAGCTAGTTCTAGTGGAGCTCAAAATCGCATATATTCTTTAGGAGATCGAAAAAATTTGGAGGTTTCCCCAGATGTGGTTATAGTACATTGTCCATCTTTTCACATATTGTATATGCATTAGTTGACCCAGAGTCTACTCTATCATATGTTACTCCATTAATTCCTGGGAAGTTCCAAAGAGTAGCTGAATTATTAATTAAACAATTTGAAGTGTCTACGCCAATTGGTGAGTCTATTACAACTAGAAGGTCTATCGTAATTGCATGGTAACTATTTGTGATCGTGACACATTGGCTGACCTTTGTTCAAGCTAGAAATGGTAGATTTTGATGTTATAATTGGTATGGATTGGTTGGCTTCTTGTTATGCCATGGTGGATTGCCGAACTAAGACGGTGCAATTCCATTGTCCAAATAGGCAGTCTTTGAATGGAAAGGTAATATTGGGGAACCAAGAGGTAGGTTTATTTCCTATTTTAAGGCAAGGAAGATGGTGTCTAAATGTTGAAAGATATAGATGCAGATCCCCCAACCCTTCAATATGTTCCGGTGGTGAATAAATTTTCGGATGTGTTTTTTGAAGATCTTCTAGGTTTGCCTTCCAAACGAGAAGTTGAGTTTGGTATTGATGTGCTTCCAGATACACAACCTATAAACACTCACCCATATAAAATGGTGCCGGCAAAATTACGAGAGCTAAACGAAAATTGAAAGATTTGCTAGTGAAGGGATTTATAAGGCCTAGTATGTCCCCTTGGGGAGCACTAGTTTTATTTGTACATAAGAAAGATGGATCGTTGAGGATGTGTATTGATTACGTAAGGTGACGATAAAGAACAAATACCCCCTCCCTAGAATTGATGATTTATTTGATCAGTTACAGGGTATTAAGTGTTTTTCAAAGATTGACTTGAGGTCGAGTTATTACCAAGTGAGAGTGTTCAAGCCATTTTTGGATGTGTTCATGATAGTATTCATAGATGACATGTTGGTATATTCAAGATTAGAAGAGAATCATGCTAATCACCTATGACAAGTGTAACAAACTCTTCGAGATCGTAAGTTATATGCAAAGTTTTCTAAGTGTGAGTTTTGGTTGAGATCCGTGGCATTCTTAGGACACATTGTATCAGATGAAGGAATAAGGGTTGATACCCAAAAGATAGAAGTTGTGAAGTGAAACGACCCCAAAGAGTACCCGAAAATGTGCCTCGAAAGTGCCCGGAATCGTAATTTCCATATATTTCAAAATCCATGCACGATATTGAAAACTCGACTGCATATTCTTGTTCAGGGGGTGAAATTGAGTTGGAAATGGTTCTAACCCCAATTTAAGAGCAACCATATCAAAATTTGATTTTCCAAAATATCAATTTCCAGTGAGGTTTTCGCACCCAAGGCGCGACGCGCCAAGGGCGCACCTCAGTTCATTCTCTGAGCTATTTTTTAGGTTCGGTCGAAGATTTTTTTGTGTTGGGCCTAAATGTTCTCATACATGAAAATACTTATATTAACCATATTTCACCCTCATATCATTAAAAATATTCCCCAATACTTACTCAAACATTTAGCCAAATATTTTTACTAAATTCAAGTCTCAAAACTCATCCGGATTCTAAGGTTCTTATTCAATCTTCAAATCTCCATCTCCAATATTCATCAAGCTATTCTCCAAAGCTAAGGCATGTGGATTTCTTTCATGGGCTCCTTTCACCCATGATGTCCAAGCTTCCTTTTACTCAAATTTGCATGATTTAAAGTTGATTTACTCATGGATCTTACTTATTATGAAATTCACTGTACACTATGTTGGGGCTTATGAAATTGTAACTGTTTTACTATGGTTTGAGCTATGAATCTAAGATCTATGGTGAAATTTGATGAAAAGGTTTGATGTGTATTGCTTGAGGGTGTTACCAAGTATTGGTTGATGGTTTACATTGGATTTCCTCGAATAATTTCATCCCTAAATTTCATGGTTTTATGTTAGTACTACACACCTGCCAAGTGTTTGATAAAATGACCGGTTATGGTTATCTTGAGGAATTGAAGTCGCAATGCATGCCTTATGAGTTGAATGACTATATGATGATGAAATGAATGTATGTATATGGTTTTCTGTTATATAGTGTTGGAATGTGACCATGCCCTACTCGCGGCACCGGGTAACCATGTTGAGGGGTTTGTACCTTGATAACTATGTCAAGGAGTTTGTACCTTGATAACCAGGTCGAGGGATTTGTACCTCGGTCACCAAGGGTGGTAGGGTGTGATGATCCACCAACCATGTCGGGGGGTTTGTACCTCAGTTACCAAGGGTGGTGGGTGCGATGATCCAACAACTAATTGATGGGTTTGGTACCTCAATAAGCAAGGGTGGTAGGGTGCAACGATCCACCAATATGATAGTGGTCTCTTCTTACATATGTATTATGTCATATATAAGCATCATTTACTAGCATCTCACATGCATGCCTACTGTTATATGCTACTCATTGCCTATGCTTATGCATTTTGATTATGTTACTTATCTCTTGTTACATTGCATCTTATATACTTAGTACATTCAAATGTACTAACACATACTCTATGACTACAGGATGTCACCATGTAGGAACCGGAGTACCGTTTGATCATCCTCCTCCTCCACATGGCTGGTACTATTTCTCCCAAGCTTGTTGGTGAGTCCTCCATTCTAGGGACATTGATCTATGTTCTTGAGCTATGTATTGCTACTCTCTTCCTTTATTTTATATTTTGATTATGAGGATGAGCCCGGTTGCTTGTCTTGGCCCCCACTATTATATGTGTAGTAGAGGTGTTATTGGACATGTTATGTATCTATGCTATGAGCCTTGACTCTCTTGTTTCTTGATGTCTATCATATGAAAGGCTCCCCTTAGTCCCTTGCCCTCGTTTCTAATCTTTATGTCATTTACTTGCCTTCGCGACCAAGGATAGTGTGATGATATATTAAGAGGCTTGCTTGGAGTCCCTTCGGGTTCCCCATGCGCCGTGTCACATCTAGGCCCTAGGCTTGGGTCGTGAAAAACTTGGTATCAGAGCACTAGGTTGTTAGTTCCTCAGAGTTTAACACACTGCATCGATTAGAGTCTTATTCATGGTTGTGTTGTGCGCCACAACTATGAGTAGGAGGCTATAAGGCACTTTAGGAAATGTTTCCCTCCTTCATGTTCCAAGTCATGCTATAGAGTTGAAGTAAGGTTCCCCCCCCAACAATTGTTCTTTTCTATGCTAGATTATACCTAACACAAGTGGAAGAACAGCCCGCACACCCGAGGAGCAACTAGCTCATGGAGATCTTTGGGATGCTCTCACATTGCTTGAACAAGTTGTGGCTAATCAAGCCAACCAAGGGGCCCAAGCCCCTCATGCTCCTATACCAGCTTCTTGGGTGAGAGACTTCATGAGGATGAATCCCCCGGAGTTCTATGGGTCTAAGGTAGATGAGGACCATCAAGAGTTCATTGATGAGGGCTACAAGGTGTTGGCTATCATGGGTGTGAGTTCAGAAGACAAGGCGGAGTTGGCGGCCTACCAACTCAAAGGGGTAGCACAAATATGTACAATCAATGTAAGGAGGAGAAGGGAGTCAACAATGTGGTGCTTTGGGAGGAGTACAAGGCAGCCTTTCTTAATCATTTCTTCCCTCTTAAGTATAGGGAAGCTAAATTGGTGGAGTTTATGAACTTGAAACAAGGATCTTTGAGTGTGAGGGAGTATTCCCTCAAGTTTACTCAACTCTCTAAATATGCTCCCCACTTGGTTGCCGACTCAAGGTAGAATGAACTAGTTTGTGATGGGTGTGTCCGACTTGGTGAGTGAGGAATGCCGATACACCATATTGATTGATGAAATGGACTTGTCCTATTTGATGACCTATGCCGAGCAATTAGAAGAGGAGAAGTTGAGGAAGAGAAGGGGTCATGAGGCTAAGAGGGCCCGTTTTGATGGCAAGTTCCAAAGCCGAAGGGGTGGCCGGTTCCACCAAGGCCAAGGGTCATCTCATGCTTCTAATTGGGGTTTGCCAATGACTTCCCAAGGGCCCAAGGTGTTGGTATTGTGGTTCCTAATGATGTGTGTCCAAGATGTGGTAAGGGTCATAAGGGCCTATGCTTGAGAGACACTAATGAATGTTATGATTGTGGGGAAGTGGGTCACAAAAAAGTTTATTGCCCTCGTGATCGCAATAAGGGTAAAGATGTTCGTCCTCAAGGTCATGGTGCCAATGCAGTTCCTTTGGGTAGAGGTGGCCAATAAGATGGTGCCCCAAGGCACAATCGGAGGCAAGGGGTTGATGAGGTGCCCGATGTTGTCACCGGTATGATAAAAGTCATTGATTTTGATGTGTATGCATTGATTGATCCGGGTGCCTCTCTTTCTTATGTTACTCCTCTTATTGCCAAAAAGTTGCATGTTGAGCCCAAATTTTTGTATGAGTCATATGAGGTGTCTACTCCTATTGGTACATCTATTGTTGTTAGAAAGGCCTATAGAAATTATTCCATTTACATCTTGCATAAAATATTGTCTTGTGATCTTGGACATGGTTGATTTTAATGTTATTCTTGGGATAGATTAGTTGCATGCATACTATGCTTCTATTGATTGTAGAATCCATTGGGTCAAATTTCAATTCCCAAATGAACCCATCCTTGAGTGGGAGAGTCATGATGTGGTGGTCATCTCTTGCATTAAAGCCCGTAAGTTGATCTCTAAGGTGTCTTTATCATCTTGTGAGGGTTAGGGATGTGGAGTCCAAAGTCCTTCACATAGAGTTGATTCCGGTTGTAAATGAGTTCCTTGATGTCTTTCCGAATGACCTCCTAGATGTTCCTCCGGATAGGGAAATAGATTTTTGTATAGACCTCCTTCCCGATACTCAACTCATTTCTATTCCCCCTTACCATATGGCCTTGGCGGAGCTAAAGGAGTTGAAGGAGCAATTGAGGGACTTGTTGGAAAAGGGTTTCATTAGACCTAGCCAATCACTTATGGTTGCACAGGTGTTGTTTGTGAAGAAGAAAGATGGGTCTCTTAGAATGTGCATTGACTACCACAACTTAATAGGGTCACCATCAAGAATAGGTATCCTCTTCTAAGAATTGATGATTTGTTTGACCAATTTCAAGGGCTAGCCACTTCTCTAAGATTGATCGTCAGTCCGGGTACCATCAAGTGAAAGTGATGGAGTGTGATATTCCTAAGACGGCCTTCCGGACTAGGTATGGGCTATTTGTTGTGATGTCCTTTAGGTTGACCAATGCATCGACCATCTTCATGGATCTAATGAATAGGGTCTTTAAACCCTACCTTGATTCGTTTATTGTGGCATTCATTGATGATATTTTGATCTATTCTCGTGGTGTGGAGGAGCATAGGGCTCATTTGATTGAGTTTGCATATAACAATAGTTATCATGCTAGCATCGGAATGGCTCCTTTTGAGGCTCTCTATGGTAGAATTGTAGATCCTCGGTTGGGTGAGTTAAGGTTGGAGAGATGGCTTTGTTGGGGATCTGGTTGTGGGTGCTATGGAGAAAGTAAGGATGATTAGAGAGAGGTTGAGAACAGTCCAAAGTCGCCAAAAGTCTTATGCTGATATGAGAAGGAGAGAGCTTGAGTTTAAGGTTGGTTATTAGGTCTATTTAAAGGTGTCACCCATGAAAGATCTGGTCCGTTTTGGTAAGAAGGGAAAGTTGAGCCCTAGATATATGGGTCCTTATAAGGTGATTAGGAGGATTATTAAGGTGGCTTACGAGTTGGATTTGCCTAGTGAAATGGAATTTGTTCATCCGGTCTTTCATATGTCTATGCTGAGGAAGTGTGTGGATGATCCTAATGCTATTGTGCCTCTTGATGTTGTGGGGTTAGTTGAAGATAACTTCTCATGTGAAGAGGTTCCAGTAGAGGTCTTGGATAAGCAAGTGAAGAGGTTGAGGAATAAGGACGTTGCTTCCATTAAGGTCCTTTGGAGGAACCAACAAGTCGAAAGTGCTACTTAGGAGGCCGAAGCGGATATGCAAAAGCGATACCCTTATCTATTCCATCCAACTCAAGCCCAAGGTATTAATTCCAAGCATTTTATGTGATTTCATGTCTTATATTCCAGCCCCTAAGTCATTTGCATGCATTCATGTTTACACTGATAAAATTCATGGTGATTTTACACTTATGATGAGACTTTGAAAATGATGTTTTAAGTTTGTTGTATTCTTGTTGGGGCTGATTTATTCTTGATTACTCTTCTCATATACGTTTCTTTGACATTCGGGGACGAATGTTCCCAAGGTGGAGATATTGAAACGACCCCAAAAAGTGCCTGTAAATGTGCCTCGGAAGTGCCAGGAATAGTATTTTCCATATATCTCAACATTTGTGCGTGATATCAAAAATTTAACTTCATATTCTTATTCAAGGGGTCAAATTGAGTAGGAAATGAGTCTAATACCGATTTAAGAGCAACCGTATAAAAATTTGATTTTCCAAAATGTCAATTTCTAGTGAGGTTTATACACCCAAGGCGCAACGTGCCAAGGGCGCGCCTCAGTTCATTTTCTAAGATGTTTTTCAAGTTCAATCCAAAACTTTTTCGTCTTGGGCCTAAGTGTTCCCAAACGTGAAAATACCTATGCTTAGCCATATTTTACCCTCATATCATTCAAAACATTCCCCAATACTCACTTAAATGCTTAACCAAATATGCTACTCCTAAATTCAAGTCTCAAAACTCATCTGGATTCTAAGGTTCTCATTCAAGCTTCAAGTCTCCGTCTCCAATCTTCATCAAGCTATTCTCCAAAGCTAAGGTATATGGGTTTCTTTCATGGGCTCCTTTCACCCATGATGCCTAAGCTTCCTTTTACTCAAATTTGCATGATTTAAAGTTGATTTACTCATGGGTCTTACTTATTATGAAAATTCACTGCATAATATGTTGGGGCTTATGAAATTGTGATTGTTTTACTATGTTTTGAGCTATGAATCTAATATCTATGGTGAGATTTGATGAATGGTTTTCATGTATACTGCTTGATGGTGTTACCAAGTATTGTTTGATGGTCTTACATTGGATTTCCTTGCGTGGTTTCATCCCTAAATTTCATGGTTTTATGCTAGCACTACACACCCGCCAAATATTTGATAAAATGTCCGGTTATGGTTATATTGAGGAATTGAAGGCCCAATGCATGCCTGATGAGTTGAATGACTATATGATGATGAAATGAACGTATGTATATGCTTTTCTCCTATATAGTGTTGTAATGTGACCATGCCCTACTCGGGGGTTTGTACCTCGGTCACCAAGTGTGGTAGGGTGCGGCGATCCACCAACCATATCGGGGGGTTTGTACCTTGATAACCATGTACGGGGGTTTGTACCTTGATAACCATGTCGGGGGACTTGTACCTCGGTCACCAAGGGTGGTAGGGTGCGACAATCCACCAACCAATTGATGTGGTTGGTACCTCAATCACCAAGGGTGGTAGGGTCCAACGATCCACCAATATCATAGTGGTCTCTTCTTACACATGTATTTTGTCATATATATAAGCATGATTTACTATAAAGCATCACACATGCATGTCATATTGTTTTATGTTACTCATTGTCTATGCTTATGCATTTTGATTATGTTACTTATCTCTTGTTGTAGCATCCAACATACTTAGTACATTCAAAAGCACTAACGCATACTCTATGTCTACATTGTTAATTTGAAAAAATGACTTTGATTTCAAAAACATGATTTATTACTCAATTAGTTTAAGTATAAATCAAATTCCCAAAATTAAACATAGTTGTCACTTAATTTTAAGAAAAATTATGAAAACCAATTAAAATTTTAAAACTCAACAGAAAAGCATTAAAATTTTTCAAGAGTCGGGTAAGGGTTTAATTTCCATTTTGAGAAGAAATTAATTACTCAAAATGGCCGCTAACTTGCGGTTGACCATCGATTAGGATATTTGACTAACTTCTAAGATTTGACTAAGTTTAAAATTGACTGACTTTGAAAAAATTGACTAATTTCAAAAAATTGACTAAGCTTAAAAAATTGACTAAGTTTGCAAAAAATTGACTAAATTTGAAAGATTGACTAAGTTTCTAAATTGATGAAGTTTGGGAAAAAGTTGACTAAATTTGAAAGATTGACTAAGTATGCAAAATTGACTAAGTTTGCGAAAAAAGTTGACTAAATTTGATAGGTTGACTAAATTTGCAAAATTGACTAACATTTGAACTATTTTTGAATGAGTTTTACCAAAATAAACTATAGAAATGATTCTAACACTAAGAAAATCACTAAAATGGAAATTAACATAAATGAAGACATGTTAGGGAAATAATTAGATTAAACAAATAATACTACAAATAATGTAAGAGTTAGAGTTAGGAGTCAACAAATAAACAATTATAAAAACATATAAAATAGAAAATGAAATAAAGAATTATTGGGCTTGGGCGGCCCAGTGCAACCTGTCCTAATTTCTAAAGTAAGTTTTGGGCTTGCCTTGCCCTTAAAGCCCTTGTTACTGCTGCTCAGGGCTTTTGGGCCCAATTTTTTCTATATACACTTGGTGTATATTGAGAGTATATCAGTGTATATACACTGATTTCCTGCATATTGTTAGTATAATAGCCTTATATAACCTGCCCAGTAGCTATCCATAGGGCTTTGGCCCATTTCCTTGTAGTATACACTTAGTGTATATTGAGTGTATACCGATGTATGCACACTTATTTTGTCTTTCAAAACCTTCATTTCAGCTTCCATTGACCTGTATCTTCCTTATATTGTGAGTTTGGGCTGACTCAAAGGGGGACGTTGGGCCTCCATAGCCTAATGAGGTGCAAACGATAGGAGAGGAGCCCATTTAGGACTCCAAAATGAATCACATGTAACAAAACAAATAAAATACGTAAATAACTCAAAATAATTAGCATGAAGATATGTTAATATGGAGATATACATATATGCTACTACTCAATAATCCAGGCAAGGAAAGGAAGACAAACAGTCAATGAAAGGGACAAATAAGAGAGAACATGGGCCAAACTTCATAGGAAACTACTAGAGGGTATTCATATAACCATATTCAACATAATCGAAGCTAAACTAACTTCTATGCTTCAAGAATTGTTGCTTTAAAATTGACAAACCACATGCTAGGAAACCAAGCCTTAGATGAATAGAAGATTCAGATAAAACATGCACAAGCACCGAAGCATAATCCAAAATTCAAGCTCAAAATAGACAAAAATGAAGCTATCTTATTGGAAATGAGGAATTAGAAAGGAAAAGGAGTCCCTATCAGTAGACCATACCCTAGTTTCAAGCTTAAAAGAGGAAATGTACAGTAAAGAGAACAGGAACAAAGAAGGATTTTCAGACAATGATAGAGGAAAGTTTGAGTCAGGGAAGTAATCCAATATATCACAAACTAATTATACTACGTCCCGACAGATCAATCCCTTCTACTTACTAAATGAAGAAGCACCTACTATGAAGCAATAGAAAAGGATTAAACCAGCAACTACGACCTGAATTAAACCAATCTAGATGTTAGAACCCGTAATCCTTAATTGGTTCTACACGCACTTCTTTGCTTATATGAATTTATAGAGGAGTTACCACAATACTTATAGTTCTAGTGGAACTTACAGAGCTTAATTTGGAGTTAAAATGAAAATTTTAAGACAAAAGTTGCATTTTTTAGTTGTTACCGGAGCCAAAGTTTGACTTTGGTCAACAATCGGGGTTCGGAAGCTCGAATTGAAAATCTGAAAATTTCAATAGTTCCAAATGATTGAATTAACGCTAGAAATGGTGTCGCTGCAATTTTTAGAGCTTCTGAGAATATTTTGAGTTTCTGAGTCCGAAATTAGATTAAATGAACTTTCTCAGATTTTGGGTCAAGAAGGCCTCAAATGCAAATTCTGACATTCCCATTGGATCCGGAACGTTGAGTTTGGGTTAGGAGGACCTTTCGTTTAGTCCCTGGGGATTCCGAGTGTGTTTTGACCCCCTTAATGGTGTTCGATATTAGGAAATGGGACCCACATTGAAATAAAATGAACTCTTATGAGAATTTTGACCACACCAATGCATCCGAAAGGTCATTTCCGATAAGATTTCATATATGGATTGTGTTTTTTCAACTTTGGATGAGGTCGGAGCATCGAATTTAAGTGCGAGAAGTTGTTGGAATTGCTGAAACGGGCGGATGACGTGGCCCAATAAGGTCGTGCCACGTGGCAGAACTGTTCACAGGCCCTTAAATCTGCACAATTGTTGCAGAACATTCATACATTTTTCCCCAACTTCAATTTCAATTTTCTCTCTCAATATTAATCCGATTTGAGTGATTCAAAAGGCTAAATTGTATAATTTTCTGAGAAGAATAACTGGGAGCTTCAAAAATTGATTTTGGTGTGTCGTTTCAGGTAAAAATCAGGGTTTTGCTGCTGCGTTTTTATTATTTTTTTCGGAAGCTATAATTTGCGATATCTTCCTCATGTTAGCTCCGTTTTTGAAATGGTTTTCACCACTGAATTCCTTACTACTTGGGAAACATTTTCATATATAATTTTCCAAATTTTGAGGATATTGTTCCGGCGATAAAATTTTGGACAATTTTACCCTTTTCCCCGAATTAATTGCTTCTAATGTCGTTGGATTCATTATATAATTATGATACTATATTTGAATAGATTTTGATGAATTGGAGCCTATTGGAAGTGTAATGTTATGTTTTAACGTTGGGGATTTGGCGTTGGGCGTTGGAGTGATGTATTATAGTTCTTGGAGTATATAGGAAGGCTTGAATATGGTAGATGTGAATCTATATGTATGCTGCCCTGTTTTACCAAGTATGCCATAATAGCGTTTTGTGGTATTTTGATGTTGTGATGCCATTGGAGAGGGTTCATTGATGTTGTAGGTTGTTAATTATTGGCGCTATTGTAATTTGTGTAGACGTTGGACATCCGGAAGCATAAATTGGATTGGTCTTGTGTTGGAGTTAGTTGGCAAAGAAATCGAGGTATGTAAAGATTTCCTACTTCTTGGCATGAATTAATAAGCTTAGTCTACGTTGTACATTTGAAAAATCCCCTTTCCTTTACAATTTAGGTCTCAATACAATCTGTGTTCAGTTTTGGCCAATCTTATGATAGATTTACTTTATCCTTAATTTTTGAGTTTTAGAACCCACGAATAGTGCTCGTTTGACCAAAAGTTAATTAGCTTGGGAAGCTACAAGTTCAATTTATTCCGAAATCACCTTTAAATGTGAATTTGAGTAACTTTGGCAAAAGTTCATAAAAGAATAACTTCTTGATTTTGAAAATGAACATTTTGCACATTACTAAGTTTTT
>JAPFFP010000012.1:12046952-12057866 GCA_026153255.1 Solanum medicagineum | reverse complement strand
CTCAAAGGTAATTGAAAGATAAAGTATACAGTTTTGATGGGTGGTAGCCCGAGGGGGTTTGTAAGAACCTAGCATAGAGACGATCCCGATATAGCATTATGGATGGTAGCCCGAGGAGGTTCGTAAGAACCTAGCACAGGGACGATCCCGATACAGTCTACCACTGATTAGTTGGTCATTTGTATTACAGTTGTGCACAGATTTTACAGTACAAATTTTACAGTAAAGGTAAAGTAATATAAAGGACATAAAGTACAGAATTCCACAATATAACTAAAGGTGGTCTCTTACGCTACATCAATGTAAAGTTTCACTTGAGTTGTTATATCATACATAGTATTTGTTTCCTTACATATTTAGTACATTATCTTGTACTGAGTCCCTTTCGGGGGACCTGCATTTCATGCTGTAGGTACAGGTGCTAGTACATCTCCACAGTGGGAGTACAGGATATTCAGCTGCCATCTCCAAGCTCCAGGTTGCTTCGGAGCTTTGTATATGTATAGAGCTTATGTTTATATTTTGCAGTCAGTTGAGACGGGGCCTGTCCCGACCCTTATTTGATACTTCCTATTATTTAGAGGCTTTGTAGATTATGTAAATTAAAGTATAGTCATGTCTCGTACTTTAGACAGCGTGGCCCCAACGGCCTAGTCATATGCATTTTCTTTTGGCTTGTTATCACTGTCTATCTACTTTAAACTATGTTAAAGGCAGAAATCCCTTATAATATATATAGAAAGAGCATAGTTACAGATTGGTTCTCCCGAGTCTCATCGGCAACGGGTGCCAATCCGCCCTATCGGGACATGGGGCGTGACATCCTTGATGAAGATTGGAATGAAGACTTGAAGTTTGAATGAAATCCTTCAGATCCGAAATGAGATTTGACACTTGAATTTCGGGTGAAATATTTGTCTAGGTGTTTGAGAGAGTATTGGGGAATGTCATATATGATAGAAGGTGAAATATGGCTATGTATAGGTATTTTTACGCATGGAAAGACTTAGACCCAAGACCCAAAACAACAAAAACTGGCCAAAGAGGACACTAGTCTGTGCCCCAGTTGCGTTGTGCCAGGGGCATAGATCAACACAAGAATTCGCCATTTTTGGATTTTCAAATTTTGATACGGTTTCTCTAAAATTTAGTTTAGACCCATCTCCCACTCAATTTTTCCCCCTGATCAAGAATATGAAGTCGTATTTTTGATATCTCGCACGAATTTTGAGATATATGGAAATTACGATTTCTGGCACTTTCGAGGTACATTTTGAGGCACTTTTTGGGGTCGTTTGACTTTTACTACTAATATTGTTTTCTATAGTATTGTGGGTATCATTTCTAATACAAGTCCAATTGGGGAAAGTTCGTAGAACATCATGAAAACTCTTCCTTACATCTCCAAACAAATATGAATTGAAGGATGGGAAGTATGGAGAAAAGGTTGGTATAGGTGGAGAATGAGAATCGGGGGAAAGCTATTCAAATTGAAAATGAGGAGACAAGGAGGACATGGATATATTCCACTACCATCACCCTGGGATAAGCCCACAGTCTATGATTTCCTCCATAGAGCCGAACTCGAAGCTATCAAAACCCCACTTCCCAAATGAACAACAATCCAAACCATCCAAGGCAAGCCACACCACAACCAAACCCACAACCCTACCACCCTCCACAAGAGAATCTTTATTTTGTGTTGAACCAAGCCCATTACCAAACTCCATTCTGAAATGCATCAAATACATCTTCTAATGCATGTCACTCATCACCTCTACCAAAAGCACCACAAAATCCCTACAAAGATTACCAATACAAAAATCCTCTCTATGATGAAATGTATGGAGATCTCAACAATGATGCATTTTGGGAGCATGGGGGTAGGGATACCTATGGAGTACAAACAGAAGGAGTCTGACCTCGAGACTTGGGGTGTGATCATGACATAGGAGGCCGAGATTATGTGTATAAAAGAGATAGAATGGGGAATAGAGGAGATAGGATGGGATATAGAGAAGATAGGATGGGAAATAGAGGAAATAGGTTTGGGGAGAGGAATGATCAATATAGAGGCTTGAACACTATCAGTGTTACACTTCCAAGGTTCAAAGGATGTAGTGACCCCGATGAGTTCTTGTAGTTGAAAATTCAAAGTGAGTGGATCTTTCTCACAAATAATATCTCGAAAACTTTGAAGATGAAGTACGCTCTCACACAATTTGAAAGGTATGCATCCACTTTGTGGGAGTCGAAGAGGAGGGAAAGGGAGAGCCATCACATCTACGAATTATCTATTTGGCAAGAGTTGATTGACCTTATGGTGTTCAGATACTTGACTCCAAACTACTACCACGAGGTACTCAAGAAGGTATTATGTTGAGGTAACGTACCAAAAGTGTTGAAGAGTATGATGGATGAGTTTGACAACTTGAGAATAAAGTCTAAAATGGAAGAGAAGATGCAATATGTGGTGATCCAATTTGTGGCCAACTTGAGGTATGATATTTTGAAACCATTGAAGTTAAGCACTATGAAACTCTTGAGGCCGCTTTCCATGTTGCTCAAAGGTAGAAGCGAATTTGAATGAAGAAAATTCATACTAGGCCAAAGGTTCTTCAACTTCATCATAGGACAAAGGTTGAGATATTTAGAAAAAACAACATCTTCTAGGGAGAAATCGAAGGGTGGTAGTCAAGCTACTCAAGTCAAGCTTGATCACAAATCCAAGGAAAGTGAGGAACCATAAGGAGTTAAGTATGCTAAACCTACCTTTCCTTGTCCCTCTACAATTCAATGCTTTAGATGTCAAGGGAGGGGACATGTTGCTAGTGAGTGTCCTAATAGGAGGACGATTGTTGCTCTTCAGGATGGGTATAAGACCGAAGATGATGAAAATAATAAGAGTGAGGGAGATAGAGGTGAGGTAGATGCTTCGAAAAATAAAGAAGAAAGATTAGATGAGAGGGTGAATTTTGCTTGTTTCACGGGGAAAGGAAAATCTTTACTTGATAATGATGAAGACTTAAAGGTGAATTCCAATATTTCATATGTTGTGAGAAGAATTATGGGAGCCCTTGCCAAAGAAGAGCTTGATGAAAGGGAGAATCTATTTCATTCTAGGTGCAAAATTCAAGATAAAGTGTGTTCTTTAATTATTGATAATGGAATTTACACTAATGTGGTGAGTAGTTCTTTGGTGGAACGTATGGGAATTCCAACAACAAAGCATCCCAACACTTACAAGCTACAATCGCTCAATGAGAGCGGAGAAATGAGGGTCCTCAAACAAGCAAGCATCTGGTCTTGTGTGGGTAAGTACAATGATGAATTCACTTGTGATGTTGTACCCATGTTGGTATGTCATAATTTGTTGGGTATACCATGGAAATTTGATAGGGATGTTGTGCACCAAGGAAGATCCAGCAAATACACCTTTGTGATTGAAGGTAGAAAGTATGTTCTTGCACCTCTCACTCCATACCAAGTGAGTGAGCATTGTTGAGCTATGAAAAAGCTTCGAGAGAAAATAATGGTGGAGGAAAAGGGTGATGATGGAAGTTCCATTGTTGTTCCAAAGAAAGGAGGTTGGCTAAAATAAGAGTCATATGTCCATGGTGGCAAAGCCAAGAAAGTGTTTAAAGGGTGTGGATTGGATGAGGGACGCTTTCTAGTATGCCTTGTCAACACCCATCTTTTATTGCCTTTGCGCAGTGCTAACCAAAATACTAGTACTTTGCCTAGTATTGTTTCTTGTCTTTTGCAGCACTATGATGAGCTATTTCCGGAGGAAATACCCGCGGGACTTCGTCTTTTCAGGGGAATTGAACACCAAATAGATTTTTTACGAGGTTCACAAATTCCTAACCGTCCAGCTTATAGGAGCAACTCGGATGAGATGAAAGAGCTACAAAGGCAAGTAGAGGAGCTTTTTGAAAAGGGGTTGATCAAAGAAAGCCCAAGTCCTTGTTCCATACCGGTGATTCTTGTTCCTAAGAAATATGGTACTTGAAGAATATGTATTGATTGTAGAGCCGTAAGTAATATCATGGTGAAGTATCGACATCCAAGTCCTAGGCTTGATGATATGCTTGATGAGCCATGGCTCTCTAGTATATTCTCTAATATTGTCCTTCGAATATAATCAAATTCATATGAAATCAGGTGATGAATGGAAAATGGCTTTCAAGACAAAGTTTGGGTTGTATGAATGGCTTGTAATGCCCTTTGGATTGATAAATGCCCCAAAGCACTTTCATGAGATTGATGAATCATGTTCTCAAACCTTTCATCAACAATTTTGTTGTGGTGTACTTTGATGACATCCTTGTGTATAGTAAGACAATTGAGGAACATGCGTCCAATTTGAAGCAAGTGTTTGATGTCTTACTACAAAAGCGTCTCTTTGCTAATCTCAAGAAATACTCATTTTGTGTTGAAAAGGTTGTGTTTTTGGGTTTTGTGGTTAGTGCAAATGGGATAGAGGTTGATGAAGAGAAGGTAGAGTCCATCAAGTCTTGGCCAACTCCAACCAATGAAACCAATGTAAGAAGTTTTCATCGGTTAGCATGTTTTTACCATCATTTGAAAAGGGTTTTAGTTGAACTGCTTCTCCTTTAACTGAGTTAACCAAGAAAGATGTACCTTTTTTAGGGGGAAAGAATAAGAGAAGTCCTTTCAAGCCTTGAAATCGATGTTGAGTTCTTCACCATTGCTTCAACTACCAAACTTTATAAGACCTTTCAAATTGAATGTGATGCTTTGGGTATTGGAATAGATTGGCTTACTTTAGTGAAAAGCTAATGGGGGCTACCCTCAAGTACTCAACTTAAGATGAGGAAATGTATGCACTTGTGCAGGTGTTGGCTCACTTGCAATACTACTTGTGGCGCGAAGAGATTACGATAAGGAATGATCATGAGTCCTTGAAGCATCTTAAGGGTCTATCCAAGTTGAACAAGCGACAAGCAAAGTGGGTTAAATTCATTGAAACCTTTCCCTCTGTGATCAACTACAAGCAAGGCAAGGAAAATGTGATAACGGATGGTCTATCAAGAAAGTTTGTGTTGGTGACTACCTTGGCTTCTAGAATGATGGGGTTTGAAAGCATAAAAGAATTTTTTTCTAGGGATCCCAACTTAAAAGCTACTTTTGATAATCTTACCCAAGGGAAGCAGGTTGATAAGTTTCCATTGGTTGATGGTTTTTTGTTCAAGGATGGACGAGTTGGTATTCCTATAAGCTCATGGAGTGAGCTACTTGTCAAGGAGGCTCATAGTGGTCATTTCATGGGACACTTTGGGGTACCCAAAACACGTGACATTCTAAAGGATCAATTTTTTTGGCCCAAGATGAAGCATTACATGGAGCGAATTCGTGGACGATGTCTCGATTGTAAGCATGCAAAATCCATAACTCATCCCCAAGGTAAGTATACCCCTCTCCCTACTCCTAGTGGCCCATGGATAGATATCTCTATAGATTTTGTTTTGGGTCTTCCTAGGACTAAAAGAGGACATGATAGCATATTTGTAGTATTGGATAGATTTTCTAAAATGAAACATTTTATTCCATGCCATAAATGTGATGATGCATCCCATGTAGCATATTTATTTGTCATCAATGTTCTTAAATTGCATGGAGTCCCTCAAACCATTGTTAGTGATAGGGATTCCAAATTTCTTGGTACCAAACTTATGTTCTCTACTTCTTTCCAACCTCTAACGGATGGGCTAATTGAAGTGGTTAATAGGACTCTTGGAAGCATGCTTCGATGCATGATTCGAGGAACCCCAACTACATGGGAAGACCGTTTACCCTTGATTGAATTTGCATATAATCGGTCTTTCAACTCCTCTATTGGAATGTCACCATTTGAGGCATGTTATGGCTATAAACTTTTGTTTCCACTAACCATAACTCCATTATCTAATAATGTTTTTTTGAGCCTAGATGCGAAGCAAAGGGAAAAGGATATTATGAGCATTCATGCCAAGGTTAAAGAGGCCATTGAAGAGAACAATTCAAAGGTGGCTATTCCAATGAATATTAAGAGAAAAGAAGTGATCTTCAACCCAAATGATTGGGTGTGGGTATATTTTCGAAAAGAGAGATTTTCACATGTTTGAAAAGGAAAGCTAAGCCTAAGAGGAGATGGTCCTTTCAAAGTACTCAAGAGAATCAATACCAATGACTACATGATTGACTTGCCAAGTGAGTATAATGATCATAATATTTTCAATGCTAGTTATTTATCTCCTTGTGTTGTAGGTGAATCTTTGGATTCGAGGACGAATCCTTTTCAAGAAAGGGAGGATGATAACATGCAAAGCATAGATGAAACCATCATGAGTGGCATGTACCCCTCAATGCCATTCACAAGGAGTAAAGCAAATAATCTCCAAGACCTACAAGCCATGTTCATGAAAAAGGAAGCATTGGAGGAGCTTGAGGGTCACCAAAGAAAGGCTTACAATGTGTGGAAAGTCTATCAAGGTGAGAAGAAGGAAGAAAAGAAGCCATGTGTGCAAATATCTACTACTTGAATTCAAGGAGTTGAAAAGAAGGAAACCAAACAAGGCCCTTACTCATTAAGGGTAAAATTGTAAAAAAAATTGTTCTTTTATTTACTTAGTATAAATAGTCTTATTAGCTTAATAATGCAAATTTAAAATGCTTGAATTAAGTTATGTGAAGCTTTGATAAATATTCATAAATAATCATAAAATATATGAATAACCATAATTTAAGCAAACATCAATTAATATGCAATTATACATAAATCAAAGATTGAGAATTCGTAATTCAAAATTTAGTTTTCCGAAGAGGACTTCTTAGTTGAAAGGAAACCGAGAATCAAACCCACATACCTTGCTTTATTAACCTTGGGAAGATGAAGAAATTTGATTGAGATCTTGAAGAATTTCTTGAATACTTTGCCTAAGTGTTGATAGAGTTTGGGAGAGTAATGTAGGTTGGGGGATTTGGTGTCATTGAAGAGTGATGTAGAGAGTAAGTAGAAAGGGGTATTTATGCTAATTTTTAGGGGGTTATAAGGGTCATTTGATCACTAAAAAAGTAGTCAAAAACGTGTCGGGGGAAAGGGGCAAGACTTTTCTTCTTTGGTATTAATGTCTTTGTAGGTAAGTGGTAGTTACATCTACCTTGACATTTTTGGTACATAGTGATGTCATGGATGACATCAAGAGGAAGCATGATGTCATGAATGACATCAGGAGGAAGAATTTACTCCTCAAGTCATTGCTAAGGCATTTCAAAGGCTACCCATGCAAGCCATGCAACAATATAAAAGAATTACTCTCAAACAAGTCAATTACAAATCCTTTACAAACACCTTCATTTCGAATAATTCCAAACGTAAACCAAACTGCACCTTTAGTCTTAACTTCACATAACATTGCCCCAAAATATTATACCAAGGTTATACAAACCAACCGCCCTTCCAAGACTAGCTAATCAATCATATAACTAAACCAAGGTAATCGCTAAGATAATCTTCATGTCAAATTTATTTTACTCAATTAGAATCCACCTGAAATTATTTTGCACGCAAGTATAGTGTTACAAATACTTGGTACATTACAATATCTCCCCCTTGGGATCATTCGTCCTCGAATGTGACAAGAGTAGTTTGATTTAATAGGAATCGAAATAGTAACTAAGAGCTTAACGGGTTAAAATGCAAAATAGAGCTTATCAAAACTTATACAAATATCATAAATCAGCATTAAAATAATTACGCATGATTAATAATTATAATAATGACAAAATGGTCCAAAATGAAGAATACGGACTAGAGGAATAGAATTACCTAAAACCTTAGGCTAGATTAGTGGGGAAAAATTGGGGATATTTCTTCATCATGTTCGCTTCAGCTTCCCATGTCGTACTCTTAACATGTTGGTTCCTCCAAAGCACCTAGACGGATGCCACATCCTTATTTCTCAATCTCTTGACTTGTTGATTCAAAATTTGTATCAGTACTTCTTCAAAAGTCAAATTTTCTCCAACCTTCACAACATCCCAATGGAACTATAGAGCTTGGGTCACCAATGCACTTCCTTAACATACATGAAAAATAGGGTGAACCAACTCCATCTTGTTAGGCAACTCATGCTCATAAGGTACCTTCCCAACCCTTCTTAAAATTTTGTAAGGACCTACAAATCTTGGGTTGTACTTGCCCTTTTTTCAAAAATGAACAACACCCTTCATAGGTTAAACTTTGAGATACATCCAACCTCTCACATAAAATTCAATATCTCTCCTCCTCGCATCCGAATATGACTTTTCAGCTTTGAGCTGTTTTCAATCTATTTCTAACTATCCTTACTTTTTTCTAGAGCCTACAAAACCAATACTGGCCCTAAAAATGCCATTTCTCCTACCTCAAACCAACCAATCGATAATCTACATCACCTACCATAAAGAGCTTCCAACGGAGCCATCTCGATTCTAGAATAATAACTATTGTTATATGCAAACTCAATAAGAGGTTGTTGATCATCCCAATTACCTTTAAATTCCAAAACACATGCTCTCAACATGTCCTCCAATGTATTAATGGTCCTTTCAGCTTGACCATCCGTTTGAGTATGAAATGTGTTACTCAACTTAACTTTGGTATCCAAAACTCTTTGAAATGCCTACAAAAAATGAGAAATGAATTGAGGGACACAATATGATATTATTGAAAAAGGAACCCCATGTAATTGGACTATCTCATGAATATATAACCTTGCATAATCCTCAGCACTATATGAAGTCTTAACTGGCAAGAAATGAGCTGATTTGGTCATACAATCAACAATATCCAAATTGAATCATATTGTTTCCGAGTCCGAGGCAATCTAACAATAAATTCCATATTGATTTCCTCCTACTTCAAAGGTTGGGATTTCAATGTCTTGAGATAGCCCACCAGGCATTTGATGCTCGGCTTTGACTTTCTGACAATTTGGGCACTCAGCCTCAAACTTGGCTATGTCCTTCTTCATATTACCCCACCGACTTCCTTCAAATCACGATACATTTTGGTGGAACCTAGATGAATGGAATAAGATGAATTATGAGCCTCTTGTAAGATCAAGGTTCTCAATCCATCTACATTCGACACACACAACTTGCCTTGGTACTTAAGGACACCATTTCACGCTTTTGAGAAAACGTCTACTTTCTTTTGTTCAACTAATTACTTTAATTCAACTAGAGTAGGGTCAAGGTCTTGCTTTGACTTCACATCAACAATTAAAGAAGACTAGGACCCATCATGAACAAAAGCCACCATCATTAGTACCTTCCAACCTAACACCCCATCTAGCCAACTGATGGACTTCTTTTGCCAACTCTTTCTTTTCTCCCTCAACATAACTCACACTACCCATGGTTATCCAACTCAAAGCATAGGCCACCACATTGGGCTTACTAGGATGGTAGTGGACATTCATATCATAGTCTTCGAGAATTTCAAGCCATCTCCATTGCCTAAGATTCAAGCCCCTTTAAGTGAACACATACTACAAACTATTGTGGTCGGCAACTACATCTACATGGACCCCATAGAGATAGTGATGCAAAATTTTTAGAGCAAAAACTACCGCTTGCAATTCAAGGTCATGAGTTGGATAATTGCGCTCATGCACTTATGACTCTCTAGAAGCATAAGCTATGACCTTACCATTTTGCATTAACACACAACCCAACCCAACCATAGATGCGTCACAATGTACCACAAAACCATCTAAACAATCCGAAAAAGTCAAGATGGGAGCCAAAGTCAACTTATCTTTTAAAGTCTAGAAACTCTTTTCACATTCATCAAACCACACAAACTTGGCCTTCTTCTGGGTCAATTTTGCCAAAGGGGACGCAATTGAAGAAAACCCTGCTAGAAACTGTCGGTAGTAACCTTCCAAACCCAAGAAACTCCTTATGTCAGATGGAGTTAACGGTCTAGGCCAGTTTCGCACCACCTTAGTCTTCCTTGGGCCTACCATAATACCTTTATCGGTCACCACGTAGCTGTCACACCCAAAGTCCTGTTAGGGCGGACTGGCACCCGTTGCCGATAAGGCTCGGGAGAACCAACCTATACCTATGCGTCCTGTATACATGTTATAAGGAACTTCTATGTTTGGCATGATTCCAGGAAGATAAACAGAGATAACAAGTTAAAATGTGATGCGTATAGCTAGGCTGTTGGGGCCACGATGTCTGAAGTACGAGACATGAACATACTTTAGTTTACATAGTCTACAAAGCCTCTAGTCAAGAGTAAGTGCTCGGGATAGGCCCCATCTGAATTTATCTTTATAATTCAAACATAGATGCTCTAAACACACACAAAGCTCCGAAGCAACCTGGAGCTTAGTATCAACAGATGAATATCCTGTACTTCTACTAGGGAGATCTTGCAGCACCTGTTCCTGCAGCATGAAATGCAGGTCCCCCGGAAAGGACTCAGTAAGAAATAATGTACTGATTATATAAGGCATAAATTACTGTATACGAAATACAACTCAAACGAAACTATGCACTGTTATAGAATAAGAGACCACTTTTGTAATGCTCTGGGATCATGTACTTTTACGTTCTTTACATTGCTTTACCTTTTCTGTAAAATCTGTAAAATCTGTGCACACCTATAATTTAAATGACCAACTGATCAGTGGTAAACTGTATCGGGTTCGTATGCTGGGTTCTTCCTTAACCCCCTCGGGCTACCCCCGTAAAAGGATCGTCCCTTGCTAGGTGTTACTTCCACCCCCTCGGGCTACCACCTATCAAAACTGTATACTTTATCTTTAAATTACCTTTAAGATTGTTCTTTTGGTGGTCATATTATTGGAGATACAAGGTTGTACATGCAACATGTAACATGAATATAATTGTACA
>JAPFFP010000012.1:12021871-12046852 GCA_026153255.1 Solanum medicagineum | reverse complement strand
TCCAAGGTTTTGAAAAGAAGGCAAACCAAACAAGGTCCTTACTCATTAAAGGTAAAATTGTTAAAAAATGTCTTCTTTTATTTACTTAGTGTAAATAGGCTTATTTTATCATTTGTAAGACTTAGACTATGTTGAATATTGAATTCTCAAATTGCAGTATCTTTTTAGTAAGTAATTAGTGAATAATTAGGGTGAACTCTTAGAATTGTTAGTTAACTTGTTGGCTTGATTAATTGAAGTGTTACCTATTTGTGGGTCTTGGTTTCCTTTAATTGTCTTTCTAGGGTTTTATTTGGGTTGCTGAATTCAATTGGAAGGTAAGGGTTTTAGTCCCTTGTTGCCCAGAATTTCAATAGTTTGAATTTAATCCACATATCCTTCTATCTTTGTTCCCTTTTACTTTATTTCTTGTTTTGATCTTTATCATTTGGTATCAAAGCTTAGGTTTAGATTTGATTATTAAAAAGTTGAAAAAAGAAAACAAAACTTTTTTCATTTGATTTGTTGTTTTTGACACTAGATTCTTGTGCAGTAGTATTTTTTGTTCCTAAATCTCAAATTTCATTCAATTTGGAGTTGCGGAAGTGAAGTTACCATTGAAGGGTTTTGAACATTCAAACTTTTCAAATTTTGAAAGTGGGTTCTTTGATTGAGAAGAAATTGAAGTTAATGATCATTGGGTTTGTTCTCTACATCAAGGGGAAACTAATTCTAAATTTTGAGCCAATTCCAAGTTGATTTGAAGATGTTGGGATTTAGTGTGTGTTCTTGGTGTTTTTGAAGATATTCAAGTGTTCTTGAAGAAAAAGAAGGCCAAAAGGTACATTTGACCTACTTTTCTCAAGTTAAAATTAGTCAAAGGTATTTGTTGGCCTTAGTGGAAATTTGAAAAAAAAAATCAGAAAAAATAAAAATTTTTTAAAAAAACTAAAAAAATTTAATTTCCACATCAACGCCAACTCAGCGCCAACTCAGTGCCAAATAGGCGCCAAATCAGCGCCACATCAACGCTGATCAGTGAATCAGCATAGGGGCTCATTCCGGACATGTCATGTGGCGCATTTTGTGCAATTTTAGAGACTTTTCTGTAGACTTTTTTCGTACACCAAATTCAAGTCATGAACACCTTAAGGCTTCAAAAACTTTTCTAAGTGTCCGAACTCAATTCTTCTTCTTTCTCACTCATCTTTATTTCATTCCTCAACTATTTAACAACTAATTAACATCTATAATTACTTGGTAACTGGTTTTTAAAATATTAAATCATCTCTTTGATTCTTCAAATTAGATCACAACAAGTAATCTCTTCTATTATTGTTACTTAGTTTTTTTGAGTCAAATTTTTCTTATGCCTTTTTTCTAGTTTTCTTCTTTTATTCATGTTCCTAAGCTTTGTTTGAGTCGTCCTTCTTTCAAGAGTCATAAGAATTCACTCTCCCACAAAGGATAGGTGACCTTGAACTTATTGAGCAGAGCTAGTTCACTATCAATTTTGAGACGACGCCATAGAAGGTGCATTGAGAGTTATATACGAGTGACGAGGCTTTTGCTACTAATCTTGTTTGTTGACTATAGTAGGTATCATGTCTAATACAATTCCAATTGAGGAAGGTTCAAAGAACATCATGGAAACTCTTGCTTACTTCTCCAAACAAATAGCGGAAGTGAATGGAAGGATGGGAGGTTTGGAGGAAAGGTTGGTGCAGGTGGAGAATGTCAATCGAGGGAAAGAAATTCAACCCAAAAATGAGGACATAAGGAGGAATCGATGCATTCCACCACCGTTACCTGGGACAAGCCCATAATCTATGTTTTCCTCCACAAAGCCAAACCCTTAGCTACCAAAATCCCACTTTCCAAATGAACTACAATCTAAACCATCCAAGACAAGCTATATCTCCTCCACCAAATGTACCACAAATTCCCTACCAAGCCTACTGATACCAAAATCCTCTCTATGATGAAATGCATGGAGATCTCAACAATGATGAGTTTTGGGAGCATGGGGGTAGGGACAACTACGGAGTACAAAGGGAAGGAGTCCGACCTCGAGACTTGGGGTGGGATCATGGCATGGGAGGCCGAGATTATTGGTATAGAGAAGATAGAGTGAGGAATAGAGGAGATAGGATGAGATGTAGAAGAGATAGGATGGGAAATGAAGAAGAAAGGTTGGATGAGAGGGGAAATTTTGCTTCCTTCACGGAGAAAGGAAAATTTTTGCTTGATAATGATGAAGACATGAAGGTGAATTCCAATCTTTCATGTGTTGTGGGAAGAATTATGGGAGCCCTTGCCAAAGTAGAGCTTGATCCAAGGGAGAATCTATTTCATGTGAGGTGCAAAATTCAAGATAAAGTGTGTTCTTTTATCATTGATAGTGGAAGTTGCACTAATGTGGTGAGTATTTCTTTGGTGGAATGTATGGGAATTCCAACAACAAAGCATCATAACCCTTACAAGCTGCAATGACTTAATGAGAGTGGAGAAATGAGGGTTCTCAAACAAGCAAACATTCGATTTAGTGTGGGTAAGTACAATGAAGAATTGACTTATGATGTAGTACCTATGTTGGCATGTCATATCTTGCTGGGGAGACCATGGCAATTTGATAGGGATATTGTGCACCAAGGAAAATCCAACAAATACACTTTTGTGATTGAAGGAAGGTACAAAGTATGTTCTTGCACCTTTCACTCCATACCAAGTGAGTGAGGATTGTCGGGCTATGAAGGAGCTTAGGAAGAAAATAAAAGTGGTGGAGGCAAAGGTGGATGGTGGAAGTTCCGAATGTCTTGTTAACACACATCTTGTATTGCATGCTAACCAAAATACTAGAATTTTGCCTAGTATTGTTTCTTCTTTTGCAGGACTATAACAAGCAAGGAAAGGAAAATGTTGTAGCAGATGCTCTATCAAGAAGGTTTATGTTGGTGACTACCTTGGCTTCTAGAATGATGGGATTTGAATCCCAACTTCAAAGATACTTTTGATAATCTTACCTAAGGGAAGCGGGTTGATAGGTTTCAATTAGTTGATGGTTGTTTGTTCAAGGATGGACGAGCTTGTGTTCTTATTAGCTCATGGAGAGATCTACTTGTCAAGGAGGCTCATAGCGGTGGTTTGATGGGACACTTGGCAGTACCCAAAACACTTGACATTTTAAAGGAGCAATTCTTTTGGCCCAAGATGAAGCATGATTTGGAGCGAATTTATGCACAATGTCTCGATTGTAAGCATGCCTAATCCACAACTTGGCCTAAAGGTAAGTATACGCCTCTCCCTACTCCTAGTGGCCCATGAATGGACATCTCTATGTATTTTGTGTTGGGCCTTCCTAGGACTAAAAAGGGACATAATAGCATATTTGTTATAGTGTATAGATTTTCTAAGCTGACTCATTTTATTCCATGCCATAAATATGATGATGCATCTTTATTTTTCATCAATGTTCTTAAATTGCATGGATTCCCTCAAACCATTGTTAATGATAGGGATTCGAAATTTCTTAGTCACTTTTGGAAGAGTCTATGGGTTACACTTGGTACCAAACTTATGTTCTCTACTTCTTGCCACCCTAAAATTGATGGACAAATTGAAGTAGTCAATAGGACTCTTGGAAGTGTGCTTCGGTGTATAATTAGAGGAACCCCAACTACTTGGGAAGACCGTTTACCCTTGATTGAATTTGTATATAATCGGTCTTTCCACTCCTCTATTAGAATGTCACTATTTGACGCATGTTATGACTTTAAACCGTTTCTACTAACCATGACTCCATTACCTAGTAACGTTTTTTTGAGCCTAGATGCCAAGCAAAGGGCAAAAGAGATGCTGCACATTCATGCCAAGGTTAAAGAGGCCATTGAAAAGAACAATTCTAAGGTGGATATTCGAAAGAATTGGGGGAGAAAGAAAGTGATCTTCAACACAAATGATTGGGTGTGGGTAGAGATACTTCCACATGTTCGAAAAGGAAAGCTAAGCCCAAGAGGAGATGGAAGTTTCAAAGTACTCAAGAGAATCAATGACAATGCCTACATGATTGACTTACTAAGTGAGTATAATGTTTATAATGTTTTCAATGTTAGTGATTTATCTCCTTGTGTTATAGGTGAATCTTTGGATTCGAGGATAAATCCTTTTCAAGAAGGGGAGGATGATAACATGCAAAGTAGAGATGGCACCAACATGAATGGCATGTACCCCTCAAGACCATTCACAAGGAGTTAAACAAAAGATCTCCAAGACCGACAAGCAATATTCATGAAAAAGAAAGCATTAAAGGAGCTTGAGGGTTACCAAAGGAAGGCTTAAAATGTGTGGAAGGTCTGTCAAGATAAGAAGAAGAAAAGAGGCCATGTGTACAAATGGCTACTACTTGAATTCAAGGATTTGAAAAGAAGGCAACCAAATAAAGCCTTTACTCATTAAGGGTAAAATTGTAAAAAAAAATTTCTTCTTTTAATTACTTAGACTATGTTGAATATTGAATTCTCAAATTGTAGTATCTTCTTAGTGAGTAATTAGGGTGAACTCTTAGAATTGTTAATTAACTTGTTGGCTTGATTAATTGAAGTGTTACACATTTGTGGTTCTTGGATTCCTTCAATTGTCTTTCTACATTTTTATTTGGGTTATTGAAATAAATTGGGAGGTGAGGATTTTAGTCCCTTGTTGTCCATAATTTCAATAGTTTGAATTTAATCCACATATCCTTCTATCTTTGTTCCCTTTTCCTTTCTTTCTTATTTTGATCTTTATCAGTGGGTGTTTGAATTGACTTTTTTTTAGTGGCTTTTGACTTTTTAGCACTTTTCAAGTCTTGGAAGTGTTTGGGTAACCCAAAAAAATGCTTAAAAATACTTTTTGAAAGTTGAAAAAGTATAGAAAAAGGGCCAAAATCCAAAAGCAGGGAGGCCCTAACTTATGATTTTTTACTTTTAACTTATAAATCACTTAAAAAAGGTCAATCCACATACCCCCATAATACATAAGTCCGTTATCTTGGATTCAACTGGCCTCTATGTCCTTGATATTTGGGTGTGGCGCAAGTAGGCACTTGTATAAAGTTGAATAAGTACATAAACACATTCTACATGGAAATTCGCATGAGATGCACTCAAACTAATCAACTTATGCACACTCAAAGTTGGAGACTATAGATGTGAACCGAGAAACTCAACTTTGCGGACTGGACCAATCTTTTGTGTCTATCTCCCTATAAAAGCTTGTGGAAAGCACCAAGAGCCAAGCCACTAATATCGTGACTAAGGTTAAACATCATGACGTCAACAAATCAAAAATTTTATGTGTTAAACGAGGCCAAGTTAAAACAATACATTGCGAAAATATGTCTAACAAGTAAGTAGAATTTAAACATCCATACACATAATACACACACACATGTAATATTAAAATAACAATAATAAAAAAAATAATATTATATTTTGCAACAAACTTATAAAAAGATTTTTATAAAAAGATTTTTCTACTTATATTACTTTTAATGAACTTAAATAAAATTTTTAAAAATATACAATTTAAAAAGTAAAAATATTAAATATAATATAAAAAGATGTTAAACAAATGCAGGACTAAAAACTTACAAAATAAATATTATCTTGGGAATAGTTAAGTTTCCATGCTAATTATAGTACTCTCTCTGTCTCATTTTATGTGGCACCCTTTCCTTTTTGGTCCATGTAATAGCCTATCCCGTCAGTGATATTGTTTGGTTTGGGCCTAGGTTCGCACTACTACAAAACGTGTCACTAGTAGATATGGAATATTTACTTATATACCCAACATCTCTTCTATGTTTTGCCGTTGTGGGACTTCTTATCTTAAGATAGATTGTTACATACACCCCATATATGGACTCAGCGTCCTCGCTGAGTTTTCCCCACCGTATGGGATTCACCTAGACTCAACACTCAGGTTTGCCCCACTTCACTAGGATTTGCCTAAACTCAGTTAAACTCTGACCCACATGAACAAAAATGACTCAAGAGTGGTTCTGACACCATCTATAATAGCCCAACCCACTAGCGACATTATCCTCTTTGGGCATAGGCCTGCATGACTTTAAAGCATGTCACTAGTAGGTAATGCATGTTTACTTATATACCTAACATCTCTCATGTATTTTGCCGATGTAGGACTTCTCATCTTAAGATTGATTGTTACATTGTAACACCCCCAACGCGACTTAAAAAGACCCTATGAGGTGTTTCTTGAATATCTCAAAAGCCGTGTATTATTTTACAATTCCGACTTTGAATTATTTTTTAGGAGACAAAGCTGTGTAGAAAGGGTCATCTTCAATTTCTAAATCACTTATATCAAAAAATAAATTTTTGATGAAATTGCACAAAATAGAAAGGTGAGCGACAAAAGTGCAGCGCGCCTTTGTTACCCTTTAGTTCAAAATTTTTTGAATTTCATTTTAAATCAGGAGAGTTAGTTGGACTAATTCTAACACCTATATATACGTAGTTAACAAAAAATCCTCCTATTTTTAGACCTAAACCTCTCTCTAAACACTTTCAAGTCCTCCCAATCCTCTCTCTAAAATCCTCCATTCTGTTCTCCAAATTTCTTGGAGATCAAGTCTCCTCCATTAAAGATAAAGTTTAAAAAAGGGATTCTCAAAGTTCTCAAGTCTTCTTCTCCAAGTGCTAAGGTTCAAAAGGTATGTGGGAATTTTCATTCATGGGTTTTTCCTCCCATGGAGTCCCAAAACCTATTTTGTAAATTCTTCAAGTTTCAATAATTAATTTCATATGGGCACTTCCTATTACTTCTATTAGTTATGAATTATGTTAAAGTTCATCATCTAATGTATAAAATTGCATGATTTAATTTTAAGGGTTTCCTTTTATGACCTATTTTATGAAATTCAAAGTTATGAAAGTTATGTTACCATGAGTTATTATGAAATTGATGATTTTGTGAGATGAATTACATGATTCCCTGTAAAAATTTGAAAGATAATATGTATGATTGTGGTGGGTCATTTTAAGAATTGTTTTGTCACGACCCAAGCGTAGGGCCTAGACATGACACGACGAATGGGGAGCCCGAAGGGAACCTAAACAAGCCTCTTAGCATATCATTACACATCCTTGGCCGCTAAAACATTTATACAACAACAATAGATAGAAAAAAAGGAAAATACGGGGCTAAGGGACATCTTTGATACCATAGAGACTTAAGAAGCCAATAGCATAGCATTAACGTATCATAAGGTTCCAACAACACCTCTAATACATAGATAGGAGTGGTGGCCAAGACAATCTCTGGGCTCACCCTTATAATGATAAGTTTTCAACATAAGAATAGTTAATACACAGGGTAAATCAAGAAAAGTATGTCCTCAGAGTCGAGGACTCACCAAATCTCTTTAAGAGAAATCATACTAGCCACGTGGAGGAGGAGGATGATCAAGCGGGGCTCCGGTTTTTTACATGGTAATATCATGTAGGTATAGAGTATGCGTTAGTACGTTTGAATATACTAACTATGTAGGATGCAATGCAACGAGAGATAGGGAATATAGGCAAAATCCAATATCATAAGCAATGGATAACATAATAACAATATGAAATGTATGAATGATTCTTGAAGTAAAACATGCTTATATATAACATATTACATATGTAAGAAGAGACCAACATTATGATGGATTGTCACATCCTACCATCCATGGTGATTGAGGTATCAACTCCTCAATTAGTTGATGGTTGTATCACCCTACCATCCAAAGTGATTGAGGTATCAACCCCTTAATTGGTTAATGGTTGTATCACCCTACAATCCATGTTAATTGAGGTCAACCCCTCAACTAATTGATGGTTATCTCACCCTACCATCCATGTTGATTGAGGCATCACATCCACAACTAGGCATGGTCAACGTACAATACTATAAGTACTTCTCATGGAAACAACTCATATAAACATTCCTTGCATCATCATAAAGCCATTTAAGTCATAGGTCTTATAATAGATCATCAATAGCTCAAGAATCCAAAATCGGACATTTTATCGGAACTTGGCGGGGGTGTAATGCTAGCATAAAACCATGCACTTCAAGAATGAAATCATGGAAGAAAACTTGAATTAATCAACCCACCAACACTTGGTAATACCCTCATGAAATATACATCAAAACCCTTTATCAAATCTCAAGATAGATCATAGATTTATAGCTCAAAACATGCTTAAATGGTCACACTTTTATGAAATCCCAACTTAATTCATAGTCAAATTCATAGTAAGACCTATAAGTAAATCAACTTAGAAACGTGATGTTTGTGTAAAAAGGACTTGGGCACCATGGTTAATGGACCCAATGGTTGAAACCCACATACCTTAACTTTGGAGAATCTCTTGCTGAAGATTGAGATGAGAACTTGAAGCTTGAGTGAATTCCTTAAGATTCAGAATGAGTTTTGGCACTTGAATTTTGAGTCAAATATTTGTCTAAGTGTTTGAGAGAGTATTAGGGAATGTCTTGTATGATATGAAGGTGAAATATGGCTAAGCATTGGCGTTTCTATGCGTGTGGGGAGGCTTAGGCCCAAGACCCAAAGGCCCTGGACCAAACAACAAAAATTGGCCAAAAGTAACACTAGTCCGCGCCCTGGCCGCGTTGCGGACTGCTCTCTGGAAATTACATTTTGGGAATTTCAAATTTTGATACGGTTACACAAAAATCGGGGTTAGAACCATGTCCCAAATCAATTTTACCCACTAATCAAGAATATGAAGTCGAATTTTTGATATCACGCACGGATTATGAGATATATGAAAATTACGATTATGGGCAGTTTCGAAGCACATTTTCGGGCATGTTTTGGGATCGTTTCAGATTTAAATGGATGAATTTCATTGAATTAATGCATAGTCCTCTTGAGTTTCATGATTTAAAGTATACATACATAAAATCCACTTAATCATCATATCGAGTTTTCTAATGATGAATGATTTCCAATGATGAGGGTTCAATTATGAAAGTTATGATATTTTGAATTCCTCTTATTGTGCACGAGCCTAGGGTCTAGGAGTGACATGGAGAATGTGAACCCAAAAGTTCCCAAACAAGCGCCATAGCATCTACATACACATCATTGGTTCGGTAGTGCATAGTAAGGCAATAAATGCACAGTTCTAAGGAACGAGAAAGTATGACTCACACTATGGGGATGTCATAGGGACAAGGATTAGCATGATCCATATAACAAATAAGGACTAAGGGGCAAGTAACTATGACTCACGCTATGGGGATAGAAAGGACTTAGGACTTTTCACATTTGCACATTCATCGAGAACACATCATCATCTCATCATCATCATCATCATCAATAGTTAGCCATAAACATAATCTCCATAAGAAAGCATCATATCATAACACAAATCCGTACATAAAGTTTACATGTTGTCCAATAATGCCTCTAAGTCATGGAATAGGATGGGGCTAAGACATGTCGGGGGCTTACCCTCAAAGTAAGAACATAAGATAAAGTAGCATAGGTAGATAGAAGGTGGATTGTCCTTGGACGATAGGGCTCACCACAAGAAACACTCACAATCCAAGCTAACCATTAAGAGGTGGATGAAAATAGTCTTCGGTCCCTACGTGGTTAGATCATGTAGGCAAAGAGTATGCGTCAGTATGTTTGAATGTACTAAGTATGCGGGCATGCAATGTATATGAACTTATTAAACCTGCATTCAACGTTAGATGACAAGGACACATATATAGAAAGAAATATATTGACAAGAAAGAGTAATATATCAATATGCCATGAAATCAATGATGCATAAAATGCCATAATACTTTAACATAGTGAGGATGTGACCTCAACCAACATATAATAGACCAAGTAAGCTATTACTTGAGATTTCAATGTACACCCTACATCGAAGAAAGGGTGGTATACTTGATAAAGGTAGTCCATACTTCTACTTACGAACCTCCCATTTTGGAGAAGTAACCTCAACTTACCGGACACATCATTTCGGTAAGCATTTTTCACACATAACATAATCATCCAAAAGGGGCATAAACATGAACCTATATTTGGTACATAGTTAATGAGAAAGAGTAAGGGTCGTTGGGTATAACGCTCCCGCTTACAGTCCCATTTGGTGGAACGTTATCATCTCACGGAAATACATATACATGTACGTGCTTTTAAAATGAGAATGAGACCTTTCCAATCATAACAATGCATACTTAGGCTTAAAAGCCAAACATACTTAGTAATCATGCATACTTGGCTAAAAAGCCAAATCATACTTCATGTCATACTTTCATTCATAGGAATAACTCATTCATACTTGTACATATTGGTGTAACACCTATAATTGCTCAAAGAGCCATATCATAGACATTATGTGATCACATGTCATGTCATAACCATACTTGTCTTAAATTCATAATCATAAACATAGGGTCTTAACCCACTTCATAAACTCCATGAAAATCAATGTTCTTATATGCATATACCATGAATAATGAGAGAATAATATGACCAATAGAGATTCAAACTTAAAATAACAATATAATATGAAACCCAATTAAATCCATGAATAAATCCACATTTAAAGCATACTTGAGATTACCCATGCCTAAATTCAACATTTAAAGAGACATGTATATTTAAACCTTCATAATATCATTGCAATTCAACATATAAGGGCTTAAATCACTTTAAAGATATCAATCAAATACAACCCATATCTTAGTTGAATCAAATCAATATTAATTGAAAAGACCCATATACAAAGTAAGCTTAAATTTCTTAAATCAAGGAGTAAAATGTGTTTGGTTTCTTCATGGTTGAAAGGGACCATGAATCAATCCCATATACCTTAGATAACTTAGAAGAATTAAGAAGATTGAAGAAGAAGACCCTTCCTTGAGCTCCAAGTTGAATCTCCAATGGCACACTAGAGAAAAGTTCTTAGAAGAGAGAATTTGAATATTCTAAGTGTAATGAATAAATTTGAATAAGAATAGAGGAGTATAGGTCTTTTCAGAGATTTAGAATAGGTTAGAAAGTCACAAAAGACCCTTAGAAATCACCAAAATTCTGGAGAAGTCATTAATGAAACGAGTCTTAAAAATAGTCTAGGAGGCCCATGAAAGAGCAACACGGTCCGTACAACTTAGCACGGACCGTACAAGTGTCCATGGTAAGGGTCTTCAGACACTAGCCAAAATTTTAGACTAAGAACATTTCCATTGATAGTTCGTGGTCCATACAAAGGTGCACTGACCGTACAACAGTCCGTACAAATGATCCAAGTTTCTAGATGGTAAATTTTTATACTTAGAACCACATTTTAGTATAAGGGCTTCATGATACACCTCACCATAGCTCGTGGTAGGATCACAAGACCCCACCACAGCTCGTGGTGGCTTGCACGGCCCATGCAAGGGCCATGTGGTGGTTGCCTTATCGAACTCTTGGCTGGAAGGCTGGGGAACCTTCCAAGGGCCCCTTACATGGCTAGTGGTGAGGTCCACGACTTGTGGGACATTCCCTGGAGGGCCACCGAGCCTCAAATCCTTTCTTAAGCCACACAAAGCCATGCACAAGAATTCCCCATGAGTCACACAGCTTCGGAAACTTGAGTTAAGCATCAATAAAGTCTCACGAGCTCCGGGACCTTAAATCAACTCCCCCTTGGAAACATTTGTCCTCGAATGAGAAATGAACTAGCTTGAAAGGCTTGACTTGACCATAAAACATTTTAACATGGAAACACAATGATAACTCATTTCAAAATCATAAAATCACTAAAATGCATGTCAAACATTCTTTAAATCATTTTCGTGCACATGTATGCATGTCATTTCATGAATCATAAGAGTGAAAGAATTAGGGCCATTTAGGATATGAAGAACCTCATACCTTAGGCTCACATAGACCAGAAAAGATAGGAATATCGCCTCATCATGTCCATCTATGCCTCCCATGTAGCACTCTTCGCATGTTGATATCTCCGAAGCACTTTAACCGAAGCCACATCCTTATGCCGAAGCCGTTTTACTTGTCTGTCCAAAATTTCAATCGGAACATCTTCATAGGACAGGTTCTCTTCAACCTCAACACCTTCGAAAGGTACAATCTAACTAGGATCATGAATGAACTTCCTCAACATAGACACATGCAAATCTGGGTGGATAGAACTCATATCCAAAGGCAAATCCAATCCATAGGCCATTTTGTCAATCCACTCAATTATTTCGTAAGGGCCTACATATCGGGGACTTAACTTGCCCTTTTTACTGAAGCGCATTACACCCTTCATAGGAGAAACCTTCACATATACCCAATCACCGATATGGAATTCAAGATTCCTCCTTCTAATATCAAAATAAGACTTTTGGCGACTTTAAGCCATCACCTTCACCTTATTTATGGCCTCTAACACCAAATCTGTGCCAATCAATGCCATCTCTCCCAACTCAAACCATCCCATTGAGGATGTACACCTTCTCCCATATAAAGCCTCAAATAGTGTCATACCAATGGTAACATGAAAACTATTACTGTACGCAAAATCTATTAGTGGTAGATGATCATCCCAATTATCCTTAAATTCCAACACATGAGCCCTTAACATGTCTTCCAAAGTTGGAATTGTCCTTTCGGCTTGTCTATTGGTTTGAGGATGAAAAGCATTACTTAACTTCACCTTAGTGCCAAGCCCTTTGTGAAATGACTTCCAAAAGTGAGAAGTAAATTGAGTACCACGATCCGATATGATGGACATAGGCACACCATGCAGCCTTACCAACTCTCAAATATACAACCTTGCAAAATCTTTGTCATTGAAAGTAGTCTTGACCAGTAGGAAATAGGCTGATTTAGTCATTCTATCAACGATAACCCAAATAGAATCAAATTGCTTTTGGGTATAGGGCAAACCAACCACAAAATCCATATTTACCTCTTCCTACTTCCATGTAGGAATCTCAATATCTTGAGCCAAACCACCGGGCCTTTGATATTCTACCTTCACCTGTTGGCAATTAGGACATTCGGATAAAAACTTGGCTATGTCTTTCTTTATACCATGCCACTAATACACTTCATACGAAACCCGATACATCTTGGTAGATCCTGGATGTATAGAATAATGAGAGTTGTGGGCTTCACTCATGATCACCTCTCTAAGACCATCAATATCTAGAAAACACTATCTATCTTGATACCGAGCACACTATCTCCCCCATGGGAGAAAACCTCTGTCTTCTTTTCCACAACCAACTTCTTCAATGCAACCAAAGACGGGTCCAAGTCTTGATTTTTCTTGACATCAAAAACCACAGAAGACTCGGCCTCATTCTGAACATGAATGCCACCATCATTAGAGTTAGCTAATCTAACACCCAATCTAGCCAAACGATGAACATCTTTCACCAGCTTTTTCTTTCCTTCATCAACATAGGCTACACTACCATGGATAGCCTACTAAGAGTATGGCTATAATATTTGCCTTGCCAGGATGATATTGAATACTCATGTCGTAATCTTTAAGAAGGTCCAACCACCTCCTTCGCCTCAAATTAAGATCCCTTCTTGTGATCAGTGAACATATCCACATGAACCTCATATAAATAGTGTCTCCAAATTTTCAAAGCAAATACTACACCTTCCAACTCAAGATCATGAGTCGGATAATTTTGTTTATACACCTTTAGTTTCCTTAATGCATAAGCTATCACATTACTATGTTGCATGAGCACACAACCTAACCATATTCAACAAATATCACAATACACCACAAACCCATTTACACCATTCAGGAGCTGATGTAAGTCGATCCTTCAAAGACTGAAAAATCTTCTCACATTCATTTGACCATATAAACTTAGCATTCTTTTTGAGTCAATTAGTCAATGGAGATGCAATGGAAGAGAAACCTTCAACAAATCGCCTATAATACCTAGCCAACCCGAGAAAATTGTGAATATCCTAAGGAGTCTATGGTCTAGGCTAATTCTTTACGGTCTCAGTCTTCTTTGGGTCAGCCTTAATACTATTAATGGATACTTAATGACCAAGAAAAACTACTTCACCCGCCAAAACTCATATTTATTGAACAAGACAAACAATTTCTTCTCCCTCAAAGTTTGAAAAACCAACAGCAAGTGATCCATATGCTTCCGCTCACTTCGAGAATAAATCAGAATATCATTGATGAAGACAAGCACAAAACTATTAAGAAATGGCTTAAACACCCGATTCATGAAATCGATGAACACAACTGGAGCGTTAGTCAAACCAAACAACATCACTACAAATTCAAAATGCCAATATGTAGTTCGGAAAGCCATTTTGGAAATATCACATTCTCTAACCCTCAAGTGATGATAATCGGAATGGTGGTCAATCTTTAAGAAGTGGGTAGCTCCTTGAAGTTGATCAAATAAGTCATCAATCCTTGGTAACAAATATTTATTCTTGATGGTTACTTTATTTAATTTCCTATAATCAATGCACATCCAAAACGACCCATCTTTCTTTCTTATGAATAACACTAGAGCACCCTATGGCAACATACTTAATCTAATAAAGCCTTTATCCAATAGATCCTTCAACCAATCCTTTAACTCTTTTAATTTAGCCTGTGCCATATGATAGGGAGGAATGGAAATGTGTTGAGTATCCAAAAGAAGATCTATGTCAAAGTCTACTTCCCTTTAGAGTGGTATATCGAGCAAATCTTCGGCAAAACATTCGAAAACTCATAACCACTAGAACCAATTCAAGAGTAGGTGACTCAGACTCCATATCTCTAACCATCATAGTATGATAGATGCACCTTTTAGAAATCATCCTTTAGGATTTGGGATAAGAAATAAATCTTCCTTTAAAAGTAGAATCACTACCCCTCCACTCAAGAATGGACCATTCGAAAATTGGAATTTGACTTTCTGGGTTCTACAATCTATAGACATATGAAGCATGCAACCAATCCATACCAAGAATAGTACCAAAATCGAACATCTCAAGTTCGACATGATAACACGGTAGGACTTATGAAAAATAGAGTTAGGACAACCCCGATACACTCTATGGGCAACAATAGGCTCACCCACGGGATTATAGGCAAAAAAGGCTCCCTCAAGATTTCAAGACTCAAACCTAATTTTACAACCAAAAGAGGAGTCACAAAAGATAAATTTGCATCCTGGTTAAGCAACGCGGAAGCATCAAAATCAAAGACTTCTAACATACCTGTCACTACATCCAGAGTTTCCTTTACTTCCTGCCGAGCATGGGAAGCAGATAATTTACTATTTCTTGGGGCACCACCTTGAAAAACCCTCAGTTGGGCCTAGTACCACTGAGCCATTGGATCCTGACCCTTCTTGTCAACTTTTGTATAGTTAACAACCTTGTGGCCCATATCAGCACGCCCAAAATAAGCACACAAATCTTTCAAACACGTACCCTAGTGATTTTTCCCACACTTGTCACACCGATGAGGCATTGGTCACCCTTAGACCTGTGCCTTAGGATGAGGCCCTCTAGCATTGACAACCCTTGTATTAGAACCTTGGCCTTGTTGTAAGTGACCATATCCAAAACCACCCTTAGAGTTAGCGAATCCACCATCATAACGAGCTCTCTTGGAATCATTCACCCTCCTTTCCTTGAGCTTTTCCCCTTCAATTCGTTTGGCACAAGTCATGAGCCTGTAGATGTCCATATCCCTAATAAGTATAGCCATACGATATTCTTTCACAACTAAATCAGAGATCCCAGAAATAAACTTATGCATCTTGCATGGGGGTCAGTCACTAGCATAGGAGCATACTTTGAGAGTTTCGTGAATTTGAGGGCATATTCCCTGACACTCATAACACTCCTACTTGAGTTTGATAAATTCTATCATTTTGGCCTCCCTAAGCTTAAGAGGAAAGAAACGGTCTACGAAGGCAAACTTGAACTCTTCTTAACTAACCTCATCATCACCCATCCTCTCCATCAACCATTAGGTGTACCATACTTGACCCATATCCTTCAACTGATAGGTAGCTAGATCAACTTTCTCTTTTGAACACTATTAGAAATAAGCTGTTTTCCAACTACAAGTACCGCCTACAAATGTGCAGTCGTAAGTCTAGGTAATTTTTCGACTACTGTAATGGGTAATTGTTTTTAATTTTACTCAACCTTGGTTATGACTATTGCAGTCATAAACTTTGAGAAATAAAGTCAAAAATAAAATTGACCAATTTCCTGACCATAGTTATAACTATTGCAGTCGATAATTTATTAAAATAATTGAAAAATATTATTAAATGACTGCTATTGTAAATTTTTTAATTAAATATTAATTAAACTGTCTCACAATTATAATTTCAGTTCTAGAATAGTGGGGTGTGGCTCAAAATACTCACTTCCATCTCGCGATCTCTCTCTATAATCTCTCTAAAGTGATAAGTCTTTATATCGATTTTACATTTAAATTTGGAAGAAATTTGAATTTCATTTTTAGGACTGCAATTTGGTTGAGGTATTGTGAATTTTTATCCTCTTTAGGGTTTTAATTTGGATGAGCTACTGTAAACTCCCTTCCTCTTCAGGGTTTTAATTTGACTAAGATGATACTGTAAATTTTTGTGGCCTTAATGTGTGATTCTACATTTGTTTACTTATTTTCAGAATGATTTTCTAATTAAATACCTCTTTAGCTTGGATTTTGGTGATTGATTTAATTTTGTTTCTATTTAAATCTTTTCCTTTGTTTTCTTTATGAACTTCTCATTCCTCAGTTTCTGTCAGTGGAGGTTTATCTTAATTTCAATCTTCATTTTGGGGTTTCATTGCTTTTTTGTAGCAAATTTAAGTTCTTTTTTCCTTGTAAGTTTAGTAGCTCATTTGTTTTTTGTCATGACCCAAGCCTAGGGCCTAGACATGACACGATGAATGGAAATCCGAAGGGACCCCAAACAAGCCTCTTAGCATATTAATAACACATCCTCAATTGCAGAAGCAAAATAAACAACAACAAGAAATATAATGGCATGGGAAGCGGGACTAAGAGGAAATATTGATATTCATAAAAGCGTAAAGAGTCAAGCTCATAGCATAAGTACATCATAATATCCAACAACACCTCTATCATGGAATGGAGCGCGAGCTAAGACACTTTCTGGGCTCACTCTCATAATAACAAGTGTTCAACATAAGAAAGTCTCAGAATAGCAAGAGTAATGTAGATAGTGTCCTCGGACTTGAGGACTCACCAATGCTTTTCTCCGAAGTACCGAACTAGCCACATGGAGGATGATCAAAAGGAGCTCTGATCCCTACATGGTAATATCATGTAGGCATAGAGTATGCATTTGTATGTTTGAATGTACTAAGTATGCAAGATGCAATGCAACAAAAGATAAGCCAATATAGGCAAAATATATAATCATAAGCAATAGATATATAATCTCAATATGGCATGCATGATCAATGCTCATAATAAAACATGCTTGTAAATAATTCATCTTGCACAATTTATATAGCATACATATGTGGGAAGTAACCTCAACCGACATAGACCAAGCAACTTCAACTTGGACTTTATGGCCTGACACCCCCTCGGTTCTGGTGACCGGGCATGACACCCCTTGGCTAAGTGTGACATACTTGCTAAGGCAAACCAAACATGATAACATGAATTAGATGGATCCACTAGTGTAGAAAGAGTAATAATCATAATCCTATGGTGGCACATAGTTTAGAGACTAAAGACTTTATATAAGGACCCATTAAGTCGAGCCCCCATCTTAAGCCTCAATCGGTGCTAAGTCAAATCCCACGAAATATTTGAAATGATCAAACTTTAATCATAACATGAATAGCTTGTGAGAACATGACTTGAGTAGCTCATAAACATGCTTGACCTCTAGTAGTTAGCCTAACTTGAACATGAGAGTAGATCATAATCATACATGAACTCTTGCTTTAACATGACTGACTTATAAGAGGTAAAAATCTTGAAATAAATCATAGAAACTTTTCATGAATTCAAGACATACTTGAAAGACCTTAATCATCATGAAGTCACTTGACCCATAAATCATGTAATAGATTATCAATAACTTGAGAATTCTTGACTTGACATTTTATCAAACACATGGTAGGTTCATGATACTTGTTTAAAATCATGCAATTCAAGAGTGAAATAAGATGAGTAGACTTAATGAAAATCAACTCACCAACATGTAGTAAAACCCTTGTGTAGGGTACCTTGAAATCCATCAGCAAAAGCTCATAATAGTTCATAGTTTCATAGCTCAAAACATGCGTAGTCTCAATGGACAAAATCAATTCATGGTATAAGCTTGAAATAGATAGTCATGCATAATCAATCGATATTTCATAAAACCCCAACATAATTTATACTCATAATCCATGATAAGAGATACCCATAGGTAATACAACTTGAAAACACGAAATTTTCATAGAAAGGGAAGGTTAGGCTCCATGGGTGAAAGGGACCCAATGGATGAAACCCACATACCTTAAACCTTGATTTCATTGAAGTGAACTTGAAGTGGCTTTAAAGCTTGAAATGAATCCTTGAGTTCCAAAATTGAGCTTGAGATCCTTAGATTTGAATGAGAGAATTTATAGTCTTTGAGAAGTTTGAGAGAGGATTTTTTGAGATATTGAGTTGAAAAATGCTAAGTATGGGTGTTTCATGCTTAAGTGGGCATGGGACTATGTATCCAATGCCCTTGGCCGAAACAAAAAAATTAACAAAAATATTATACTGGTCCGTGGCCAGTCCACTACGCGGACCAAATGCAAAGGAGAATTTCCACTACTTTGCGCCCAGGCTGCGTCACGCTTGGGGCATAGATGCTCTCTGAAAATACTAAATTAGCGAAAATTATTTTCCCTACGGATCCTCTAAAATCTGAGTTATACCCATCTCCCATTTAATTTTATCCCCTGATCGAGAATATGAAGCCGGATTTTTGATATTACGATGAATTTTGAGATATATGAAAATTACGATTATGGGCATTCTGAAGCACATTTTGAGGCATTTCATTTTTAAATTTGAATTTTATGTTTTTTTTTGTATGTAATGACCGGTTGTAGTCTAAGTTTTGTGGACTTGTCACTTTCGATGCCGCACCCGTGTCAGATTCTCCAAAAATACACTACTTCGATGAATTCAACACATACCCACTGACCTTTTTGAAGAGTCTGAGAAACATAGCTTGTAGTATGTCTCTTTTTTCTGGGTATGAGTTTTCTTGATCAATTTCTGAATTTTTTCTCTTTTTATGTAGTTGATTCTACTTGCAGAACAGGGGTGTGGTTGTTTCAATCTTGAGGTTTAATTTATATTGGTTATACCCAAATAAAGGGATCATATATTACAAATGTAGATTGCTTTGTATCAATATTTATTCTAGATTTGGTATTCATCTTGTTAAAATATGAAAATTTGTGATATTTCTTGTTTAATTTTTATTGTTTATGATGGTCTGTCATTTTTTAACTACTCATTTAGCCTATTTATGTCATCTAGGGTTATTTTGAATTTGAAGTTGGACCCTATTTGCTTTGTTTTTAATATGAATAAATATGAATTAGCATGCTTATCTTGCAGTAGAGGATAAAATTGCTTTAACTCAATCATGGAATCTGGTATTCAATTTCTTTTATAATGTGATAAAATAGAGAACTATCTAGAACGAATAAAGCATTGTTGGAAAATTGCATAATCTAATCAGATTCTCTTTATGGCCTCTTCACTAACCATATTCTTGTATTACTGTGTTTTTTTTTTTTTTGGTATGTACAAAATATTTGATTGCCTTCTCAACGCTTTCTACTCTTGTTTCTCTATTTTCCTTCTTTTGTGCTTAATTCTTTGCCTAATTCTAGTTGTACTGTAGTTTCATGCAAATGTCCTGATTCTAGAGCGGCATTTAAAATTCTTTCAAATGTCTTTCCTTGAGTGAGGGTAGCTTGTTAAGCAACTATTTAGGGATTTTCTATTTAAACTCTCCTCCTCTTTAAGGATTCAGTATTCGTAGTTTTCGTTAGAAGAATCTAGTTTTTTTTTTTCACATGGCTATCACATGGTAAGCACTACATTATGAGCAATGATGTAATTGAAACCAATCTTTATGTACATTCGTTACTTTAGATATTTATTTTTTGAGCCGAAGGTTTATCAAAAATAGTCTTTTTATCTTTTAAATGAAGGGATAATATTGTGTAAAGCTATCCTTTTCAGATGTATAGGATTACATGATATGAAGTGCGAAATATTCTCTACTTCCTCTAATTTTTGTTAGTATTGAGAAGGAACACTTTATTTGTCTTTAGCATCTGCATAGTATCTTCCAATACAACTTCTTTTACTAAAGGGTTATTAGAATATATAAAAATAATAGAAGCACTAAATAGGATGTATTAGTAATGTTGTGATTAGTTATGCTAGGACTAGTTATATTAGGATTATTTCTTATCCATTATCAGATTTAGTGCATTAAGGGCATGTATATATTAAGGAAATCCTTGCTTATTATTTGTTGAGTCATGAAGAAATTTGTTCATTTTTGTGGCATTTTCTGAGTTTAAGAATCAACTGTTAGCTTCCTCCTTACTGTATAGATGCCGAGAGTGTTATCTTTTGATAACCAAATTCTCTATCAAAACTGTATTTGTTTCTTTTAGGAATAAGTTCTTGTTGATTTTAAACCTATGGTCTATTTTCTCTTGTGTGAATTATAATGACACTTTGTTGGTATTAATTATAGCTTTAGCTTAGTTACTTATTATTATTATTATTATTATTTAAAATCTAGGTTCTCTAATATTTTATTGATTGAATTATTGTTAGTTTGTTTAGTTAAATTCTCAATTTTTTATTGGTGTAGATGGAATTTGCCCACTGTAAATGTATGTACGAAAGAACTCATCCTAATCGTGCGAGTTTAAGGACAGAATTTAAAGACGGAGATAAGAAATTTATTTCAAAGGGAGAATTAGAAATGATTTTCTTATAGATCGTACAATTAGGTGTCCTTGTGCGAAATGCAAATGTGTCAAGTTATTAAAACCAGATAAAGTTGAATATCATATTTTGAAGGATGAATTTATGGATAATTATTATGTGTGGACAGTTCATGGAGAGAATGACGTGAATGCAACTAATGCTGGTTTTCAGAATGCGTTTAATGGTGAGGATAGTCCCAATAGAGAATAACAATGTTGAAAATTCTTGATTAAGTGAAACGTTAAGGGATGCTTTTGAGATGTTTCCAAGGGTTCAATTAGAACCAAATGATGAGGCTAAGCGCTTCTATGAACAGTTAGCTGAAGCTAGTCGTCCACTATATGACAGATCAAAATATTCTAAGTTGTCTATTGCTGTTAGATTGCTAAGTATAAAATCAGATTATTCAATTTCTCAAATAGTCATGAATTCTATTATTGGGCTTATGAATGAGCTTAATCCGAGTAAAGTTGATCTATCCAAAGATTTCTACACGACAAATAAGTTGATTTCTAAGTTGGGACTTTCATCAAAGAGGATTGACTATTGTGAAAAGGGTTGCATGTTATTCTATATGGATGATGGAACTTTAGAAAATTATAATTTTTGTAATCAAGCTATTTATAAAGAAGTCACAAATGTCAAAAGAAAGAAGGTTCCAGTGAAGGCAATGCATTACTTACCCCTTTTACCTAGGTTAAGAGGTTGTATGCTTCAATAAGCTCTGCTCCTCATATGAGATGACATTATGAATATAAAAGGTCACCTGATGTTCCATGTCATCTGTCAGATGGAGAAGCATGGAAGCATTTTTATAGAGTGTTCCCTGACTTTGCTAGTGAATCTAGAAATGTTAGGTTGGGATTATGTACTGATGGATTCACTCCGTTTGTAGTCTCTGCTTCACCATATTCATGTTGGCTAATGTTTATTACAAACCATATAATCTCCCTCCCGAGTTATGCATGACTAGTCCATATTTGTTCCTAACTTGCATTGTTCAAGGTCCACACAATCCAAAAATATGATTGATATATAGCTGTAGCCTTTGATTGATAAGTTAAAGTTCTTGTGGAATCAAGGTATGGAAGCATATGACGTATCAATTAAATAAAACTTCATATTATGTGTTGCTCTGATGTGGACTATAAATGATTTCCTGCTTATGAAATGTTGCCTGGGTGGTCAACTACTCGTAAGTTAGCTTGCCTATATTGTATTGGAAGAAACAAAAGTATTCACATTGAAACATAGAGGTAAGAACTCATGGTTCAACTGTCACCATCGGTTGTCAATGGATCATGAATTTTGGAGAAATACCAATTCGTTTATGAAGAACCAAACGGATTTTGAAGAGCCACCAGTAACTTTATCGGTCGAAGAAATTTGGAATAGAGTTAGGGATCTACCTAAGGTAATGAAGTTTCCACCATCTAAGATACCTGGTTATGGCGTTACATATAATTGGATAAAACAAATTATATTTTGGGAGTTACTTTATTGGAAGCATGATCTTCTTCGGCATAATTTGAATGTCATGCATATCAATTTTTTTTTTGATAATTTGTTTAACATTGTGATGGATATCAATAACAAGACCAAAGATAATTTGAAAGTTAGGATGGACTTGAAAGAATATTGTAGGCGAAGTGAGTTGTACTTGATATACTGTCACGACCCAAACCTGGGGTCTAGACATGACACGACGAATGGAGAATCCGAAGGGACCCCAAACAAGCCTCTTAACATATCATTACACATGATTGTCACGAAAGCATTTGAACAACAACGAAGAGCATAAAAGAAGGATGAGGTACTAAGGGAAATTTTTCATAACATACACCATCAATAAAGTCAAAGCTCATAGCATCAATACATAACTTGTCCAAAAACACCTCTAAACACAAAATTTAGCAGGGGCCAAGACAAACAACGAGGCTCATCGTCATAGTAAAAAAGATACAATAAAAGAAAGAGAGACTTTATACATAGCATAAGATCAAAGACATTGTCCTTAAAATTGAGGATTCACCAACTTGCTTTATAGAGATAGTACTGGCCACGGGGAGGGTGAGGATGATCGTGAGGAGCTCCGATTCCTACATGGTAACATCATGTAGGTATAGAGTATGTGTTAGTACATTTGAATATACTAAGTATGTTGGATGCAATGCAACGAGAGATAGGAAACATAGTCAAAATGCATAAACATAGGCAATGGGTAGTATAATAACAATATGGCATGCATGATCAATGCTTAAAGTAAAATATGATTGTATAGAACATATTACATGTGAAGGAAGAGAACATCATCATAGACCAAGCAACTTCGTACTTGGATTCCAAGGTAGACCACCCCTAAGAAGTGATTGAGGAATCAACCCCCTCAATTGGTTGATGGACATGACCACCCTCCATCGGAAGTGATTGAGGTATGAACCCCTCAATTGGTTGACAAACATGAACACCCTCCACCAAAAGTGATTGGGGTTATCATGACCAAGCCTAGGGCCTAAACGTGGCCGGTGAATGGGGAACCTCAAGGAACCCAAAACAAGCCTCATAACATATCATTACACATCCTTGGTCATGGAAGCAATTAAAAATGACAATGTGAGATAGGCATAAACAAGGGAATTGTGACTAGGGACACACTTCTGTGATAACCCATAACTCCATGCTCTTATATACCCATGTTTTAAGCCTCATTTGGTTAGTTGGAGAGTGTATTGGGGTCATGGGAGACTCCTAATACTTAGATGAGTTCAAAACTTCCTTATAAATTGAGTTTTGGGTGTTGGTCTATGCAAGGGTCAAATTTAAACGAGCATAACTTTTAACACACTTGTAAATGGGTGGCCAACGACATCTCAAATGAAAGTATTTTGCATTAGCTTTTCAACACACTTGGTTTTACCTCATTTAGAGGTTGGAGTCAAAAGTTATGCTCATTTTACTAGAGATTGCCAGTGCAGAGTTGCACTACGAGCCCACTTTTACTAGTCGTAGGTCGGGTACGACTCGTAGCTCAGGCTTGTAGCAATTTCTTGAGACTATGAAATTGAGCCTAAGGGTCATGGGAAGGGTCCTACAGGTCGTAGTGCTACCTACGGGTCGTAACGGGGCCCATAACAGCCATTAGACAACTTTTTAGGAAGGGTTATTTTGGTCCTTTCCCACCCTTTCTAAGCTCTAGATTGGCGTTTTTATGCGCATTCAGGTCCCAAACCCTTAAGTTCTTCATTGTACTGATAAAATACTCTCTCAAACCCTTAGACTAATATTTCACTCCAAAATCAAGTGTCCAAATCTCTTTTAGATCTTAAGAAATTCATCCAAGCTTCAAGTTTTCACCTCTATCTTCATCAAGAAATTCTCCAAAGCTAAGGTATGTGGTGTTTAGCCATTGGGTCCTTTCACCCATGGTGCCCAAGCTTCTATTTCATCAAATTTACATGTTTTTAAGTTGATTTTACATATGGGTCTTCTACCATGAACTTGTCTTTAAACTATGTTAAAGCTTCATTAAAGTGGGACTGTGTTGCTATGTTATAAGCTATGAATCTAAGATCTATTATCAGATTTGATGAAAGGCTTTGATATATCTTTCTTGAAGGTGTTACCAAGTATTGATTGATGGTTTTACCTTCGATTTACTTGCATGATTTCATCTCCAAATTGTAGGGTTTTACACTAGCATTACACACCCGCCAAATATTTGATAAAGTATCCGGATATGGTTTCTTGAAGAATTGAAGGTCCAGTGCATGTCTTATGAGTTGAATGACTTTATGATGATGAAAGTAGGATATTCATGTGTTGATTTCATGGAAAGTAGCAATAGTGATGAAATTTAACCAAAGTGAGGGGTTGGTACCTCATTAACCAAAGTGAGGGGTTGGTACCTCATTAACCAAAGTGAGGGGTT
>JAPFFP010000012.1:12005882-12021771 GCA_026153255.1 Solanum medicagineum | reverse complement strand
CAAGTGGGGTCTGGGGAGGGTAGAATGTACGCAGACCTTACCACTACCATAAAAGTAGAGAGGCTGTTTCCTGGGAAAACATACATGCTTATCATAATTCACATAATCAATCCATAATAGCAATATCCAATAGATAACCATAATCATAAGCTCCAACATACATGCTTCTCATAATTCACATAATCAATCCATAATAGTAATATCCAATAGATAACCGTAATCATAAGCTCCAATTATAACACAGAACATATAGATCCGACAATAGTCTACAAGATGTCCAACAACGCCGCTAGTCATAGAATAGGACGGGGGCCGAGACATGTCCCGGGCTCACACTCAAAATAAATAACATAAGTGGAAGCATAATAGGGTAGATGATGGTGGCTTGTCCCTGAAAGATAGGACTCTCCACAACAAGTATCTCAAATCAAATCTACTCATCCAATGGGGGATGAAGGTAGTCGGTCCCCACATGATTAGATCATGTAGACAAAAAGTATGTGTTAGTACGTTTGAATGTACTAAGTATGCGGGCATGCAATGCATATGACTTATAAAACCTGCACTTAATGTTATATGACAACAACACATAATATAGGAAGAGATATATAACAATGAAGAGTAATATAATAATATGACATGAAGTCCATGATCGATGAAATGCCATAATGCTCATATATAGTGGGGATCGATGAAATGCCATAATGCTCATATATGAATTACTCTGTTGAAAGCCTCCCATCGTAGGAGAAGATTACTTGCCAAGGCTAATCTACATTACACCTTACGACCTCGTCATTTCAGTGGATGGACATCTTTCTTACGACCTCATCAGTTCAGGAGGATTTTCAATATCATATTGTATCATATCAATGTGTAACCATTTCTTATGACTCGTTCATTTCAGTACAGGCTACCATATACTTATTGTGGCATATAGTTCAAGGAAAGGTAGAGGATAACCCTGATGCCCCCAATCCATCGGTGCTAAGTCAAAACATGCCATGGAATACGTACACATATACATTCTTTTGAAAGAGGCAATGTCATTTTGAATTCTTTCCATGCACATTTAGGCTTAAAAGCCAAACACTCTTCATAATCATTGATACTTGGGCTAAAAAGCTAAATCATAGTTCATAATCATGCTTCTATTATACAGGAATAGCTCATTCACATAACGATATGGTGCAAGCACTCATTATGCTCAAAGAGCCAATAACAATAGATATTTATGTGTCACATTATTGTGATAACCATATTTTTATCAAACTCATATACATAAATATAATTGGGCTTAAACCATTTCATAATTTTCATAAAATTCAATGCTCATGAATACATATGCTATGAATGATATGTGAATAGCAATGGGTAATATAGATTCAATCTAAAATCAACAATATAATATGAAATTTAAGTAAATCCATGATAACATGCAAAGAATAGATGACACCAACATGAGTGGCATGTACTCCGCAAGACCATCCATAAGGAGTCAAGCAAAGGACCTCCAAGACCTACAATGGGCTATTGGGTTCTTATGCTAAGGTTTATGCTCTTGTCAATTATGAAGCCTATTAGAAGAGGTTATGAATTATGCTATGTGCTTTACCCTCTAGTGCACGACCAATTCTGACATGTAGGGTTATGAACTATGTTGAACACCTTACCCTCATGTATGAATCAATGCTGCTCATTTATTCATTTCCACATGTAGGGGTTATGAATTATGTTGTACTCTCCCTCGTGTTTGGTTTGAGGTAATGCAATATATGCACACATGTAGGGGTTATGACTTATACTCCCTTTACCCTCATGTACTATTCACTTACTCATTTCTACATGTAGGGGTTATGAACTATGATCTACTCCTTACCCTCGTGTATGATTTGGGGTTATACAATATATTCATTGAAGGGGTTATGAACTATGTGATATGCCTCACCCTCATATGCACACATGTAGGGATTATGACCTATGCTACTTTCTACCCTCATGTGTTATTCATTATCTCTTGTTTACATGTAGAGGTTATGAACTATGCTATCTCTTTACCCTCATGTACTGCCCATTACCTACTAGAAGGGGTTATGACCTATGCTATATTCTTCACTCTCTAGTAAAAGGTATTTGGATGATCTAAGCATGCCACCTCATTATGTTAAACGAGCTATGTATGTATGATTATTTTCAAGCGTGTTTTACTACAAGCGTTGTTCATGCATGCCATGTTGCTAATATACTATCTCTTGCTATGATTATGCATTTCAATTATCGCCTATATCTTATTGCATTGCATCCTACATACTTAGTATATTCTAACATACTAACACATACTCTATGCCTAGACGATATCACCACTTAGGAACCGGAGCCCTGCTTGAGCATCTCCACCCATGTGGCTAGTACGGCTTCACTCAAGCTTATTGGTGAGTCCTCCATTCCGAGGACGTTGCTTATGATCTAATGCTATGTTCAAACTATCTTTATTTTATGTATACATTAACTATGAGGGTGATCAAAGTTGCTTGTCATGGCCCCCGCTCTTATCTATGTAGTAGAGGTGCTGTTGTACATGTTATGTATCTATGCTATAAGCCTTGACTCTCTTGTTCTTGATGTCTATGACATGGAAGTTTACCCTTAGTCCCTCACTCTCTAATAAAAGGTATTTGGACGATCTAAGCATGTCACATTATTATGTCGAACGATCTATGTATTTATGATTATTTTCAAGCATGTTTTACTACAAGCATTGTTCATGCATGCCATGATGCTAATATACTATCTCTTGCTATGATTATGCATTTCGATTATCGCCTATATCTTATTGTGTTGCATCCTACATACTTAGTATATTCTAACATACTAACACATACTCTATACTTACATGATATCACCACATAGGAACCAGAGCTCTGCTTCAGCATCTCCACCCATGTGGCTAGTAAGGCTTCACTCAAGCTTATTGGTTAGTCCTCCATTTTGAGGATGTTGCTTATGATCTCATGCTATGTTCTAAACTATCTTTCTTTTTATGTATACCTTAACTATGAGGGTGAGCACAGTTGCTTGTCTTGGCCCCTGCTCTTATCTATGTAGTAGAGGTGCTGTTGTACATCTTATGTATCTATGTTATAAGCCTTGACTCTCTTGTTCTTGATGTCTATGACATGGAAGTTTACCCTTAGTCCCAATTCCCCTTGATTATGCTTATCTCTTATTGTCATTTTTATTGCTTTCGTGACCAAGGATGTGTAATGATATGTAGGAGGCTTGTTTGGGGCTCCTTTGGGTTCCCCATTCGCCGGTCACGTCTAGGCTTGGGTTGTTACATTGAACTAATATGGTGAGTAGTTCTTTGGTGTAACGTATACAAATTCCAATAACAAAGCATCCCAACCCTTACCAATGAGAGTGGAGAAATGAAGGTCCTTAAACAAGCAAACATTTAGTTTAGTGTGGGTAAGTACAATGATGAATTGACTTGTGATGTTGTACCATGTTGGCATGTCATATTTCATTGGGATGACCATGGCAATTTGATAGGGATATTATGCACCAAGGAAGAAACAACAAATATACTTTTGTGATTGAAGGTATAAAGTGTGTTCTTACACCTCTCACTCCATACCAAGTGAGTGAGGATTATCGGGCTATGAAGGAGCTTTGGGAGAAAATAAAGGTGGTGGAGGCAAAGGGGGATAGTGGAAGTTCTGAAGGTCTTGTCAATACACATCTTGTATTGCATGCTAACCTTTAGCATTTTGCCTAGTATTATTTCTTCTCTTTTGTAGGACAATGATAAGCAAGGAAAGGAAAATGTGGTAGTGGATGCTCTATCAAGAAGGTTTGTGTTGGTGACTACCTTGACTTCTAGATTAATGGGATTTGAAAGCTTAAAGGAATTCTATCATAGGGATCCTGATTCAAAGATACTTTTGATGATCTTACCCAAGGGAAGCGAGTTGATAAGTTTAAATTGGTTGATGGTTTTTTGTTCAAGGATGGACGAGCTTGTGTTACTATGAGCTTATGGAGAGAGCAACTTGTCGAGGAGGCTCATAGTGGTAGTTTTATGTGAAACTTTGGGGTACCCAAGACACTTGACATTCTAAAGGAGCAATTGTTTTGGCCCAAGATGAAGCATGATGTGGACCAAATTTGTGGACAATGTCTCGATTGTAAGCATGCCAAATCCACGACTCGGCCCCAAAGTAAGTATACTCCTCTCCCTACTCCTAGTGGCCCATGGATGGACATCTCTTTGGATTTTGTGTTGGGCTTTCTTAGGACTAAAAGAGGACATGATAGCATATTTGTGGTAGTAGATAGATTTTCTAAAAAGACTCATTTTATTCCATGTCATAAATGTGTCTGATGCATCCCATGCAGCATCTTTATTTGTCATCATTGTTCTTAAGTTGCATGGAGTCCCTCAAACCATTGTTAGTGATAGCGACTCCAAATTTCTTAGTCACTTTGGGAAGAGTCTATGAGGTAAACTTGGTACCAAACTTATGTTCTGTACTTCTTGCCACCCTCAAGCGGATGGACAAATTGTAGTCAATAGGACTCTTGGAAGTGTTCTTTGGTGCATGATTAGAGGAACCCAACTACCTGGGAAGACTGTTTACCCTTGATTGAATTTGCATATATTCGGTCTTTCCACTCCTCTATTAGAATGTCACCATTTGAGGCATGTTATGGTTTTAAACCTTTGTTTCCACTAACCATGACTCTAATATCTAGTAATGTTGTTTTGAGCCTAGATGCCAAGCAAAGGGCAAAGGAGATGATGAGCATTCATGTCAGGGTTAAAGAGGCCATTGAAATCAATAATTCAAAGGTGGCTATTCGAAAGAATTGCGGGAGAAAAGAAGTGATATTCAACCCAAATGATTTGGTGTGAGTACATTTTCAAAAAGAGAGGTTTCCACATGTTTGAAAAAGAAAGCTAAGCCAAAGAGGAAATGGGCCTTTCAAAGCACTCAAGAGAATCAATGACAATGACTACATAATTGACTTGCCAAGTGAGTACAATGTTCATAATGCTTTCAATGTTAGTGATTTATCTCATTGTGTTGTAGGTGAATCTTTGGATTCAAGGACAAATCCTTTTCAAGAAGGGGAGGATGATAACATGCAACGCATAGATGACACCAACATGAGTGACATTTACTTCTCATGACGATCACAAGGAGTCAAGCAAAGGACCTCCAAGACCAGCAATCAATGTTCATGAAAAAAGAAGCATTAGATGAGCTTGAGGGTCACCAAAGAAATTCTTACAATATGTGGAAGGTCTATCAAGGTGATGAGAAGGAAGAAAAGAGGCCACGTATGCAAATGACTATTACTTGAATTAAAAGATTTGAAAAGAAGGCAGCCAAATAAGGCCCTTACTCATTAAGGGTAAAATTGTAAAGAAAATGTCTTCTTTTATTTACTTAGTATAAAATAGTCATACTTTATCATTTGAAAGACTTAGACTTTGTTGAATATTGAATTCTCAAATTGTAGTATCTTCTTAGTGAGTAATTAGTGAGTTATTAGTGTGAACTCTTAGAATTGTTAGTTGAGTTGTTTGCTTGATTAGTTAAAGGTTGTCCATCTGTGGTTCTTGGCTTCCTTTTAATTTTCTTGCTAGGATTTTATTTCGGTTGTTGAAATCAATTGGGAGGTGAGGGTTTTAGTCCTTATTGTCCATAATTTCAATAGTTTGAATTTAATCTACATATCCTTTTATCTTGTTCTCTTTTCCCTTTCTTTCTTGTTTGATCTTTACCAATCCATAAGTAAAATCCACATTCAAATCATAATATTGATTACCCATGCTTAGATCAAACTCTAAAGGGACAATGCATATTCACATATTTATAATGATAATGTAATTCAACATATTAGGGCTTAAATCAACTTAAACTCATCAATAAAGCGTAGCCCACACTTCAATTGAATTTAATAGACAATAATCTTAAAAACCCATATTTAAAGTAAGCTAAAATTCCATAAAGCAAGTGTAAAAAAGAGCTTGGGTCTTCTTGGTTAAAAGAGACCAAGAATCAATCCCACACACCATAGCTAATGAAGAAGATTCAAGAAGACTTGATGAAGAAAAGAGTTTTCTCTTGATTCCCAAGTTTAGTATTTAAAAGAGTTCTTGAGAGAGTTTTTAGGATTGTTCAACATAATTCTAAGTGTAGGAAAGAATTTTAATGAGAGAAATAGATTTTAGGTCATACTGAGGTCCTAGGATAGCATAGGAAGTTACAAAAGTCCCATACAAATAGCCATAATTACAAAAAAACTATTAATGAAACGGAATAAAATTTGTCATCAAGGGTCTCACGGACCGTGAACCCTCCCCTAAGACCATACTTAAGCCAATTCACAGGAAACTCTACATGGACGAGCTTTACGAAAACGGGCATAACTTCTTATCTGAACTCAATATGAGGTGAAACCAGATGGTTGGAAAGCTAATTCAAAGAGCTTCAATATGATAAGTCGTGGGACACCCAATTTTTTTGTGCTAAGAGATATAACCATTTAAATTTGATTTTTCTATCTGTTCTTGAGAAAATCTTAGCCAATGGGATTCCTTTGAACTTGACTTGATGAAGGAGGCCCACGATGACCCAAAACCACATAAATAAGCTTGAATTGAGGGCTTGAAAGTGAAATTAGCTTGAGATTGAAAATTCCATACTTAGAAAAATTCAAAATACCCATACGAATGTCTTCATAGCCCGTACCAAGGCATAGGACCATATACCTTCTCCGTGACACTTCACTTAGAAAATTTCTTCAACGACAAAGTTTTGAGGTGGTGATCCAATACATAGAAAATATTCACTCTGGCACCTATATGGATTGGCCTCAAGGACCGTTAAGAACCTTACGGTCTGTGAGAGGGTCCGTGTGAAATACCTTGGCTCAAGAATGAGGATTTATAAGGCCAAGGCTACCATTCGGTCCACCACACGGACTGTGTGGCATCCATGTATCGTATGCCTTAGTGCAAACTTCCACATCAACGCCACCACTTCCCATACAAGGCTAAAGGCCACTTTAAGGAGCCTCCACATGGTCTGTATAGCTTCACACAAACCTTGAAGGCTTCCATGAAGTGTCACCTTTATCAAAAATTCTCCGGAACCAAATTTCCAAGCTCCATTAAGGTCGTTCAAAGTCTGGGTCCTTACATCATCTCCCCGTTGGGAACATTCTTCATCAAATGTGCTAGAACAAGGCTTGAAAGGCCCGACTTAGAATATGAAACATCCAAATACAAAATACAATGAATATTCCATCATTTGAAAATCATAAAATCATTAAAACTCATATCAAAACATCTTTAAATCATTTTTATTTACATGTATGCATATCATGTCATGGAACACAAGAGTGAAAGAATTAGGACCACTCGGAATAAGAAGAACCTAAAAAGTTAGATTAAAGTAGATTGGAAAAGATGGGGATATTGTTTCATCATGCCCAACTCCGCCTTCCATGTAGCACCCTTCATATGTTGATTTCTCTAAAGCACCATAATGAAAGCCACATCCTTGTTGCGAAGCCGCTTCACTTGGCTATCAAAAATCTCAATCAGAACTTTCTCATATGACAAGCTCTCCTCAACCTCAACACCTTCCAAAGGCACAATGATACTAGGATCACCAACCACTTTCCTCAATATAGACATATGGAAAATAGGGTGAATAGTCTGGAGGCAATTCTAACCTATAAGCCACATTCCCAATCCACCCCACAATCTCATAAGAACCTACACGCCAAGAACTTAACTTGCCCTTCTTACCAAGACACATTACACCATTCATTGGTGAGATTTTCACATACACCCAATCACCAATACAAAAACTTAAGATCCCTCTTCCTAACATCCGAATAGGACTATTGGCAACCTTGAGGTATCCTCAACCTTCCCCTAATGAATTTCAATCTTTGCATAGCCTCCAACACTAAATCTTGTCCAATCAATGCCATCTCATCCAACTCAAACCATCCCATAGGGACCTACACCTTCTCCCATAAAAAGCCCAAATAGTGCTATACTAATGCTAGCATGAAAGCTATTGTTGTAAGCAAACTCAATAAGTGGTAGATGGTCACCCCAATTAACCTTGAATTCCCACACATAAGACCTCGACATGTCCTCCAAAGTTTGATTTTTCCTCTTGGTTTGCCCATCGAATTAAGGAAGAAAGATGTACTTAACTTCACCTTAATGCCAAAACCCTTTTTTTAAGTGATTTCCAATAGTGAGAATTAAATTGGGTACCACAATCCGATATAATAAAAGTAGGAAAACACAATGTAACCAAACTCCCAAATATATAACTTGGCATTGTCATCAACATTGAATGTAGTCTCAACCAATAAGAGGTAAGCTGATTTGGTACACTTGCCCACATGGAGTTAAATTGCTTTCGGTTTGGGGAAACCCATCCACAATGTCCATATTTTCATTCTCTCATTTCAAGTAGGGATTCCATTGTTTTTTGCCAAACAATCGAGCCTTTGATGTTCCACCTTCCCTTGTTGGCTATTAGAGCATTCAGATACAAACTTGGATATGTCTTTCTTCGTACCATGCCACTAATACACTTCCCTCAAGTCCCAATACATTTTGGTAGATCTCGGATGAATGGAATAGTAAGACTTATGGGCTTCACTCATGATCATCTCTCTAAGACCATCAATGTCTAGAACACGCAATCAATCTTGGTATCGAGTTGCACATCTCCCCCTTTGAATAAAACAACTATCTTATTTTCGGAAACCAACCTCTTTCACTCAACCAAAGATGGATCTAGGTCTTGTTTAGCCTTAAAATCAACAACCACACAGTCAGCCCCATTATGAACATGAATACCACCATCATTAGAGTCGTTCAACCTAACACCCAATGTAGTCAAATGGTGAATATTTTTTGCCAACTCTTTCTTCCCTTCATCAACATGAGCAAAATTGTAACACCCCACATCTCACATGCACTAGTCATATGTAAATGGAACATGATATAGCTTGGTCAAATCAACACCCATTTTAAAAAAGTGTTTGAATCTCAAATTAGAGAGGGATATGTACGTCTAACACTTAAGAGCATCGAGTGTATACAAGTTTTAAGTCGAATTGAGGAGATCATGGCCTTAACAAAAGTGAAAGAAGTGTGATGCTTGTAGGACTTAGGAAGCTAGCAGGTGAGTCACATGCTTGCGTATCTTAAATTCACTAGCTAGATGGAGACGACGCCCGACGCCGAATCTGTCCAAGTTCGATAGTGAATAAATTCTGGTTTAAGGGTGTGACTATAGCTCATATTTTAGCATCATAAATAGACAATATTTACATCCCAAGATGAATAATAAAATGTACCAAGTACATTACAACCCACTTGACGATTTGGGCCCAAAATAAGTGAAGAGAAATTAGGAAAAGTGGGCAGCCAAGACCCATCAACTTTGAGACCCATTTAGGACCAAGTGAGAGGGACAAGCTGCTGCATCACCTACTTGTTAATATGTGTTAATACGTGGTCAAAAGCTCAAGAGAAAGTCGGCCAAACTGTCCCTTTAAAAGGGTTTAAAAATCAGCATCTTTAAGACATTCTAAACTTTTTTAAAAAAATCAGCTTTGCTTAAGTTTTCTCTCTACTCTTTCTTGACTTCACCAAGCAGCCACAAGAGACTTCTAGGGTTCCTAAGGAGGCCGTCAACCTTGAAGATAAAGGTAATAAAAATACTTGTGTATTTAGTATGGTTATTCATGAAACTCAAGAGAACTACGCTGCTTATACTTGTGCTGAAATTTTGGATAGCAAGTGTCCTAAGGATTGTTGTACACTTTTCTTGTTAATTAAGAGACTTTTCTCTTCTTGGTTTGCTGGATTAAAAAGTAAGACTTATGTTTTTAAGAAAGTTTAGTTTATTAGTGATGTGACCAGACTGATTCACCACTGTTCTAGTCCGCAAAAATGACTTACTGTAGGATATCTTAATTGTGCTCTTTGAAGAAACTTGTGGGCTGGTAATTGGGAATTGTTGCTTCACGACCTCCACCTATATTAGGACTATTTTTAGACTGTTTTAAGACTTGTTTTATGTGTAAAAATGTTGGATACAATTTGCTTAGATTTGGAAAAGGTCTGGGATTGTTGACGTTGAAACGTAGCGAGAATACGTAATGCAATGCTGCCTAGTTGTATATGTGTGTAATTATTGTGTGTTTTGCTTTGTGGGCTGTTCTGAGACAGTTATGACACTCAAACAAGCTGCTAACAATGTGTATTAGGAAATACAATTAGAGGCGGAAAGGTTGAAAGAATATAATTACCCACTTGCTGCTCATGTGTTGTTTTCTTTGTGAGATTGGGTAGCCAAGATGTATCTATTGGCTGCTAATGCTATGTTTACCACCTACGATATTGTAGATAAATATTTTGAGGAAAGGAAGGTTATTTCGAGGTAATAACGAGGACGTACAATGAGGTATGTAAGGCTACTTAATCTCGTTTTATTTGGTATGAAACCTAGATCCTTCCTTGGCACATAAAGGCACTTACCAAGTACTATATAGCTTAGAATCATGTCTCCACTCTTTCGCATGTACATATGCTCCCATACATAGTCATTTGAAAATTTGCATACATACCTGAATACGAAGATACACGAGTTCTTTCTGCTAAACAAAGTTCATTTGTTGTTTCTTCTCCTACGCATTTCATTACTTGTGTTACCTACTACTTTCATTATGGCATTGTCTTTTATGATAATTTACATGTCACATGCTCTATCTACAGTCCCATAACTCAAATATTATGACCACCAAAAGAATCATCTCAAAAGTAATTGAAAGATAAAGTAAAGTAAGTTGCCTATTGATGGGTGATAGCCGTAGAGATGGAACAATCACCTAGCAGGGGTCGATCCCATTAGGAGGGGTAGCTAATAGGTGAAAGGCAAAGCCTACCATGGGCTAATCCCCGATATAGATTTGCCACTTATCAGCTAGTCATTTGTATTATATGTTGTGCACGGATTAGACAATAAAGGTAAAGCAATATACAATATTTACTGTCTTACATATTTAGTACATTATCTCTTATTGACGTCCCTTACGAGGAACCTGCATTTCATGTTGTAGGTACAGGTGCTAGTAGTTTTCCCCAGTAGGAGTACAGGATATCCAGCTGCTGTTACCGAGCTCCAGGTTGCTTCGGGGCTTTGTGTGTGTCTATAGCTTATACTTTTGTATTTTATAGTTACGCAAGGTGGGGTCAGTCCCGACCCTTATCAGATACTCTTTCTTATCTAGAGACTTTGTAGACACTGTAAAGTAAAGTGTGGTCATGTCTCGTACTTTAGAACATTTTGGCTCCATTGGCCTAGTCATATACGCTTCCTTTTGGCTTTTCATTACTATCTACTTTCTTGAAAGCATGTTGAATGTGGAAACCCCTTATAATATGTATAGAAAGTGCACGAGTATAGGTTGGTTCTCTCGAGCCTTATCGGCAACAGGTGCCAGTCTGCCCTAATCGGACTTAAGGGCGTGAAAAAAGTGGTATTAGAGCAGGTTATCTTAGGGAGTTGACAAAGCTATGTCTATGTAGAGTCTTGTTTGTCGATATGTTGTGCACCATATTTATAAGCAGGAGGCTACATGGCGTTTAGGAGTTGTCACTTTTTTTCATTCATTAGATCGTGCCGTAGAGCCAAGTGTAATAGGTGGATTGTCTCTAACCACTAAATTGTTGTGTACATCAAGTATTCCAAAGACCAAGAAAAACAAAGGTAAAGGAAGGAAGCAGAAGTGGTGGTTGGTATACCCAGTCGGTGAGACAACGAAATGAGGCTCAAGATGAGTCCCTGTCGCAGACATCTCCAACTCCTCTAGCTCCTGATGAGCTAGGAAGTAGTGAAATTCCCCAAAAAAACCACCTATCGATGATATTATAATGATCTGAGAAATACAGTCCAACTATTGACTCGTATAGTTGCTGGCCAAGGTCAAAGATAGTAAGGCCCAGCTTTAGGTGCAGGTGGTGCGAATATGGAAGCTAGCACGAGGATACGTGACTTCCTTAATCTTGACCCTCCATCCTTCACCTGGTCAGATCCTAATGAAGATCCCCAAGACTTTGTTGACCAGATTAAACGCACTTTAAGTGTTATGCATGTGAGTGGTACAGAAGTTGTTGAGTTAGCGACATATAGGTTGAAGGGTGTGGCTATATTGTGGTATGAAGTTTGGAAGCAATCCAAGTATATAGATGCACCTCCAACTACCTGGAAGGAGTTCAAAGAGGCATTTCTTGACCATTACCTGCCATTAGAAATCCAAGAGACCCATGTAGATCAGTTCTTGAATCTTCACCAAGGCAATATAAGCGTGGGGGAGTATAGCCTCCAATTTAATTCCCTGGCCAGGTATGCTCCTAATGTGGATAGAGTTCATCGATATGTGGATAGATTAGATACGTATCTGGTCAGAGACTGTACCATTGCTTCCTTGAATAAAGACATGGGTATAGCGAAGATGCAAGCTTTTGAACAGAAATTGGAGGATCAGAGGCAAAAGAAAAGGACACAATAGTTAGAAAGGGGGCAATCCAAGGGGGCCAGGTCTACGGGGCAGTTTACAGCACCCTAAGGTTAACTTAGACCTCGATTTTCTAATAGACCGCCTTGGCCATCATCCTCCTACTCTATAGCTAGTGCTCCACCACAACTCCAAGAGTCTAGAAGTAATCAGTTTGGACCAAGAAGTGAAGGAAAAGGTAAACGGACAATGGGATATCGGCAAACCAGCAAATAACTCCTAAGCAGCCTTGTAAACAATGTGGTAGAAGTCATTCAGGTATATGTCGTGTTGGGATAAATGCTTGTTATTGGGTGTGGTGCGCCAGGGCATATGATGAGAGAATGCTCAAGGAGACATATGGGTGATATAGCACAATCTACTAGGTCAACTGTTGCATCATCATCATCAGTTCCTCTATTAGGTAAGGGTCAGCAAGCACCTACAGGTCGTAGTCGAGGTGTTAGAGGGGCAGCTAGCTCTAGCGGAGTCCAGAATCGCACTTACGCTCTGGGGAGTCGGTAGAATTTGGAAGCTTCACCCGATGTGGTCACAGGTACATTGTCTATCTTTTCACATAATGTGTATGCATTAATTGACCCTAGTTCTAGACTATCATACATCACTCCACTAGTTGCTGGGAAGCTTAAGAGAACACCCAAATTATTGAACAAACCATTTGAAGTGTCTACACCAACCGGCGAATCTATTATGGTTAACAGAGTTTATCATGACTGTGTAGGAACTATTTGTAACTGTGACACATTAGCTGACTTGATTGAGCTAGAAATGGTGGAGTTCGATGATATAATGGGCATGGATTGGTTGGCTTATTGTTATGCCACCATGGATTGCCGAACTAAGAGTGTACTTCCACTTTCCAAATGAGGCAATTCATGATTGGGAAGGCAATGTCGGGGCACCAAAGGGGAGGTTTATTTCTTATTTTACGGCAAGAAAGCTGATATCTAAGGGACATATATGTCATTTAGTTAGAGTAAGGGACATGGAGGTAGAATCACCAACTCTTCAATAAGTTCTAGTAGTGAATGACTTTGCGGATGTGTTTCCTGAAGATCTTCCAGGTTTACCTCCAGAACGAGAAGTAGATTTTGGTATTGACTTATTTCCAGGCACTCACCCTATTTCCTCCCTCCATATAGAATGGCCCCCGTAGAATTACGTGCATTAAAGGAGTACTTAAAGGACTTATTGAAGAAGGATTTTATAAGACCTAGTGTGTCTCCATGGGGTGCACCAGTGTTATTTGTACATAAAAAGGATGGCACCTTGAGAATGTGTATTGACTATCACAATTGAATAGGGTAACAGTTAAGAACAAATACCCCTCCCCAGGATTGATGATTTATTTGATTAGTTACAAGGTGCCAAATGCTTTTCAAAAATTGATCTGAGATCAGGTTATCACCAAGTGAGGATGAAGGAGAAAGATATACTTAAGACAACTTTCAGAACATGCTATGGTCACTTTGAATTCCTTGTTATGTCATTTGGGCTAACGAATGCACCAACAGTTTTTATGGATCTGATGAATAAGGTACTTAAGCCATTCTTTGATGTGTTCATGATTGTATTTATGGATGATATTTTGGTATATTCAAGATCAGAAGAGGACCATGCAAATCACTTACGATAGGTGTGTTTGTGATCGATGCTTGTATTCCAAGTTTTCTAAATGTGAATTTTGGTTAAAATCAGTGGCATTCTTGGGTCATATTATATCCGATGAAGGAATAAGGATTTATTCACAAAAGATAGAGGTTGTGAAAGATTGGCTAAGGCCAACGACGCCCATGAAAGTTTGGAGCTTCCTAGGATTGGCAAGTTATTACAGAAGGTCCGTTGAAGGTTTTTCTTCTATTTTTGCACTTCCAACGAAGTTGACACATAAGGCAGCCATGTTCCAATGGAATGATGCATGTGAAAGGACCTTCCAAGAGTTGAAGAATAAGATAACTTCTGCACTTGTGCTAGTACTTCCAGAAGGCACCGAGGGGTATGCAGTGTATTATGATGCTTCAAGAGTTGGAGGGTGTGTACTGACATAGCATGATAGGGTAATTGCTTATGCCTCTAGACAACTATGACCACATGAGAAACACTATCCAACACATGATCTTGAGCTAGCAGCGGTTGTGTTTGCTCTGAAAATATGGCGCGACTATCTGTTTGGGGTTCATATTGACATAGGTACTGATCATAGGAGCCTGTAGTACATCTTTAAGCTGAAATATATAAATTTAAGGTAGCGAACATGGCTAGATCTAATAAAGGATTATGATGTTGATATACTATACCATCTGGGGAACGCAAATGTGGTAGCCGATGCTCTGAGTCATAAGGCAATCATGAGTATTAGTGATCAGACCGTGGTAAATCAAGGAATGACTAAAGATCTACGTCAACTAGCTAGTTTGGGAGCTCGCCTCCTTAAAACTCCAAAGGAAGGCATTGTTGTGCATAATGTTGTGGAGTCTTCGTTGGTAATGGAGGTTAAAGAAAAATAGTTCGAGGATCTTGTTTTACGATGACTTAGGGACAAGTGAGTCAGGGTACGATAAAGGGCTTTGACATTACACCAAATGAAGTACTTTATTGCCAAAATAGAATATGTGTAACTCATATTGATGGACTAAGAAAGAGGATAATGGAAGAAGCCTATCATTCCAGATATTTCATCTATCCAGGATCAACTAAAATGTATCATGACCTAAAGGGAATGTTTTGGTGGGAAGGCATGAAAAAGGACCTTGAAGAATTTATGGCTTAATGTCCAAATTGCCAACAAATCAAAGTAGAGCACCAAAAGCCAGGAGGTTATATGCAGTGTATAGAGCTTCCAACATGGAAGTGGGATATATGATCAATATGGATTTTGTTACGGGGTTGCCTCATTCTTTTAAGAAGTTTGACTCCATATGGGTAATAGTTGATAGGCTCACAAAGTCAGCACACTTCTTGCCTGTTAAGAGTGATTATACAGCTGAAGAGTATGCAAATTTATACCTCAAAGAGATAGTTTTGATACATGGGGTCCCAATCTCCATTATAACCGATCGGGGAGCTCAATTCATTGCAAAGTTTTGGAAGTCCTTCCAAAGGAGTTTAGGGACACAATTGAATTTGAGTACAACTTTCCACCCTCAAACAGATGGTCAAGTAGAACACACTATTCCAACACCTGAAGATATGTTGCGAGCTTGTGCATTGGACTTTAAAGGTAGTTGGGTGGACCATTTGCCACTTATTGAATTTGCCT
>JAPFFP010000012.1:11986824-11998520 GCA_026153255.1 Solanum medicagineum | reverse complement strand
ACATTGGGAAATTCAGGGTAGATGTGTCTAGGTGCCCCTACCGGGCACTGGTCACGTCCCTAGGTTGGGATGTGACATCATGTTTCAGTGCTGGCAAGGGAGTAGCAAGGAATGAAACTCTATCAAAGGTGTCTCTTGCTGACAAAGAAGGAACAACAAGTAATATCTCACCAACGATGTCTCTTGCGGACAAGGAAGAAGCGATGGGCGAAAGCCCATCGAAAGTATCCCCTTCATCATTCAAGAAGTCTGTAGAACCTCTTCTTCAAGAAGTACATGCATGTTATACAAATATCACATTTACAGACGATGATCTTCTATTTGGTGAAACTTTACATAATCGTCCTTTATACATGGTGGGTCACGTACTAAAGAAGAAGATAAATAGAATCTTGATAGATGAAGGGTCTGGGGTCAATATTCCACCCATCCACATGATGAAAGAGCTTGGCATCACAACTGAAGAACTTACCAAAAGTCGTTTATTGATACAAGGATTCAATCAAGGGGCCAGAGGTCTATAGGCTCTATTAAGCTGGAAATTTATATGGTTAACTTGCGATCAGGTGCATGGATGCATGTGATTGATGCAAAGACTTCATATAACATATTACTTGGAAGGCCTTGGGTGCACGAGAACAAAATTGTCTCACTTCTTACTATCAATGCTTGACGTACCTCGAAAATGGAATTGAAAGGAAAATAGATGCTGACAATAATCCTTTCACTGAAGCTGAGTCACATTTTGCCGATGCAAAATTCTATTTGAAGAGCAATGTTGTAAAAGGGGTAAACCTTAGAGGGCGTCAAACCAACCAAATCTGATAAGCTTAAAGGCCAAGCAACTGATATGGCCATTGAAAAGGGCAAAGTCGATAATTGGGAGCCTAGCACTTGTCCAAATAAGGGGAAGACCATGCCCTCAAAGGGAAAGCCAGCCTCAACATTTCGTTATGTCCCGAAAATGAAGAAAGACGAGGGTCAATCATCCAGTATGAAAGGGGATGTGTTAGGAAGGTTAACTCTCCCTATCAAACGGATTGATGCAATAAACTTGTCTTCAAAGCTACTGGGAAGTTTTATGGCTCAAAATCCGCCACAAGATGTGTCACTTCCTACAAAACGTACAGAAGGCTTTGATCCAAATGCCTACAAGTTATTTACAAAGGCTGGGTACAACCCTAATAAGTCATCTAGGCTAGGGAAACTCCCATTAGAAGGCACGACTAGGAAAGCACGTGAAGGCTTAGGGTATAGCCAACCACCACCAGTTCACATCTCCATAAGAAGGACAAGCAATAACTACATTACTATAGAAGATGAGTATGCTTATTCTAATAAAAGGCCTTCTGTCTTTCATAGACTCAAACAACCTGTTGGGAGAACTTCTTTGTTTGAAAGGTTGGGCCCATTGAAAAAGAGAAATAACAAGCATCGGAAAAGTTACCTAAAAGTGACGACACTTACTTCACCTATGATCCAAAAGGATTTCGAAAGTGTAATCCTTTCTAGGATGAAGCGACAGGTGGAACTCATGGTTTCGTGTAAAAAGGTGCTAAAATTGAGGGCTCACATTGTGGTTTATACCAAAGAGCGTGAGAAGGATGAAGAAAGCGTAGGCTCCTCATGTCATGTTACAACTCAGATTGAGAATGATTCAACTTGTCAAATGAAGATTGATGAAGATCTGGGATGTATTGTTTTGTGCAATCATATACTATTAATGACAATGATCCACAGGAAGAGGAGGATGCTAGAGAGGCCTCACTAGAATTTGAAGGAGTGAAGACAACAACAAATCCCTTAAAGGAAGTTAACCTTGGCACTGATGAAGATCCGAGGCGAACTTACTTGAGTGCTTTTCTAGAAGCTGATGAAGAAATGACTTATATGAATATACTCAAAGAATATATGGATGTCTTCGCTTGGACATATAAAGAAATACCTGGCTTAAATCCCAAAATAGCAGTCCATCAATTGGCGGTCAAGCACGACGCTCATCCTGTCAAGCAGGCTCAAAGACGTTTTTAGGCCATACTTGGTTCCATTGATTGAGAAAGAAGTTAACAAACTCATTTAGGCAGGCTTCATTCATGAAGTTAAATACCCTACGTGGATTTCAAGTATCGTTCCCATAAGGAAGAAGAATGGCCAAATTCGAGTTTGTGTTGACTTCAGAGACCTCAATAATGCATGCCCTAAAGATGAGTTCCCTTTACCTATTCCGGAGCTAATGATTGATGCTATGACTGGTTATGAGGCGATGTCATTCATGGATGGTTCTTCTGGCTATAACCAAATTTGAATGTCACCGAAGGATGAAGAACTCACAACATTTCGCACACCTAAAGGATTTATTGCTACAAGGTAATGCCTTTTGGTTTAAAAAATGTTGGTGCCACATATCAAAGGGCTATGCAAAATATATTTGTCGACTTACTCCACAAAAATGTCGAATGTTATGTTGATGACTCGGTGCTGAAGTCGAAAAGGAGGCATGACCATTTGAAAGACTTAAGAATAGTGTTTGAGCTGCTTTGAAGGTACCAACTGAGGATGAATCCATTAAAAAGTGCCTTCGGGGTCACTTCTGGAAAGTTTCTTGGCTTCATTGTGCGACATCGGGGAATCGAAATTGATCAAGCCAAAGTTGATGCAATTTTGAAGATGCCTGAGCCTCGAAATATTCATGAGTTGAAAAGCCTTCAAGGAAGGTTAGCCTACTTGAGGAGATTCATCTCAAATCTAGATGGAAGATGCCAACCATTTAGTCACCTCATGAAGAAAGAGGTCCCTTTCAAGTGGGATCAAACATGTAGTAAAGCCTTTGAAAGTATAAAGGTTTATCTGACGAAACCTCCAGTTCTAGTGGCCCTTATACCTGGAAAGCCATTGGTACTTTACATTGCGACACAAGAAAGGTCTGCGCAAGCCTTACTTGCTCAAGAAAATAGCGAAGGCAAAGAAAATTCCCTTTATTACTTGAGCAGGATGATGACACCAAATGAGCTGACTTATTCACCAATCGAGAAGTTATGCTTGGTGCTAGTCTTTTTAATTCATAAAATGAAGTATTATTTTCAAGTGCACATCGTCCATCTTATTTCCAGGGCAAATCCCATCAAATTTGTTATGTCGAAACTAGTCCTTAGTGACTGACTAGCAAGATGGTACCTTCAGTTCCAATAATTTAAGATTGTGTACATCTCTCAAAAGGCTATGAAAGGACAAGTATTAGCAGATTTTCTGGCAGACCATCGTATACCAGAGGATTAGGAATTGACTGACGAGCTTCCTGATGAGGATGTATTGACCATCAAGATTCAACCTCCTTGGAAAATGTACTTTGTTAGGGCTGCGTATCGTGGAGGAGCTGGTGCAGCGTAGTATTTGTCACTTCACAAGGAGAAGTCTTACCATTCTCCTCCACATTAAAATAACGTTTCTCAAATAATGTCGCAGAGTACCAAGCACTAATACTTGGATTTGAAATGGTCGTTGACATGAAGCAATTACAATTGCAAGTCTTTGGTGACTCTCAATTGGTAATCAAGCAACTTTTGGGAAGCTATGAATCAAAAAGCCTGAACTTCATCCCTATCACTGTTATGCCCAGAAGTTGATTGGATGGCTCGGAGATGTGACTTTCCAACATGTGCCAAGGAAGGAAAACAAAACAGCTAACGCCTTAGCCGCTTTAGCCTCCACTCTAACTCTCCCAGAGTAGACACAAGTTACTGTATGTCAAAAATGGGTTGTACCACCAAATGAAGATGAGTATGAAGTAGAGCATCTTGTTGCTATGACCAATCTTGATAAAAATGATTGGCACCAAGCTATTATCGACTACTTGTGTTACGAGATACTCCCATAAGATACAAGGAGAAGGACCGACATCCGGCATCAAGCACCTCATTTTCTCTACTTCAAGGATACGTTATATAGGAGATCATTTGAGAGAATGCTCTTGCGGTGTTTGGGGGAGGAAGAAGCGGCCCGAGCCTTGCAAGAGGCACATTCAGGGGTATGTGGATCACATCAATCTGGACCGAAACTCCACTTTCACATAAAAAGAATAAGGTACTATTGTCCAACTATGGTGAAAGATTGCTTATACTACGCTCTAAGGTGCAAGGCTTGCCAATTTCATGCTAATTTCATACATCAACCACCTGAAGTTTTACACCCAACTATTGCATCATGGCCATTTGATGCTTGGGGATTAGATGTTGTTGGACCACTGCCAAAGTCTTCTAGTGGGCACTTATACATCTTAGCTGGGACAGATTACTTCTCAAAATGGGCTGAAGCTATAGCTCTTAAAGAAGTCAAGGAGAATGTCGCGAACTTCATTCGAGTGAACATTGTCTATCATTTTGGCATTCCACGATATATAATAACGAACAATGGCAAGTCATTTGATAACAAGTTGATGAATAAGATATGCGATCTCTTTGGTTTTAAGCAGCGAAAATCTTCTGTGTGCAATGTTATCGCCAATGGTCTAGCTGAGGTATTCAACAAGACTTTCTGCAATCTATTGAAGAAAGTTTTCTCTAAGTCCAAGAGAGATTGGCACGAAAGAATGGGAGAAGCCTTGTAGGAATATAGGATAACATACCTTACACCAACTCAAGCAACCCCATACTCACTTACTTTTGGAGTTGAGGCAGTCCTGCCACTCGAGTGTCAAGTACCTTCCTTGAGATTGGCTATCCAAGAAGGGCTCACCGAAGAAGAAAATGCCCGACTACGTCTTGCTGAATTAGAATCACTTAATGAAAAGAGATTGGAAGCCCAACAAAACCTTGAATGTTATCAAGCTCGTTTGTCTCGTGCTCTCAACAAAAAGGTTCTTTGAGGTGTTTTCAAGTTGGAGACCAAGTCCTTGCAGTAAGGAGGCCCATTATCACTTCACACAAGTCCTGGAGAAAATTTACCTCGAAGTGGGATGGACTGTATGTGGTACAAGAAGTATACTCAAATAGTGCTTACAAGCTTGGCGATGCAGATGGAATAAGGATCGGTCCTATAAATGTAAAATTTCTTTAGAGGTACTATCCTTAAGGCAAATGATGCTCCTTGAAGTACGAGTATAAAGTTGCATAATACTCCTGGCCCACAAGAGTATAGACTGTTTGCGGCATCCTAAAAAAATGTGTCCGCTAGGTTGAAATCTCGAAAGAGGCAGCCTAGGAAAAAGTTAGGACAAAAAAGAAACACTCCCTCCAGAACTACGTTGTGACTTGATCCTTTTTATTGAGTTATGTAGGAGCTTGGAATTATATTCCAGGTTCAGTTGCATGGGTGTTAAAATACTATATGTCCCAACTTGATTCCTTATGCGGGCAAAGCCCTACGGAATGTGAGCTTACTCAATAGCATGCTTGAGGCTTTCAAATTTGGTTAACTTTGCAAATTGAAGTTTTTAAATTCCTCAAGTCTGCAAGTTGAAGTCTACGAGTTGGTTCTCAAATTAACCAAGTATGCAAGTTGAAGTCTTTGATTCTCCAAGTACGCAAATCAAAGTCTTCAAATTCTTCAAGTATGCGAATTGAAGTCTTTGATTCTCTAAGCATGCAAATCAAAGTCTTCAATTTCTTCAAGTATACAAGTTGAAGCCTTCGAACTCTTTGAGGTTACAAGTTGAAGTCTTCAAATTCTCCATGTATACAAGTTAAAATCTTCGAATTCTTCGAGTTTGCAAGTTGAAGTCTTTGAGTTTGTAAGTTGAAGTCTTTGATTCTCCAAGTATTATGCAAATCAAAGTCTTCAAATTCTTCAAGTACGCAAGTTGAAGTCTTTGAATTCTTCAATTTCGCAAGTTGAAGTCTTTGATGCTCCAAGTATGCAAATCAAAGTCTTCAAATTCTCCAAGTACACAAGTTGAAGTTTTTGAATTCTCCGAGTTTGCAAGTCGAAGTGTTCAAATCCTCCAAGCATGCGTGTTGAAGCATTTATAATTGTTGAGTCTGAAAGGTAAAACCCTTCAAGCCTTGACCTTTAAATTTACCTTTCTAAAGGCAAAATGAGTAACTATTCTTTACATCGTGATGATTCCGTCAAATTTCCCTTCTTAGGCGAAAGACGAGTATCCATCCTATTATGTCACAAGAATAATCTAAATTGTCATGCCTTAAGGTGGACAAAAATTGTCCCTTTGCACCTTAAGCTAGCCTTTTGGTGGGCTTATCCTTAAAAGGATCTCCAAATTTCCATGTCTTAAGGTGGACAAAAAATTGTCCCTTTGCACCTTAAGATGACCTCTTCACAAGCATTTGAAATATTGTAAAGCCTTGAGTTGGAGATTCCTTATGTTTAAACATTTGGTGCATGATAAAGCCTCAAATTGGGGGTCCCTTGTGTTTAAACATTGGGGACTTTGTAAAGCCTCGGATTGTGGGTCCCTTATGTTTAAACATTGGGAACCTTGTAAAGTCTCGAATTGGGGGTCCTTTGTGTAACATTGGGAACTTTGTAAAGCCTCAAGTTGGGGGTCCCTTATGTTTAAATATTGGGAACTTTGTAAAGTCTCGAATTGGGGATCCCTTATGTTTAAACATTTAGAACAATAGAAAGCCTCGTACTATTGGTTCCCTATGTTTAAACATTTAGAACAACGGAAAGGCTCGTATTGTTGGTTCCCTATGTTTAAAGATTTAGAACAGCGAAAAGCCTCATATTGTTGGCCCCTTATGTTTAAACATTTAGAACAGCGGAAAGCCTCGTATTGTTGATCCCCTATGTTTAAACATTTAGAACAACGAAAAGCCTTGTATTGTTGGTTCCCTATGTTCAAACATTTAAAATAGCATAAAACCTCGTTTTGTTGGTCCCCTATGTTTAAACATTTAGAACAGCGTAAAACATCAGATTGATGATCTCAAAGCAGGGACGTATAACACATTCCTTCACGCTTTGAGATCAAATTCTTGTGTCATAGAATCCACAAAGCACAAATATCACTCCCTTTGGCCTAAACAAGAAAAAGAAAAGGGACAAAAAAATAAGAGAAGAAGAAGAACGTCATACCTCAACAAGACACCTGGGGTTAGACTTCAATTTTGACAGAAAAATATGAAGAACTACACCCCTATTTATAAGGTGTTGTTCATGAATAAAAAAAAAAAGGAAGAAAAGAATGCAAAGAAGGAAAAAAAAGGAAAAAAAGAAGAAAAAAAAGGAAAGAAAGAAAGAAAAATAAAGGAAAAAAAGGGGAAAGAAAAGAAGGTCAAATTTCTTTTTTTTTCTTTTCCAAATAAGATAAAGTTGGGAATAATTTTCCTTTCTACATAATATAAATAATAATAATATTATAATATTTTGTCAATGCTTTTCTATAATATTATTATAATATTAAATTAATACTTCAAGCTAGTCTTCAAATGATAAAATATTCCGACAAGACTTGAAGTAGGGGGTTTGTAATCATTTAAAATTTATTAAATATAAATTTTGAAATGATTCGAATTATATTAAATCATGAATATATTAGTCCAAATAAATGTTATGGATTAATATAATTGGGCTAATCATTTAGGTCCAATAGATACGGATTTAATTAAAACGCATATTAATTGAGTTGTGTTCAACCTCATAAGTTGGCCAATTGCTCTTTCCACAACCGACGTGGGAGGAGTTTGCATCCCAACAACAGCTAGCTCGGATGATTTAACATTCATACCAATTAACATAGTCTTATGAATATATATGCCGAACGGAGAGCTAGACATTACTGTCAAACAAGAACCACAGAGTAAATCTTGAAAACGATTGTTGATAGCTTCATCCCAGGTATGTAAGGCTAAATTAAAAGCATGAGATTGTTCTCTTATGTGCCCCATAGATGGTCTTAGAAGAGTTGAGAGTCCACGAGTCCCCATATATGTTTTCTTGAATTATTTTCTTGAAATTTATATACCTATGACATGTATTTTCATGTGTTGATGAGCCAAATGACCCCTTATAGCTTCTTGAAATAAAATCTGAGTATGTGAATACAAGATTCTTTTCTGAAACTGGACAAGAAAGGAGAAACTGAGCAAGTCAATTATGTTGCCAACTAGAACCTCAGGGGTCCCACATATAGGTCTAAGGAGGTTAAGGAACGAAACCTCAGCTCCTTTCAGAGACAAATTTCGTTTGGCAGGTTTGACCAAAATAAACCATTGCTTTGACTTTGAAGCATGTATAAATCTACAAAATTATTTTTCAAGTAGACATGCATATATAATAAACTTATTGATAAAGATAACAAATATATTACTCACGTGCATCACATAAATTGGCTTACTTGTAAGCAGTTCTCATGAACAGGTTGAAAGACCACATCGCAGCTTGCATTACCCGTGCTCCACCTCCTTAGCAGTTGCCCATTTAATGATGATGTTGTTATCATCCCATGCTTCCTTGATATCTCAAGAATGCAAGACTCTGCATTCGAGATCGTGTTATACATCGGCTTTAAGGTTATAATGTTGTAGAAACTCAACAGCATTGCATATATGACCTTGAGCAAGGAATTAAGCTCTCGTGGATTTGCACTTAAATAGACGCGCATTTGGCTGTAAAATCATTATTCTTTGAAAAGATGACAACAGACACAGATGCAGTACCGGCTTTAATCTTGTAGCTAATGACTACACATAGCATTTCCATATCTGGTTAGAGAGTCCCTAGGTCAAATCATTGGCCCTGAAGATCAGGAAATTATTAGAAATAAGCAGTCCAAAACTCCAAACTTTTAAGATCCTAACTGAAATATGAAGGCAGCGAGCTAAGGAAATAGGCAGGAGATAGTGTCTATATCAGATCTAGAATATACTGAACTAAGTTAAGGTCTGAGAAAGAAAGCTAGTTAACTTATAATTTAGCATCCCTCAGGGATACAAGGTCAATAAGCATTATCTTACAGATTGTTCAGGCATTTCCTCATTCGTTCCAAGTAGATAGATATCACTTCTTTATAGTTTCTTCTATAGTAAGATTTTTTCTCTTCATTAGTGTAACTGAACCAACCCTTCTCCTATATTAATCAAAATTCGTATGGTTCTCAGAATAATAAATCCTTACCGAGCAAAGAGAATATAGGAAACCTTAAGCTGCGAAAAGCATCAACCTTCGGTACACAATCAAACTTGTATGGATAAGATCAATCAAAATGGTTGGAGAAGCCCTGCGCAGAAAATCGCATGGAATATCACACTCTAGATCACTTCTTCTTTGAATGCACATCAGAAAAGTAGGGATTCCATTGCTGAAGTTAGACGTAGAAAAGGACAAGTGCATAAATGATATTAGCTCAACATTTTCGTATGGTCATGGTATCCTGCAATCTTTATACAAAAGCTATAGATTGGTAACCTTATCATTTCAATTTGTATTTAAACCAAGTCTAATTCATCCATTTTCCGGAGCATCCTTAAGGTTAAATATGTATCCTATGATGATAATTTCAGTTTCAGGTTCAAGAAGAAGCCATTACAAATTTCTGACAATGAGTCTTCTCCAGCTGAGAGTAGTCATTTAAACAAGTGAGAGTGTTATTCCCTTGATCATATCTAAAGCCATTACAAGTTTCCAAACTAAGTGAACAACCAATATAGAAAGATAAGTTTTTTTAAAAATACACATCCTCAAGTGAGAGTATTTCTACCCCTGCCTCGTAAATCACATGGGCGCTTTTACTTCAACAGTCCTCTGACTCTTTTCATCACAATTCCAGCCTTGAGAACTAATTAATGTACAAAGACTTACTCAGAATAATAATTTAGAAACAGTTAATGCAGCTATTAATAGAAATAATTCCATCAAAAGTAACTAAATCAACAAAACCAAATAATACAATTTAGAAGCAGTTACCTTGCTGTTCTTTCAATTTCAGCAAACATCATGGCAATATGAAATTAATCAACTGTTCATAGTCACTTGCTATCTTGTACCCTAGCCTAACATACTTCGTATCAAAAGAAAATAAAAGATAATGATGCTTAAAAGTGTCTTGAACCCTACATATTCCAAGGATTTAGAGCGTAATTGATGATGACAAGTTTGTGGATTACTTCTTTCTATGGAAAACTTCAGGTCACACTTTGGCCTAATAGGGTCAATTCGTGCAAAATACTCAAGTAGCTTACTACTATATGCGTCAAATTTGATGTCTTTCAATTGTGAATCTGTGGAAAAAATATAATTTTCACTGAAAAATAGATTTTTAAATAATATTATTTTTTCTTTTCTCAATATTATTTTCTTTTCTCACGAATTTAATTTAAACAAAATATATTTTAGTAATATAATGAAGCCGCATGGGAAGAAGTTGGCGGTCAACATGCCAGCTTGACACTCAAGGACTACTCTAGTAATTTCGATTTTTGCTGCTCAAGCAGGCAGCAGGTCGACATGCTTGTTTGAGGGTACAGTCGTAATTTTTTATTGTTCTTCCATTGTAACTTGTTTGTCTTATTTTTAGTGATAAAATTTTTTGCTAATTATGATAATTAAAATTCCTCAAGCTGTCAGCAGGTCGACATGCCAGCTTGAGCAGCCTGAGGGTACATCCGTAATTTTTTATGGTTCTTCAATTGTAACTTGTTTGTCTTATTTTTAATGTTAAAAATATTACTAATCATGATAATTAAAGCTGCTCAAGCAGGCAGCAGGTCGACATGCCTGCTTGAGCAGCTTGAGAGTATATTCGTAATTTTTTTGATAAACTTTTGTTGTAATTTGCTTGTCTTATTTTTAGTGTTAAAAAATGCTACTAATTATGATAATTGATAACTTTTCTAAAAAAATATGTTCTGTCACAATATTTTTAATTAACTCTCTAAATTCATCTATATCACTTACATTAAAACAAAATAAAAAAAAGAGATAAGTATACAAAACACATCTAAACTATACAACTTTTTTGATTTTCACAGCTAAAGTATTGAAAGTTTGAGAAACACACCTAAACTATCACTTATTAGTTTGAGAAACACACCTTAGTGGTGTGTGTAATAGACTCTCTCTTTTATTGGAGAAAACCTTGGCACATGGCATGTCACATTGATAAAAATTAAATAAAAATGTTAATATTAGTTAAAAGTAAAAGATTAAAGTATAAATATTCTTCCGAAAAAATATTATTTTTTAAAAAATAAAATTTAAATATTTTTCTCACCTACTCTATTGCCCCCCCACCCTCGTGTAACAACCACCCACCCCCAACAATCCCCGCCCCTTTTATTTTTTATCTCTTTTTATAAAATATTTTTTAAAAGTTCAAATTTCAGCCCCTACTCCACCGCTACCTAAAAAAATAGATTTTTTAAAAATAAATAAATTCTATCAACTTGCATCTAATTCTCCACTCCTAATTAATTTTTATCTTTTTTATTTTTTTATAGATATGTACACATATTTTTAGAAAAATATTTTTTCTACTTTATTATCGAGTATAACAGAAATAAAAATTTTATTTAAAAATTACGACAAATAAAAAATAATTTTCTAAAAATAATAAAAAAATAAAAGCAGAGGATTAAGTAGGTAGCATAGAATTATTTTTTCTAAAAACAATTAAATAATATCTAGATTTTTGTTTTAAGAGGGAGATGAAATAAGAATTTTTTAAAAAAATTTACAATTTTTGTTTTGGGGGGGGGGGGGGTTGGATGATAGGTAGGGGCGGGGGGGGGGTAGGAAAAAGT
>JAPFFP010000012.1:11937199-11967398 GCA_026153255.1 Solanum medicagineum | reverse complement strand
GTTATGACAACTAAAAAAAAGTAGTTTTACACTAAGAAAAGTGTTAAAATAGTATGAAGAGGAACTAGGGTATTGTGGTCCCCATGATTCCCTAACTTAGTATTACCTGATAATCAAATTCTTTTCCAATGTATAGCATGCAAAACGATAATTTATGTTCACCAAACCCTTTGTCCTAGGAGAGAAGAGAATTTCACTACGTGATTTGATCCATCCCCGCAGTGTGACATTACTAACACTTATCTATTGTTCTAGTACAACCTCCCCTTGGCCTAGTTTGGTTGAGTAGATGAGAAACATCGTTCGAATTCTAGTAATTAATACATGCATGCGTACTTTCCAAGAATAACAAATTATCCAATTTTACCTTGTTAGTTCTTCATGGTTCCCACACCCTGGTTGTGGATTTAACTACTCATAATCAGTGTACATGCAAGACTGATGAATTTGAATAATATAATTGAGCACTTACAGAAGAGAATTAACCATAATAAATTCCAACTCTTCAAAGAAAATCACAAGATTGAAATTGAAAGATGAAATAAAGTTTTACAAGTGTTTCTCAAGCTCTAGCACATTCCTCTACTTGTTCTCTACTGTCCCCTCTGAAAATTAACCTGAAAAACCTATTTACAGTGTTTAAAATACAAAACCAAAATAGAATAGGATATTGGGCGTACTCTACGACAACTTTTATGGGCCGTATAACATTTTACGGCCTGTAAACGGGCTTTCGTGGATTGCTTCTTCAAAAGTGGGGCTGATTTCTATGACAACCATCTACGACATGTATAAACTTCTACGGCCCATATGGGGTTTCGTTTGATGAATTTTTAGTAACTTTCCACTTTCTGATCTACAGGGCACAACACCAAGTCTATGGCTCGTAAAGTCTTCTACAGCTCATTTACATTTTGTAGACTCAACTTCAGAAAATCACCCTTCACTGGAATTTGTTATGAAACCATCTTTATGGCCCGTAAAAGTATCTATGACTCGTAAAGGGTCTTATGGAACCTTTGCTTCAGCACATTCTATACACTTTGCACAAAAATTGTGCCAACTCTGTAATCCTGCAAAACAAACATAAACACATATCAAATCTACTAATATCGCATTGAGAACACAAAAAATTTCAAGTTTTAATCATCAAAAGTTTTGTATTTTGATAGCATTCCAACATCCTCAACTTAAAATTATTTCTTGTCCTCAAGCGACAGACTCAATCTACATAAGCAACACAATAACACACAGACCTCCATCTAATGGCATACATTATATCAAACTCAAGCACAGATACCCACACCACTTTTAAAGCACATCAGATAGCTAGAAAGCAAACCACAGATCAATGCATGTGACAGTGCAACTATGACAAGCAAGGTTGTTATTAACAAGCCACAATCACTGAGTCAGTCTAATGTTAACAATGCAATACAAGTTCCCTCACAGAAAGAAGTCCCCTATCTTACTCACGATGATATTTTCAAGTATAACATTGGGACTATGCAAAATCACTCACTCTCACAAAAGACATTGAAATATTATGCTCAATACCATATTATTGCCCCTATACTCATGACTGTGGACTTTGACCACTTGGACTAAGATAACTTTAGGACTTTACTAGCTTGTAATGTAGGTTTAGGGGGTTTTGGTATGATGTTTTGGGAACATAGTGACTAAAGAACCTCTTTGACACTATATTTTGCTACACTTTTGCTTTTCATCTCATTCTCCCTTTCTTCCATCTCAAGCTTTCCTAGGTGCTTTATTATCATTTTTCAACTTTTTACCTTGTATTTTCACATAATTTTTCTTTTTAGTTCATCGCTAAGGCATCACTCATCTTTTTTTACACCAAGTTCACATTTTTTTCCTCCTTTTCCATGTATAACTAAATTTCCCCCCTCATTTTATATTTACTCTTACATCAGCTACCCTCAATGAAACAACCCCAAAAATTGCTCGAAAATGTGCCTCGAAAATGTCCATAATCGTAATTTCCATATATCCCAAAATCCTTGCGTGATATCGAAAATCCGACTTCATATTCATGATCAGGGGGCAAAATTGAGTGGGAAATGGATCTAACCCTAACTTTTGAGCAACCATATCAAAATTTTGTTTTCCAAAAAAATTAATTTCCAGAGACGATCCGCGCCCCTGGCATGACGCAGCCAAGATGCGAATCAGTGTTAATTTTGCTTCAATTTTTCCTGTTCGGTCCAAGGCTATTGGGTCTTGGGACTAAGCCCTTTTATGTGTAAAAACACCTATACTTAGTCATTTTTCAACCTAATATCATACAAGACATTCTCCAAAACCTTCTCAAACACTTAGAAAAGTATTTCACTCAAACTCAAGGGTCCCAAACTCAATCCGGATCTTAAGGAATTCACTCAAGCTTCAAGTTCTCATCTCAATCTTCATCAAGAAATTCTCCAAAGTTAAGGTATGTGGGTTTCAACCATTGGGTCCGTACACCCATGGTGCCCAACCTTCCTTTTTATATAAATTGTGTGTTTCTAAGTAGATTTACTCATATGTCTTACTTATTATGAATTTGACTATGAACTATGTTGGAGTTTCATAAAATTGTGACTGTTTAAGCATGTCTTGAGATATAAATCTATGATCTATTTTGATATTTGATGAAGGATTTCAATGTATGTTACATGAGGGTATTACCAAGTGTTGGTAGGTTGATTTACTTCAAGTTCTTTTGCATGAATACACTCTTGAATTGCATGGTCTTACACTAGTATTACACACCCGCCAAGAGTTTGATAAAATATCTGGTTTTTTATTCTTGAGCTATTTATGATCCATTGCATGACCTATGACTTGAATGACTTTATGATGATAAAAGTATTGTATATATGAGTTATTATCATGGAAAGTATCTATAGTGCTGTAAGTGACCATACCAAAGATGAGGGGTATATACCTTATCCACCTTGTCTTGGTAGTAGCAATCCCGTACTACCACAAATGAGGGGTATATACCTCATCCACCTTGTCGGGTGGTAGCAATCCCTTTCTACAATAGATGAGAGATATATACCTCATCCACTTTGTCAGGTGGTGGCAACCCCGTACTACCATGGATGAGGGGTATATACCTCATCTACCTTCCAAGCGGGTGGCATGCCTTGGATTCCAAGTAGTAAGTTGCTTCGTCTATGATGATGGTCTCTTTCTACACATGTAATATGTCCTATATAAGCATGTTTTACTTCAAGCATTGTTTATGCATTCCATGTTACTAATATACTATCTCTTGCTTACGATTATGCATTTCAATTATGTGGCCTATCTCTTGTTGCATTGCATCATACATACTTAGTACATTCAAGCATATTAACACATACTCTATGACTACATGATGTTACCATGTAGGAACCAAAGTTTCACTTGATCATCTTCCTCCACGTGGCTAGTATTATCTCTTCAAGCAAGCTTGGTGGTCCTCAACTCCGAGGACGATATCTTTGATCTTATGTCATACAAAGACTCTCTTTATCTTATTGTATGCTTTTGACTATGAGGGTGAGCTCGGAAAGTTGTCTTGGCCCCCACTCAATTCTATGTTTAGAGGTGTTTTTGGACAAGTGGTGCAATAATGCTTTGAGCTTTGACTCTCTTGACTCTTGTATATTTTAAGCTAAAAACGATTCCCTTAGTCCCTTTGCCCTTATTTTTATTCTCTTATTATTGTTTAATTGCTTCCATGACCAAGGATGTGTAATGATATGTTAAGAGGCTTTTTTGGGGTCCCTTCGGGTTCCCCATTCATCGTGTCACTTCTAGGCCCTATGCTTGGGTCATGACTCAACTTAGGATTTTGGCCCAAGTCAAAGTTCAAAATATCCAACCTAGGAACTAGGGCCACTTTTAGTAGCCATCCTCGACTTAGGATTTTTGCCTTACTCAAGGTTCATAATGTTCAAGGATGGATTAGGGCCAATTTCAGGATTTTACATCATATAAGGTTAGGTCACTTAGGTTTTTACAAAGAAAAGGTACATATAAGGCTCAACCATTAGGATCAAGGGATTTTGCACACATTTGGTTGGTTATTTAGACTAAGCGGACTATTATGAACATTGGCCTAAGATCCTTTCCTAACCAACTAACCTACAGTCTAAGTCAGCATAACAGGGCAACTTCTGAATTGATATACAATATATGAATTTGGCAATGGAAGCTCACACTAACAAGACACTGATTACACTATCAACACAGACTCTCAGATCATGTTTTTTATCTCAATTTTATCCTCACTTGTCAGAACAAGCACTGTCAACACAATTAAACATGCATGGTTTCTATCTAGACTATCTAACAAAAATTTTTGTAGGTATCATTTTTCACATAAAAGCACAAAACCAATATATGCCATAGACATTAGTACTATATGCTACTAATACTACTGACACATCCTAAACATGGTGGTTTAATAGAAACTAAATATCCATGGGGAAAAAGAACACAAGCAAGACATGTACTAAAACCCTTAGGATTCAAAATTTTGGGTAGTTATAGGCCAAGGCTACTCAGACTTTAGTGAGGCCTATAAATACCCACACCTCATTTAAAAAGAGGTGCATTCTCCTCAATGCATACCATAAATGCAAAATAAACTATCGGGGTCAAAAAGAACATACCTGGGTGCCTAAGCGCCGGTGTCTACCTTGGGTTGTCTCCCAAGTAGCGCCTGATTTATTGTCGCAGCACGACACAGGCAACTTGAGTACTCAGACTTCATCAAGTGCCCATGCTTCCTTATTAACTGTCATGGAAGGATCGGTGGTGCTCTCATCACCATGAGTAATAACCATCCCACACTGTGCAAAATATCACCAACTTCATAGCTGAGGGGTGATTACAAGTAACCTAGCCTAGTCATAGAGTTAATTTGATGCGAAGTGTGATGGATCGATTGAGTTTTGATTGATTCCCTTATTGCCTATCCTTGCTTACTTGCTTGATAAATCCTTCCCACAATTGTTTCTTAAGAGTTGTCGTTGGCTTAGCTTCCCCTCATTTATTTAGAATTGTTGCTTGGTATTTGCATATCGAGTCAAAATTTAGTAGCCATAGGTACTTGCTCTACTCAATTGCTGACACATTGTGCCCTGTGGGATTCGACCCCAACCTCTAAAGTTGGATTATTATGCAGATGATGATTGCCCCTGCTTCCTTTGAGTAGGCGGGTTGAGCGACATTATTTCTTATGATTAAGTTATAGATTTCTATGACTATGACTTCAAGTACAAAAGGCATGTCTTAAATAATCATGATGTTACGACAACAAAGATATCATGAAAGTCATGATGATGCTAATTTAAAGAGGGTGATGAATACCCTAATGTTGATAATGATGTTAAGGTGGGAATGTCTACCCACATTATGAAGATAGCAAGTAGATGGACTATTATTATAACGTGATGTTTCATGTAAGGCCATGATGATTATTTGAAAGCTATGAAAGTATTATTTTCATGAAGTATTAAATATGTTATACACACACACACAAACACACACACACACACACACACACACATACACCCACCACATTTTGAGGAAAGCAAGTAGATGGACTATTTTTATAACATGATGTTTCATGAAAGATTATGATGATTATTTAAAAGCTATGAAAGTATTATTTTCATGAAGTATGAACTATGTAATATATATATATATTCCGTGGGATATGACTTAGCACCGAGTGGACTTGTATGAGGGGGACTATCCCCAAGGATCCTTATATAAATCCTCAAGTTCCATAACTATGTGCCACCATAGGAATGATATTTATGTTTTATTCCTTAAAGGTGAGCTATTAGATCCAATTAGCTTAAACAATGGACACTTACGTGCTAGAATAGAGCCTAAAAGGGTGGGGTCAAATGATAGTTCTCACTGTGCTAGGATAGAGCATATAAAGTGGGGATCAATTTTACCTTGACAAAGTAGACTCCTCTTCGCTTACTGTAGAGTGAACATCAAGATTCCATATAATAGTCTGCATGGTCTTACATGTCGGTTATAGTCTTATTCCCACATATGTTTGCTAAATTGAAGAATGGATTAATGATGCTTCTTCTCATGATTTTTAAATTGCATGCTCATATATATTGTGTCCTTCTCCCATTGGTTATGATTTATGCATATTGATATTATTGCGATATCCTTTGTTTCATGGCATACCTATAACTTAGTACATTCTATGTGCTAATGCATACTTCTTTGCCTACATGATCTAACCATGTAGTGATGGATGACGAGGAGATTATTCTATATCGAGACTAGTATTCTGGTTCTCAACTTGAAGACTTTTGGTGAGTTCGTATGCTTTGGGAATAATCCCTTACGATGCTTTCTATTTCTTTTATGTTGAGACTTTACCATTTACTTTTGATGTAGTCTTGAGGGTGAGCTAATGAGCTATGTGCTAGACCACTCCAAGATCTATGATGTAGAGGTATGAATTGGACAAATGGATATGATGTATTTTCATACTCTTTCTTATATACATTTCTGCTTGCTTAGTCTCTTATATATGCTTATTTTACCTTATAAATGCTTATGATATGAGAATGAAGCTTGGATGGGAAGTCTTTGGGTGTTACATTCGCCTGGTCATGACTAGGCCCTAGTTCTGAGTCGTGACAAAAGTGGTATCATAGTACAAGGTTTGAAAGCATCCCAAGGAGTCCAACATGCCGCATCGAGTAGAGTCTGATTAATTGGTGTGATACTCTCTATATCCATGAATAGAGGCTATGAGACATCTTAGAAAAACATCACTTTATTTGAAGTCTATGTTGTGCCTTTGAAGCTTCCTTATCCTAGTGTTTGTCCATTGGTGTTTGAAGAAATGGCTCCACGACGTGCTCCATTGCTACGGGGTAATGACGCTAATGCGTACCAAGCTCACCAAGTCCCTCAAGTGGACAAAGTGTCTAATGATGAGTTTAGAGCTGCGATCACTATAATAGCCCAAGCTATTACTTCCCCAAAGACTCCTACTCCATCTCGATAATAAGGGATTTTACTTGGATGAATCCCTCGAAATTTCATAGTTCAAAGGTGGATGAGGATCCCTAAGAGTTTATTGATGAGGTGTGCAAGATAATGGAGATTATGGGGTTATCTTCCGAAGAGAAGGCCAAACTAGCGGCTTATCGACTTAAGGGGTTACTCAAGTTTAATTCACTCAATGAAAATCTGAGAGAGTTGAAGAATGTACCATTGAATGGGAGATGCTTAAGGATGCTTTCTTGATCGTTTCTTCCCTCTTGAGCTAAGGGAGGTAAGGGTGATGGAATACATGAACTTATGAAAGAAGGGATGAGTGTGAGGGAGTATGCCCTCAAATATACTAAGTTGTCTAAATTTTCTCCTTCCTTAGTGGACGACTCTGGGTCCCTTATGAACAAATTCATTTTGGGCGTGTCCGACCTAGTAAAGAGGAACTGCAAGCCGCCATGCTTATCAAGGAAATAGATATCTCTAAACCATGACTTATGTAGAAAAAGTAGAGAGTGAAAAGTTGCAAAAGATGAGGTCGAGGGAGTCCAAGAGGGCTTGTTATGGTGGTGGGTTTTCTCATGGTAACTCCAGTGAGGCTTGTTCCATCAAGGCCAAGGGTCTTCAAAAGGTGCTCCTCAAAGGTTTGACAATGAGGAGAGAGTCAATCCTAAGGATCAAGATGATGTTGTGAAAGGTGGTGTTATTCCTCCTAGATGTCCCAAGTGTGGGAGAAACCACATTGGTGAATGTTTGAGAGGTTTTGGTGCATGCTTTGGTTGTGGAAAGATAGGACACAAGATTGCCGAGTGTCCTAATGCTAATGAAAGTAAGAAAAGGCGTCCTCAAGGTCAAGTGGTTCAAAAAGGGCAAGTGCAATAAAGTGTCCAAGCTCAAGGTGGTTGTCCCCATGGTAGTAGATTCTACGCTTTGCATGTTAGAGACGAAGTTGATGAAGCTCCCGATGTGGTTACCGGTATATTCAAAGTTTTTGATCATGATGTATATGCTTTGCTTGACCCTAGTCCTAATATGTCTTTTGTTACTCCTTACGTTGTCATACAATTTGATGTGTCTCTGAAAGTCTTAATAGAACCCTATTCGGTTTATACTCTTATTGGTGAGTCTATCCTAGGCAAGAAAGTCTATAAAAGTTGTCCTGTGTTGATTTGGCGTAAAGTCTTTCCATGTGATCGAGTTAAGCTTGATATGACTGATTTTGATGTCATTCTTTGTATAGAATGGTTACATATATCCTATGCTTCTATTGATTGTAGGACCTGTAAGGTCACATATCTAGTCCAAAAAATGGGCCTATCTTAGAGTGGAAGGGAACAAATATTTTGTTCAAAGGGAAGTTTGTCTCCTATATGAAAGCCATGAAAATGATCTCTAAAGGTTTTCTCTATCATGTTTTTTGAGTCATGGATGTTGAGTCTTATGTACTTAATCTTGATTCAGTTCCTACTGTAAATGAGTTCCCCGATGCTTTTCCTAATGATCTACCTGGTATTCCTTCGGTAAGGGAAATCGACTTTGGTACTGATCTCTTGCCCGACACTCCTATTTCTATCCTTCCATATCAAATGGCCCTAGTAGAATTGAAAGAATAGAAGGAACAATTAAAGGATTTACTAGATAACGGATTATTAAGGCTTAGTGTGTTACCATGGGTTTTCCCATATTGATTGTGAGGAAGAAGGATAGTTCACTTCGGATTTGTGTAGATTATTGACAATTAAATAAAGTAACCATCAAAAACAAGTGTCCACTTCCAAGATCGGTTACCTCTCTGATCAAATACAAGGTGCAAGGTATTTTTCTAAAAATTGATATCCGATCCGAATATCACAAATTGAGGGTGAACAAAAAAGACACTCCAAAGATGAATTTTAGAACTTTGTATGGTCATTTTGAATTTTTGGTTATCTCATTTGGACTAACAAATTCCCCTGCCGCTTTTATGGATTTGATGAACCGAATCTTCAAACCATATTTGGATTTGTTTATGGTGGTGTTCATAGATGACATATTGGCGTATTAACGGGAGGTGAAAGAGCATGAGGATCAATTGAGCATCATGTTGTAAACATTGAGAGATAGAAAACTCTTTGCCAAGTTTAGCAAGTGCAAATTTTTGTTAAGAGACGTGGTTTTTCATGGTCACATTATTTTCGGTGATGGTATTAGGGTTTGTCCAAAGAAGACAGAAAGGCTGTAAAGAATTGGCCTAGACCATTGTCTCCATCTGATATTAGAAGCTAAATGGCTTTGGCTGGATATTACAGAAGGTTTGTTGAGGAACTTTCATCCATTGCTTCTCCTTTTCCAAAGTTGAACCAAAAGAGAGCAAAATTCCAATGGTTTGATGAATGTGAAAAGAGCTTTAAGAGGTGTTTTTTCATGGTCACATTATTTTCGGTGATGGTATTAGGGTTTATCCAAAGAAGACAGAAAGGCTGTAAAGAATTGGCCTAGACCATTGTCTCCATCTGATATTAGAAGCTAACTGGGTTTGGCTGGATACTATAGAAGCTTTGTTGAGGAACTTTCATCCATTGCTTCTCCTTTTCCAAAGTTGAACCAAAAGAGAGTAAAATTCCAATGGTTTGATGAATGTGAAAAGAGCTTTTAAATGTTGAAGGTTCATCTTACTTAGGCTCCTATTTTAACATTGCCTGAAGGTTTTTGAATGGTTTTTTTGTGTATTGTGATGCCTTACATATAGGCTCAGGTTATGAGTTGATACATGGAAAGGTCATTACCTATGCTTCAAGAAAATTGAATGTATAGGAGAAGAACTATCCGACGCATGATTTTGAGTTATTTGCTATTGTGTTTGTATTAAAGATTTGGTGAAACTATCTCTATGGGGTACATATTGATATATTCACCGACTACAGGAGTTTGCAATATATTTTTAGGCAAAGAGATTTGAACTTTAAGACAAAGAATATGGTTGGAACTTTTGAAAGAATTTGACATGAGTATGATGTATCACCCCGGGCCAAGCTAATGTTGTAGCAGATCCATTGAGTAGAGTATCTATGGGAAACATGACATTTATTGAAGGTGGAAATAAAGAATTAGTCACAGAATTGCACCATTTGGCTTGTTTTGGGAGTAAGGTTGAATAACCTGAGTGATGGTGGTGTGTTAGTAACTAATGAGGCATAATCATCTCTAGTGGTGGAAGTCAAGACAATGCAATGCATAGATCCTACCTTAGTGGAGTTGAAGAAGTTGGTGGGTGATAAAAGGTGGAAGTCTCCTAGCAAGGGGGAGATTGACTATTGCGTTATCATGGGCGATTTTTGTGTACCCAATGTGGATGGAATAAGGAAAAAGATACTTGATAAAGCTCATAGTTTCAAGTATTCTCTTCATTCGGGATCCACCAAATATATAGAGATTTGAGAGATGTATATTGGATGAATGACATGAAGAAAGACATAGCAAGCTATGTAATGAATTATGTAAATGGTCAACAAGTAAAGGTGGCACATCAAAGTCCTAGAAGGTTTGACTTAAGATATTGAGATACCAATTTGGAAATGGGAGATAGTAAATATGGATTTCATTTATAGGTTTTCCAAGGACAAGAAAGCAATTTGACTCAATATGGGTAGTTGTGGATAGAATGACAAAAACAACCCATTTTTTGCTAGTAGGCACTTCTTTTGGTGCCGAGGATTATGCTAAGGTTTATATCCAAGAATTGGTGAAGTTTCATGGGGTACCATTATTTATCATATCGAATAGAGGTGCTCAATTTACTTCTCATTTTTGGAATTCATACCAAAAAGGCCTTGGTATTAAGGTGAAATGAGGTACCACATTTCATCCTCAAACAGATGGACAAGCCGAAATGACAATACAAACCTTAGAGGATATGTTAAGGGCTTGTGTGCTTGATTTTAAAGGAAGTTGGGATGATCACTTACCTTCTATTGAATTTGCTTGTGATAACAGTTTTCATTTAAGTGTTGGTATCATCCTGTTCGAAGCATTGTATGGTAGATGGTGTAGATCATCGTGGGATGGTTCGAAGTTGGATACATGTCCTTAATTGGACCGGACTTGGTTATTAATGCTAGGGAGAAGGTGAAAGTCATGAGGGAAAGGTTAAAGACTACCCAAAGCCGTCAAAAGTCATATGTCGATGTTAGGAGAAGAGTATTGGAGTTTTGTGAAGGTGATTGCATGTATTTGAAGGTTTCTCTAATGAAAGGAGTGATATGCTTTGGCACGAAAAGCAAATTGAGTCCTAGATATATGGGACCTTGTGAAATCACGAAGAAAGTTTGAAAGATATCCTATGAATTGGATTTTCCTAGGGAATTCATCCGGTGTTTCATGTTTCAATGCAAAGGAAATGCTTGGGTGATCCTAATTCTATCATTTCATTGAAAGATATGACCATTGGGGAGATTTGACTTACAAAGAAGTACCGATTGAGATTTAGAACCTTCAAGTTAATAAATTGATAAACAAAAAGGTTGCATCTGTCAAAGTATTATTGAGAAATTCACAAGTTAAAAGTCCCACTTGGGAGCGTGAAGCGGATATGACGAAACGATACACATACTCGTTCCTTCTACTCAAGCCTAAGGGATTTAATATGATCCATTCGTTCAAAATTTTCACGAATGCATATTTCTAATTAAGTTTCATGCATGCATGATCTTAAAACTATTTTTGAATGATATTTGGTGCATAAGTTGGACGATTATATGAAACCGATGATTAAATTACATTTTTTTCATATAGGCTATGATGATGACTATGTTTCTACTCTACTCAAGCGTAATTTTGTCTCATTCGAGGATGAATGATCCAAAGGAGGAGATAATGTAATACCCCTCATGTTTTTAGGCATTTACTGATGGACAAAACTTATGAGCCAAATTACGGCCCGTAAAAGAATCCACGGGTCATAGGTGATATCGTGGAAAGTGCCAGTGAAAATAGAAAATTGAAGGATTTTTGAAAGTCAACTTATGAATTATCAGACGAGCCCGTATGTTTGCCCACGGCCTGTAAGTAGGTCCCGTAGGTGGAGGCCCTGAGGAATAAAAATTTGTCTAAGTCTTGGGTCTTCCTATCAAGTGTCCTACAACCCGTAAGTTTAGCTACCAGCCATACTACATGTTCATGAGTCAGAAGTTGCAATTACAGTAGCTCAAATTTTGTGACACCCTGACCTATGAGGTGAGATATGAGTCATAAGTTGATTCATGGCCCATAGGAGGGGTTCTGTGGATGACTTTGACAGTCTTTAATAAAAGGTGTTTTTGACTTTTTCAATCCTTCTAAGTCGTAAACTACATCGTTCTGGCTACCCTAACTACCCTAACTAACCCAACCTCTATAAAGTCCTATTCCTAACCTATTCAAAACTTTTAATTCCCAAAATTTCTCTCAAGTGTTCTCAATAATTCTTTCTCTAAGTCAAGGATTCCATTGAAGCTAAAGCTTGAAGATTGACCAAAGTTTTCCAGATTTTGCTTCTCCAATTTTAAGGATTCTACTTGAGGTACATAAGGCTTCATTTATGGATTAGTTTCATCCATGAAGCACAATCCAAAACCTTCTTTTATCCGAACATCATGATGAATTCTTATGGGCTTTTAAGCTATGATATCTAATGCATGACTTATGATTCCTATGTGGAATTATGATGACTTTCATGATGTATATGATTTTTAAGTAGAAGTATGTGATTCCAAAGTATGCATGATTAGGTCTCAATGACTTAATGTCGGTTCCACTGTAAAATGGTTTAATTTAGTTTTAATTGCATATTTTCTTTGTGAATTCTACTTAATTGCATGATTTTGAATCCAATGTCCATGGAACCACACTTAGCCCTAGTCTTTTATCACGAAGCTATAGATTTCTATGATTATGACTGCAAGTATAAAAAGTATGTTTTAAATGATTATGATGTAACGACAATGAATATGTCATGAAAGCTATAATGATGGTAATATAAAGAGGGTGATGAATAACCTAATGTTCATGATGATGTTAAGGTGGAAATGTCTACCTACATTATGATAAAAGCAAGTAGATGGACTATTCTTATGACATGTTGTTTCAAGAAAGGTTATGATGATTATTTTGAAAGCTATGAAAGTATGATACACACACATATATGAATGATTCATATATTCCGTGGGATATGATTTAGCACTGAATAGACTTGTGTGAGGGGCATTATCCCCAAGGGACCTTACATAAATCTTCAATTCCCATAACTATGTGCCGCAATAGGAATGATGTTCATGTTTTATGCCTTGAAGGTGTGCTATTGGATCTAATTAGCTTGAATGATGGATAGTCACCATACTGGGATTGAGCCTAAATGGTTGGGTTAAATGATGGTTCTCACCGTTCTTGGATAGAGCCTATAGGGTAAGGATCGAGTTTACCTTGGCAAAGTAGACTCCTCTTAGCTTGATGTAGGGTGAACATAAATATTCCATGTAATAGTTTGCATGGTTTATTTGTCAGTTATGGTCCTATTCCCACATATTTATGCTAAAGTTAAGAATGGATTTATGATGCTTCTTCTCATGATTTTTAAATTGCATGCTTATACATATTGTGTCCTTCTCCCATTGGTTATGATTCATGCATATTGATATTATTTTTATGTTCTTTGATTCATGACATACCTACATACTTAGTACATTCTATGTGCTAATGCATAGTTCTTTGCCTACATGATTTAACCATGTAGGGATAGACAATGAGAAGATTATTCGATATTGCAGCTAGCATTCAGATTCCTAAGTTTGATGACTTTTGGTGACTTCCCATGCTTCGAGAACAAGCCTTGATGGTGCTTTTCATTTCTTTTATGTTGAGACTTTACCATTTACTTTTGATGTATATCTTAAGAGTGAGATAGTGAGCTATGTGCTAGACCCCATCAAAATCTATGATGTAGAGGTATGAATTGGACAAATGGATACGATGTATTTTCATACTCTTGCTTATATACATTTCATCTTGCTTAATCTCTTGTGTATACTTATTTTACCTTATGATTTCTTATGACATGAACACGAGGGTGTCACATTCGCTGTGTCACGACTGAGCCCTAAGTCAGAGTCGTGACACATTGTTCCACCTAGCAAGTTGTCTCTCCATACAAACATAGGGGGTTACATTGGATTCCATATAGTAAATAACATAGTCTTAAATGTCGGTTATGGTCCATTTCCACAAGGTCTATTTATGTCTTGGTTCCATCACATGTGTTCCATTTATACATTATTCTTGCTCATATTGAACGATATTCCTCATGCATGCTTAAGCTTATGTTAATGTTACCTTTGCCATCCCATATATGTAAGCCTTTACTTATGAATGATCGCATTAAAATTCCATATGCATTGCATCTCATATACTTACTACATTCCAAAAGTACTAATGCATATTTGCCTACATGTGTTAACCATACAGGGAGAGATGTTCTACCCTAGCTCTTGGTTAGTTCTCTGATATTCAAGACTAGTCTTATCAGGGTGAACCCTTAGTTCAGGACTCCACCATTTTCCTTTCTTGCTATGAATTTTGGTCTTGGTGTATATGTTAGCTTTTGGAGGCTATTACTTTCTGTGTTGTAAATGTTTAGAATCTTTTCTATTTGTTGTAGACTGATTATTTATCAGTCCCCGTCCATCCATGGTCTAATTGTATTTTTTCATGGACGTTATGTATCTTTTGAAATATTATTTTTATCTCAAATGATGTCCCATAGACCCTACCCTATTTCCTTCTACAAATTTATACGTTTTATGCCAATGAATGCTTGATATGTTAAGATGGCTTGGGTGAGGTGCTTATGGGTGTCTAATTCGTCATGTGATGACTAGGCCCTAAGTTGGGTCCTTACAATAAGCTCGATGAGTACACAATAGAGATAAGGATACTAAAAAAAGAGAACAAAATCCATACTAAATGGCCATCCTTGGACTCGAACCATGGTTAAGGCACTTGGAGTAACCCCACATAGACTCACCATATTAGGACTTAAACTCAAAGAATAACGATGATGCCTGAACATAAATTGGGACTAACAAAAATATACTAGGGACTTGAACCAAGATTAATAATTATGCTGAGGACTCAAATAGAGGCAGAAGAGATATCAAGAAGTCAAACCAAGAATAATAAATATGATAGGGACTCCTACCACTTAGCTAAGGAGATGATACACTCAGGCCTCAAACACCCCAATTGATGATAATATACTTGAGCATCAAATTCTAACGAATGATAATACTCAAACCTCGTACCCTAGTGGAAGAAAAATAGGTCATGCCTTGAACCTTGGCTAAAATATAATATGAGTAGCTATGGACAAATCCCATATAAAATGCCACCAAAAGCACTCCAAGCTTGAACTGCATCTATTTTCGATAAGTCAATGAAATGTATTAAGGGAATTTCGGAAGAAAGGTCATAAGAGCTAAATTACCGTGTAGCTAATGCTCAACTATCATAATCAAGTCTGCTATACTAGTTTACAGGAATTTAAGTTTTTTGAACCAATGTCTAAGAGATTCTAAGGTCTATCGACTCAAACAATATACACATCTAAGGCAACACTAGCCTATGCCTCAGCTGAGGCCAAACATGATCTCAACATTAACAGAAAGTAAGTATTATTCATACCACTAGATAAGAATGATCATAAAGAGAGAAAAATGCATGCTAATAGCCTCGAAAACTCAAAACATAACCTTCAGTATGATTTCTAAATTACTAAGCATGATCAACTAGCAACACAATTCAATTTCTAACTAACCAACATGAATTTAAGATCTCAAGTACAATCTAAAGATGGGAAAGGTGTCAACTGCCTCAAAAAGACCGTGTGCTCCAAATTTACAAGGCCGAAGCTTTATCCTTCCAATGATCTTCGAGTACTGCCATGCTGCGAAAAATAAAACCATAACATCAAGAAAGTCATTTAGATACCAAAAATACAACAATTGGAAACTTACTAAAAATCAACTTAAAAAGGAGAATGTGTGACTCGCATCGAAAATCTCAAAATCATTCTATCAATAGATCTATTTAAGATTTCCAAAACTTGTATTTCAAATGAAACACAATTTTGGGATTGAAATGCAGCAAACATCCAACATGCATCAAATTCACCATTAAAGCAAATATAAGAGAGAGGACAACCTTTTTTGGGATGAAAATTACCTCAAAAACATGCTTTCTGAAGCTCTTCGAACGCTCGCACACGTAGCTCCAATGTTTTTAAATGCACAGGACTTGAAATTAATGTGCTGTCAAAATACAACACTTTAGATGCTTAAAACTTGGAATTTTATGTGTTCTCAAAGCAATGTTAGTAGATATGATGTACTTTTATGTTTGTTTTTAGGATTACACGATTTGGTATAATTTTGGGCTAAGTGTGCAGATAATGAAGTTTTTACTACTCTACGATACCCTTTACAGGCTGTGGAAGTTTCCATGGGTAGTAGAGTTGGTCTTGTAACGAAATTCAATGAAGGTGTGATTTTTTGAAGTTAAATCTACGAATACGCAGACGAGCCATAGAAGTAAGTATGAGTCGTAGATAAGGTTTCGTACCCTCTGGATCAGAAAGTAGAAAGTTGTTGAAAAGTCATTAGAAGATACCCTATATGGGCCATAAGTCTAAATATGGTCCATAGAAAGGTCTTATAGAAGATAAAACCAGAATTGAAGATGAAGTCCACAATGCCTCGATTATTGGCCATAGAACTTTATACGGCCAATAGAGATTTTCACGGCCCCTAGAGATTGTTACGACCCAAGCGTATGGCCTAGACGTGACATGGCGAATGAGGAACCTGAAGGGACCCTAAACAAGCCTCTTAGCATATCTTTACACATCCTTGGTCGCAGAAGCAATAAAACAACAAATGAGAATAGAAATAGGGGTACAAGGGGATAAGGGAAAACCTTTCATATCATAAAACATCAAAGTATCAAAAGAGAGTCAAACTCAAGCATAATTACATAACTTGTCCAACAGCACCTCTAAATATAGAACTTAGTGGGGTCTAAGACAAGTAATCGGGCTCACCCTCATAGTCAAAACATACAATAAAGGAAAGAGAGTCTTTATACATAGCATAAGATTAAAGATATTTTTCACAAAATTGAGGACTCACCAACTTGCTTTGTAGAGATAGCACTAGCCACGGGGAGGATGAGGATGATCCTGAGGAGCTCCAATTCTTATATGGTAACATCATGTAGGCATAGAGTATGCGTTTGTATACATTAAGTATGTAGGATGCAATGCAACAAGAGATAGACAACATAGTCAAATGCAATATCATAAGGAAGCGATTGTATAATAACAATATGACATGTTATGAATGATACTTGAAGTAAAACATGCTTATATAGAATATGTTACATGTGAAAGAAGAGACCATCATCATAGACCAAGCAACTTAGTACTTGGAATCCAAGGTAAACCACCTCTTAGAAGTGATTGAGGAATCAACCCCTCAATTAGTCGATGGACATGACCACCCTCCATAAAAAATGATTGAGGTATCAACCCCTCAATCGGTTGATGGCTTACCACCCCCATTTGAGGCGATGGAGGTATCAACCCCTCAATTAGTTGACGGACATGACCACCTCCATCCGAGGCGATTGAGGATCAACCCTTCAATTGGTTATGGTCAACTCACAACACCATAGATACATATCATTAAATCATCACATAAATATTATCCTTTCATTATCATAAAGTTACTTAGTTCATAGGTCATGCAATAGATCATCAATAGCTCAATAGTTCAAGACCGGACATTTTATCAAACACTTGGCGGGTGTATAATGCTAGTATAAAATCATGTAATTCAAGAGTGAAATCATGCAAGAAATTTCAAGGTAAAATCACCCACTAACTCTTGGTAATATGCTCATGCAAGATACATCAAACTCTCCATCAAATCTCAAAATAGATCATAGATTCATAACTCAAAACATGCTTAGACAACCACACTTTTATGAAACCCCAACATAGTTCATAGTTTAAATTCATAATAAGTAAGACCCACAACTAAATCAACTTAGAATCATGTAATTTATGTAAAAAGGAATATTGGGAACCATGGGTGAAAGAACCCAATGGTTGAAACCCACATACCTTAGAGCTTGAGTCTCTTGAATTTTTTTGGGAAAAAATAGAAGCTTAGAATGGAGTCTTGAAATCCAAACTTGTTCTTGAGTTGTCTTGAATTTGTATTAGGGTCTTGGTAGAGGTTTTTGAGAGGATTTGACAAAGTATTCAAGTTAAGAGCAATGAATTTTATCCTTTGGAATAGGGTTAAGTCTTTTGGGGAGGTTAATATAGCATTGGAAGTCTAAAAAGGTCATTAGAATAAATTAAATTCATGGAAATGACATTAGTCAACAATGAAAAAATTGGTAAAGTGATACTCCACTGAAGGCTTCACGGGTCGTGTCGTACTCCACGGGTCGTGTCGTACTCCACGGGTCGTGTCGCACTCCACAAGTCGTGTGTAGGCCCATGAAATCAGAATTGGTCAAAAATTGGAAGTTGGGAACACTTAGAAATTGCCGACATTGTCACTTTGATGGGCCACTTTCACGAGTCGTGTGGTGTTACACGGTCTATATAGTTGTCCGTGGAACCATACTTAGAGAAAACAATGTTACCAGGTCACCCCACGCCCCAAGCCCATGAGCCATCAGACCTGCCACGGCCTGTCAAAGGTGCCCATGGCACCACACTTGGCCAAAACTCCTCTCACCCCACTCTTCCTCACTTGCACATACTCCACGACCAGCCACACGGTCAGTGGAAAGCCATGCAACCCATTCCACTAGCTATATCACATGCCTTAGACTAAAAATGGTCTTTTCCAGCTCAAGACAGCCCAGACATCCCGTCCAAAGCTCCACTGCCCGTCAAGCTACCCCTGTGGTTTCACTGCATGGGAGGGTCTCACGAAAATGGTCATAACTCCTTCATCCGAACTCGACATGTGGTGAAACCAAGTGCTGTGGAAAGATAAATCGAAGGGCATTCATTTGACATGTTGTGGTCCTCAAGAATTGTGTTTGCTCTGTACCAACATAGGGGGTTATATTGCATGAGGGTATTACCAAGTTTTGGTGGGTTGATTTACTTAAAGTTTTATTGCATGATTTCACTCTTGAATTGCATGATTTTATAATAGCATTACACACCACCAAGTATTTGATAAAATATCTGATTTTGGATTCTTGAGTTGTTGATGATCCATTGCATGACCTATGATTTGAATGACTTTATGATGATGAAATGAAGGTATATATGTGTTGTTTTCATGAAAAGTATCTTTAGTGTTGCAAGTTGACCGCACCTTGGATGGTAGAGTGTGACAACCATCAACCAATTGAGGGGTTGATACCTCAATCACCATGGATGGTAGGGTGTGACAACCACCAACCAAATTGAGGGGATGATACATCAATAACCTTGGATGGGGGGTGGTAAACCCATTAGCCAAATTAAGGGGTTGATACCTCAATCACCTTAGATGGCGGGTGGTAAACCCATTAACTAAATTAAGGGGTTGATACCTCAATAACCTCCAAGGGGTGGTTATCCTTGGATTCCAAGTACTAAGTTGCTTGGTCTATGATGATGGTCTCTTACTACACATATAATATGTTCTATATAAGAATGTTTTACTTCAATCATCATTCATGCATGCCATGTTGCTAATAGACTATCTCTTGCTTATGATTATGCATTTCGATTGTGTTGCCTATCTCTTGTTGCATTGCATCCTACATACTTAGTAAATTCAAACGTACTAATGCATACTCTATGCCTACATGATGTTACCATGTAGGAACTGGAGCTCCTTACGATAATCCTACTCGTGGCTCGTTTTGACATCTTGAAGATAGCTTGTGATGAGTCCTCAAGTTCGCGAACATTATCTTTTCTCTCTCTTCCTTATGTTATTCCTTTTGTTAAGCACTTTATACTAAATGGGTGAGCCTGGAAAGCTTTTCTTGTCCCCCGTCCAATCTATGTTAGAGGTGTTGTTCGACAAGTGATGTAAATATGTTGAGCTTTGACTCTTTATGATTTATGCTACTAAATTCTTCTCTTAGTCTTTATCTCTAATTGTATTCTCTTGATGTTGTTTACTTTGCTTCCGCAACCAAGGATATGTGAATGATATGCTAAAAGACTTATTTGGGGACCCTTCGGGTTCCCATTCGCTGTGTCACATCTAGGCCCTAGGCTTGGGTCGTGACATGGAGCAACAGTTCAGTCAAAATATCAACTCAACTAAACTAGCGACGAAAAGGTAAATTGCCCAACAATATAGTTCAAAATCCAAAGAATGAGGTGCAGTGTATGGCGGTGACTACTCGTGGTGGCAAATAGACCATTGACCCTCCGATGTTTATTATTGTTGATGATGCTCGTGAGGAGATAGCTGAGGTCCAAGATGCAGAGACTGGAGATGATCATACTAAGGATAGGGTGAGTGATGCTACAGAGACACAACATAAGTTAAAGTCCATTCCTAGACCTCCCCCTCTTTTCCCTCAAAGAACAAAAAAGAAGGAGGAGGAAGGTAAATTCAAGCACTTCCTCTCCATGCTGAAACAACTCTCTATCAACATTCCTCTCATTAAAGCATTGGAGAGGATGCCTAGGTACGCAAAGTTCATGAAGGAATTCGTCACAAAGAAATGGATTGTGAGTTAGGAGCTCTCCCAAGAGCTTCAGCACTGCAGTGCGATTGCAACATAATCCTTGGTCCAGAAACGAGAAGATTCCAGAGCATTCACCATCCCTTGCACCATCGGAGATGGTGAATTTTCAAGGGTATTATATGATTTGGTCCCAGCATAAATCTGATGCCCCTTGCAGTCTTTAAGAAGTTAGGACTGGGAGCCCCTACTTCTACGAGCATGTGATTGTTGATGGCGGATAGATCGACCAGGAAGCCTTTGAGGATACTGTACGAAGTCTTAGTCAAAGTGGATATATTCATATACCTTGCAGACTTTGTGATCTTGGACTGTGACGTTGATATTGAAGTCCCAATCATCTTAGGAAGACCCTCCTTAGCCACCAGAGGAGCATTGGTGGACATAGAGAAGGGCTAACTCAAGTTTTGATTAGGTATAGACGAGGTTGTATTCAATGTCTACCAACATGCAAATAAGAACGACAATCTGAAGGTAGTTTCTGTCATTAAGAATTTTGATGAGGTGGAATTAGAGGTAACAATAGAAGAAAGACTAGGTGTCGACACTCTGGAGGTAGTACTGATAAATTTTGAGGGTGAAGGCATCCCAGACTATGAGGAAACCATAAAGGCCCTGGGGGTGTCTTATGCCCTTATATGCCAAACGAAGTTGGAACTGGACATGAAGAATCGAGAATCACCACCTACTAGACCATCCATTATGGAGCCACTGGTGTTGGAATTGAAGGTTCTTCCATCCCATCTAAGATATGCATTTTTGGGTTCCAACAACACCTTAAAGGTCATCGTTTCTACAGATCTTACTGAAGAACAGGTGAATATATTGGTCGTGGTGCTTAAATAATTCAAAAAGGCAATCGGGTGGATAAATACGGACTTTATTGGTATCCCACCTGGGGTATATACTCACAAAATCCAACTAGTCAAGGACTACAAGCCAAGTATTGAGCACCAAAGGCATCTCAACCCACCTATGAATGGGTCGTGCACAAAGAAATCATCAAGTGGTTGGATGAAGGGGTGATCTATCCAATCACAACCGGTGAATGGGTGAGACCGCTCCAGTGTGTTCCAAAGAAAGGGGGAATCACTATAGTCCCAAATACTAGCAACGAGTTGATTCCTCTGTGATCAGTCATTGGGTGGAGGGTGTGCATGGACTACAAAAAGCTCAATGCATTGATGAAAAAGGACCATTTCCCTATGTCATTCATGGAGCAAATACTAGAACGTTTTGCAGGAAAGGGCTGGGATTGCTTTCTTGATGGTTACTCGGGCTACAACCAGATTTCTATTTCTCCAGAAAACTAGGAGAAGATGACATTTACATGCCTCTATGGCATCTTCGCATTTAAGAGGATGTCGTTCAGGTTGTGTAATAGGCCAGCAACACTCCAAAGATACATGATGTCCATTTTCTCAGACATGGTTGAGGACACTATCGAGGTTTTCATGGATGACTTCAATGGGGTTGGTGACTCTTTTGAGGATTGCTTGAAGCATTTACATGTTGTGCTTAGGAGAAGTGAAGAATGCCATCTAGTGCTGAATTGGGAAAAATTTCACTTCGTGGTGAAGAAAGGTATTGTTTCGAGGCGCAAAATCTCCATCAAGGGAATCGTGGTTAATAGAGCAAGTGGAGGTGATTGAGAAGCTTTCCCAACTCATCTCTATCAAGGGTCTGAGAAGTTTTATAGGCCATCCAAGTTTCTACTGGCACTTTATAAAGGACTTTTGAAAGATTGCACATCCGTTGTGCAACTACTTGAGAAGGATGCTAAGTTCGTGTTTGATGATACATGTCTAAAAGCCTTTGAAGGATTCAAGTAGAAGTTGATTTCGGCTCCCATCATCATTGCTCTAGACTGGTCAAAGCCCTTTGAGATAATGTGTAATGCAAGTGGGGTTGTGCTTGGTATAGTATGGGAAAACATAGAGAGAAGCTATTACATCCCATATACTCCGGCAACAAAGCCCTAAATGCATCACAAAAGACTAACACTATCAAAGAACAGGAGCTATTTGTAGTGGTATTTGCGTTCAAAAAATTCAAGTCTTATCTTTAGGGAACCAAAGTCATTGTGCACATTGATCATTCCGTATTGTAGTACTTAGTAAATAAGGATACAGAACCGAGACTGGTTCGATGGGTACTTCTTCAAGAGTTTGACTTTGATTTTATTGACAAAAAAGGGACTGAAAATCAAGTTGTAGAGCACCTCTCCATATTAGAAGGTGGTGCCATGGCAATGTTCGATGATGGGGTGGAGATTGATGATTCGTCCCCTGATTAGGGAGTGTTTGCAACATCCCATGATTTGATATCCTAGTTTATAGATTATGTGAACTATTTGGTTAGTGATCTTGTGCCACCGGAAATGAACACTCACCAACACCGCAAGTTCATGTCTGATGTGAGAAAATTCTTCTAGGATGATCCATACCTTTTTTGCATATGTGCAAATGGGATTATTCGTCGTTGTGTTCTTAAGGTTGAAATGATGAGTATCCTAGAGGTGTGCCCTCGTCGCTAGTGGGTAGGCATCACAGTGGAGTTTAGATAACGTACAAGATCTTGCCAAAGCATGTGATAGATGCCAGAGAGAAGGTGGTGTTTCCAACAAGCACGAACTCTCTCTAAACCCCATTATGGTGATTGAATTATTCGATGTATGGGGGATAGATTTCATGGGTCCATTTGTTAGCTCGCATGGGAACAAGTACATCTTAGCGGTTGTGGATTATATCAAAATGGGTGGAGGAAGTTGCTCTTCCCAATAACAAAGGCAAAAGTGTCAAAACATTTCAAAAAAGGAATGTCTTCTCTAGGTTTGGCACCCCTCGGGCGATCATTAGCAGTGGATGTTCCCATTTCTACAATAGATTGTTCAAAGCTCTACTTGAGAAATATGGAGTAAAGCATCGGGTGGCAACACCCTACCATCCATAGACAAGCGGAAAAGTTGAGGTATCCAACAGGGAGATCACATAGATTCCATCCAAGACTATGAATGCAATCTAGACTGATTGGTAGTGAAAGCTTGATGATGAATTATGGGCATACTAGACTGCATTCAAGATCTCCATAGGTATGTCCCTTTAAGAACTTGTCTTTGTTAATTCTTGTCACTTACCGGTGGAACTTGAGCACAAGGCAATGTGTGCACTCAAAATGTTGAATTTGGACTGGAATGATGCGGCGAACTCATGGTTAAGCCAACTCAATGTGATTGATGAATTCCAATTCAAGCAATATGAGAGCTCATCTCTATACAAACAAAGGACGAAGCTGCAACATGATCGTTGTATAAAAATTGGCAATTTATACCAAGGGACTTAGTGCGGCTATACCATTCCAGATTGAAGTTGTTCCCCACGAAACTCAAGTCCAGATGGTGGGACCTTTCAGAGTATCACATATTTTCGACCATAGGGCTATTAATATGGAGAAGGGAGAAATGGCGCAAAATTCAAAATGAATGGCTATAGAGTCAAATTGTATCTTACCAATGTCAAAGAAGTAAAGACAGTGGAAGCATGGACACTTGGTGATGTCTGAGTACCCAAGATGTCTAAGTCATGCAACGACAATAAATAAGGCGCTACTTGGGAGCCAACCCCAGGTAGAAAACGATGCTTAGGCGCTCAAGTATGTTTTTTGACGCCTGTCCTTTATTTTTATATTTTGTGCATTGAGGATAATGCAATGTTTTTTCAATGGGGTGTAGGTAGTTATAGGTCTCAGTGAAGTCTGAGTAACATTAGGCTAAAACTATCCCATATTTTGAATCCGAGGAGTTTTTTTGCCTGTGTTCTTTTCTCCCAAGGATATTTACTTTTCGTTGAATCGACATATTTAGGATGAGTAAGTAGTATTAGTTGCACGTGTCACTGAAGTCTATGACATATATTAGTTTTTGTGTGCAAAATGATACCTACCAGAAACTTTGTTAGTTAGTCTTGATAGCAACCATGTATGTTTGATCATTTAACAATGCTTGTTATGATAAGTGAGGTTGAACTATGATGAAAATTATGATCTAAGAGTCTTTGTTAATAGTATAATCAGTGCAATGTGTGTGTGAGCTTTCTTTGCAAATTCTTATACTGTGTTTCAATTCAGAACATGCCCTATTACTCTGACTTAGACTGTAGGTTAGCTGGTTAGGAAAGGATCTTAGATCATTGTTTACATTAGTCCAAGTAGCATAAATAACCAACCAAATGTGTAAAGTATCCCTTGATCCCAATGTTTGAGCCTTGTATGTACTCTTTTTTTTGTAAAACCTATGTTACCTAGCCTTGTTAAATTTAAGATCCTGAAATAGGCCCTGGTTCTTCCTTGAATATTGTGCACCTTGATTGAGGCAAAAAACTTAAGTTGAAGGTGGCTACCAAAAGTGGTCCTGGTTCATAGGTTGGATATTATCCACCTTGACTCAGGCCAAAAGCCTAAGTTGAGGGTTGTTGGTGTAAGGATAGTCACATAAAATGGGGTGGAAGCTAGTGATGCATGGAAAAAAGGATAAACATATACTCTGGGTGCAAGAAAAATGGTTAGATGTCTAATCAATGAGCTGAAAAAAAAAGATGATCAAACAAAAGGCAAAGATCTAAAAAATAAGAGTAAGGCACCCAGAAAAGCTTGAAATAGGAGAAGGGGAGAATGAGTTGAAAAGTGATAGTATTAGTAGGGAAAAAGTGTAGAATAACGTAATGTCAAGGAGGGCTTTTAGTCACTATGTTTCTAAAACATCATACAAAGTCCCTTGAGCCTACGTTACAATCCAAGAAAGTCCTATAGTGGTCCTAATTCAAGTAGGCAAAGGTCATAGTCATGATTATATGGAAATCATATGATATTGAGCATGGTATTTGAATATCCTTTGTGTGAGAGAGTGATTTTGTGTAGTCCCAAATGTTGAATATGAAAATATCATCATCAATGGGATGTGACACTTCTTTTTGTGAGGCCACTTGCATTGCATTGTTGATATTGGACTGATTCAGTGATTGTAACTTATCTTTGATTATCTTGCTTGTCATAGTTGCACTGTTGCATGTATAGATCTGTATTAGTTTGCATGATAGCTATCTGATATGCATTTATTAGCGGTGTGGGTATCTGTGTTTGAGTTTGAGATGATGTGTGCCATTAGATTTAGGTCTGTGTGTTACTGTACTGCTTATGTAGATTGAGTCCGGCACTTGAGTAAAAGCAAAAGTTTTAAATTAAGGGCATTGATGTGCTATCAAAATACATCACCTTTGATACTTAAAACATGGAATTTTTTGTGTTCTCAAAGCAATATTAGTAGATTTGATGTGGTTTTAGGTTTGTTTTTCAGGATACAGGATTCGATATAATTTTAGGCTAAGTGTGCAGATAATGAAGTTTTTACTGCTCTACAATACCCTTTTACAGGTCGTTGAAGTTTCTACGGGCCATAGAGTTTGTCTCATAGCAAAATCCAATGAAGGGGTGATTTTCTGAACTTGAATCTACGAAAATGCGTACGAGCCGTAGAAGAAAGCACAAGTCGTAGATAATATTTCATAACCTAAGTATCAGAATGTGTAAAGTTGCTAAAGAGTCCTCAGGCTAAACCCTATACGGGCCGTAAGTCTGAATACAATCCGTAGAAAGGTCTCGTGGAAGATAAGCCCAGAATTGAAGATGAAGTTCACGAAGCCTCGTTACTAGCCCTAGAACTTTATACGACCTATAGAGAAGCTCGTAGTGCCTGCCAAATTTAGTTCTCCTATTTTGATTTGATTTTGTATTTTAAACACTACAAATAGGTTTTTTAGGTTATTTTTAGTAGAGAATGATTAGACAATCAGGAGAAAATGTGAGGAACATTGCAAAAACACTTGGAAACAATATTTTGTGATTTTAATTTATACTTTCTGATTTTCATTGAAAAGGTTGGATTTCTTGTTCTTAATTTCATTCTTGTAAGTTCTTGATTATGCTATTCTCTATCATGATTCTTGCATCTATAATGATAATGAGTAGTTAAATCCACAACTAGGGTTGTGGGAACCATGAAGAACTAATAAGGTAAACTGGATAATTCGTAATTCTTGGAAAGTGTGCATGTATGTATTAATTAATTCTCTTTGTTTTGATTACTTTTTAATGGTTGCCAATGTTAGAACTCGACTAGTGTTACTGACTAGATCACAAAAGTAATGAATAGGAAAAGATTAATTAACAGAATTCGATTGATGTTTCTCGTCTAATCAACCAAACTGGATTAAAGGGAGATTGTACTAGAACAATAGGTAAGGTTTAGTAATAGCAAACTGTGGGGAGTGATCAAATCACGTAGTGAAACTTATCTCTTTCCTGGATCAAAGGGTTTGGTAAATTTAACTTACCTTTCTGCATACTACACACTAGAAAAGAATATGATTATCTGGTAATACCAAGTTAGGGAATCATGAGGAACACAATACCCTAGTTAATCTTCTACTCGTTTCATACTCTTGTCTTAGTTTAGGATTACTTTCTGCACTCTTATAAACCTCCCCCCCCCTCCACAATCCCCTCATCCATTTGGGGAGATAAGTAGGTAATTAACTCAAATTGTTTGAAATTACTCTAAGTCTACTATATTCCTTCTGGGATCGTCTCTAACCTCAATTAGGTTATATAGCTTGACAACAACCGCTTTAACCTTCAAAAAGAAGGTGTAGCTTGGGCGACATCAGAAATCACCAACATTGAACACACACAACTCTCACAATCGCGAAAGGCAAAACTAAAACACAACTGAATTGCGTCTGTATTTTAATTTAAAAGAACAGATAAATTACATCTTTGAATGCAAAGAAAGGATCTATGAATAGGGAGATCCACTCAAATAGACTTTGCAAATGTTGAGAAAATCCTGCGATCATAGAAGGAAAATGATCTAGCCTTTGCAAATGCGTAAAACAAAAGGACAAGTCTTTGCCAATACAGCTAGGACTTCGCAAAACAGAGATCGATTCCCTTGACCTCCACGATTATAGTCCAACAACCGTATATATGATGATGAAAGTAGGCCAACACTAGCTAATGCACATTGGTTGATTTTGTTCAACTTCAAATCCCTAGTGGGGTACTCAAAATATTTTTGAAACTCTGTGCGTATAATAAAATATGCAACCCCATAAAATATATTATTTCAATCTCTACAAAGCCATCAAAACATCCAATCGAAGGTTATCTTAATGAAAAATGGGTCCCACAATTCTATATAAAGCCAATTTCCACAAGAAGGCTTGGCATTAGCTTGGAAGCCTTGAGACATGAACGAAAGGTCCTTCTAGACCAAACATGGCATTCGCATAGCTAACAAAACTGACTAAATTGCATCCTGAGGCCATTTAACTGATGCTTTGACCAAGTCAACTATTCAAGTCTCAAAAGCTCTAAAACACAAAGACTTTCATAGAATCCTAGTGAGCGACCATGTGATCAAGCTGTCAATCGCAGCAAGTCATAAAAATGACTTCGAATCTCTATATGAAAGCTCTAAATGATGAAAAGAAGGCATTAACACAAAGATGATTGGGAGGGTCATTACAGGATACATATAATTCAACTATTTTGTTAAATATCTAAGTTGGTACAATTATATAAAATACATTGTGATTTTAAGCAATATTGATTGGTTCAAAGACTAACCTCCATATTTGGAGTTTATTTTTATCCATTTTTAACACGGGCATACTATTTAAAGTTTTTTCTTTTTCCTTTTCCATATAGTTAGCAGGAGAGTATTGAGAGTCTAACTAGATAGTAGTGGTCATTAGCTTTGCTTCCTTCCTACAGAGAAGGTCTATGAGTCATAATTTGTTGGACAAATTGAAATCCACTTGGCATTACCCAAACTATATTTCCCTTTTCTTTCTCCCCTCTCTCTTCCTCTATTCTGTTTTCTTCATCCATCTAATTTGATCTCTATGTTTTCATCAAGTCGAAACTAAATTCTCCTTAAATCTAATGAAAATAATATCCCCTTTTCTCTATAGACAATTCAATCCCTCGAATTTTACATTCAATTCACTCTCTGCTTTTACCATTCCCAACAATGATTAGAGTGTCATTTTTCCTCCAACTACTTGTACATTTTTCATGTAATAATCCCAGTACCATTATTACGTGTCTTTTTCATTCTATCTAGATCTTACATAGATCTGTGTTGTTACTCTCGATTTGGTGATCTTAGAATGGTGTACGATATTAGAAGAGATATCTTTACATAGGATTAGGAATCACACAACCAAATTGGTATAAAATATTTCTAATTTTGTTCACATATATATGATTATATTATTAATCCTTAGATCATAGTGGTAGCTGGATGATATAGCCTGTGATTTGTCTCAAAAAAATGAAGCATGAAACACATCAAAATCCGATTATCTCAGCAAAACTTTTCAATTCTCAAAGGTATATCCATAGCCTTATCGTCTATTTCCTTTTCTTTGGCTCTGGTTTGGTTATAGGAATATCACTAACGTTTTATCTTAAAGATGTTCCAATCATATTAAAGAAAAAACTATTTTCCGTGCAACCAACTCCTCAACTTATAGTACCACCAAAATTACATCCTCCACCATCAAATTTGCCCACGCATCAGCAACGTGTAACAGTGAATAATAATAAGAGAACAAAAGGTGCTACTAGAACAGGATTAACGGATTATATTAAGCCTCCAGAAGCCATGCATGATATGACTGATGAAGAGTTATTGTGGAGAGCTTCAATGGTTCCTAAGGTTAGAATGTTCCCTTTCGACCGTACCCCAAAGGTCGCGTTCATGTTTCTAGCGAGAGGAAGCTTGCCATTGGCTCCTCTTTGGGAACGATTCTTTCAAGGACATGAAGGACTTTACTCAATTTACATTCATTCACAACCATCTTTCAAAGGGCATGCACCTGAAGAAGGACCAATTTTTCATGGACGAAGAGTACCAAGTAAGGTATTATTCGAGTTTCCTAATACTTCATTCCTTAATCACATTGTTCAGAATTTAAGTTGAGAATAATTAGGAGTATTACCATATATTTCTTCTGGACCAATCAATGAATATTAAATAAAGATTGCTATTTATACGTGATCTGAAACGTATAAAGATACCCTAAATCGACAACATAAGAATGTAAAGTTCTTCTTGGGATGAAAGTTATAGTATATGAAGCATTGATCATAACTCATGGAGACTCGGATATTGGTGTGCTCCTAAGTTTAGCTATAAGCATTGAGTAGTGAATCAATATAAAAAAAAAACAGAAAATTACGCCCACCAAATGTAGTGGTCTTAGATCTTTTACTCTCTATAGGACAAGTTTTACAAAAATGTCTTTTTTCCATTTTAAGT
>JAPFFP010000012.1:11918146-11934208 GCA_026153255.1 Solanum medicagineum | reverse complement strand
GTAAGGTGCTCTTGTAGCAATTTTCAGAGAGGTCAAGAAATGGACCAAGAACTGCAACCAGCGACTACATGAAGACCCTAAAGTCATAGCCCAAGCAATGATTCGTAGCAATGGATCATAGCAGTCAAGTCCAAAATACCAAGTGCTGACTACAAAAGCTCGATTACGACTCATAGGTCACCCTATAAGTCATACCTGCAAGTCGTATCTGCTGCCAACTGTATTTTCTATTTTATTTTTAGGGTCTTTTTATAAATAGTATAAATAGTCAATGATAGGGTTTTTGAAAAGGGACTCGACATTTTTGCAGATTCCACAACTTTGAATAGTCTTAGAGAGCATTTTTCTTAGGGTTTACGGTAGATTTTAGGATTTTAACTTGAATAACCATTTTGGGGGGATTTGAAATCATTGTACTCAAACTCCATTGTTGCAAGCTTGTGGTTTCAATATTAAGGTGGTTTTGTTCTTCATTGTTCTTGGGTAATCTCTAAACCATGTTTATTATACTCATTGTTTGTGATTTTGCCCTAGCCATGAGTAGCTAATCACCCACAACTTGGAATTGTGGGAACCATGAGGAGTTAACTTGAAAAAACCCGGATTTTATGCATTCCTTTGATTGGGTATTTGCATGTATTATCTATTTCCTTTCATTTTGAATATTGTTTGGTGCTGGCCAACACCAAACCCCACCTACGATCACGATCCCGACCAAGGTAGTGACGAATAGGAAAAGGAAAGTAGATGACAGGATTCGATTGATGTGTTCTCGTTTAATCAACCAAACCTGACCAAGGGGAGGTTGATTGGGACAATGGGTAACGGTTAGTTTGGCACACCATGGTTGCAGACCAAGCGCCATGGTAAAACTCGACCTTCACCTTCATAAGAGGGTTGGAAGAACCTAAGTTACCATCCTACATACAGTGTGTCAATTAGATTTATGTTATCCAGGGTAATTGAGTTAACGAACGATGGGGAACACAATTCCCAAGTTGTGCCTCAACTTGATTGTCTCTTCGCAATAGTTGTGTAGTGTTTCTACTTTTCTTTGCCTTGAATTGCAAACAGCCCCCTATTCTAGAGAATATAGATGATTGATGCTTGAAATAATTGTTGGTGAATCAATATGGTCAACCCCGTATTCCCTGTGGATTTGACCCTAACCTCTGGTTCGGTTTATACTTGATAGCGACTGCGTTATTGTTGGAGCGTGAATATCAGATAGTCGCCCCTTCTTATATTTTTAGATAACGTAGGCATAACGTATGCGTTAGTAATTGAAATATACTTAGTATGTAGGTATGTAATGCAACAGTAATCATGTAGTGTAATAGTAAAGTAAAATACATATGACAATTATTAAGTAAAGCATTGATATGTCATCCAAATACAACACTTTTGATACTTAAAACTTCAAATTTTGTGTGTTCTCAATGAGATGTTAGTTGGTTTTATGTGGTTTTATGTGTTTTTATGTGATATTAGCAGGATTCCAGGGTTGGCCTTGATTTTAGGGAGAAATACGGAAGTTGCTGATTTTTTAGGAAATAACAGACCTTTTGTGGACGGTAGACCATTCTATGGGTGGTGAAGTAGTTTCGTGGACAATTTTAGAGGGGGGTTGATTTTCTAAAGTTGATTCTACGAACATGCAGATGGGTCATGGATTGATTTAAGAGTCGTAAAATATGGTTCGTGCCCTAAGGATCAGCGATTGGGACTTTCTGAAGATTCATCAGAGGAAACCCACTTTTACGAATAGTAAACCACTTTACGATTCATAGAGAGGTGTCATAGACTTGAAGTCTGAAGTTCTAGCAGCACTGTACGAGGCCCCGATTACGGGTGGTAAAATGCAATGCGACCGACCTGTAAACCCTTTCTTGAGTCGTGCCGAGCCAGTTATCCTATTGTGTTTAGGGCATGTATTTTACTTATTATAAATAGGTTTTTAGGTTATTTTTCAAAAGTTTTCACACAGTATCAGAGAAATCAATAATTAGAGAGAGAAAATAGTGAAATTACATTTGAGATTTTTTTTAGAACACTTGTACTCTAGTTTTATATTTAATTTTGTAATTCTCTTTGAAGTTGGATTGTCTTGTTCTTAATTCAATTCTGTAAGTGCTTAATTATGTTATTCCAATTCATGATTCTTGAATCTACATATATGAGTGTCTAAATTCACAACTAGGGTTGTGGGAACCATAAGGAACTAACAAAGTAAAACTGGATAATTCATAATTCTTGGAAGATATACATGCATGTATTAACTCTCTTTGTTTTGCATGTTTTCTGATGGTGGCCAACATTAGAACTCGCCTAGTGTTACTGAATGGACCAAGGTAGTAATTAATACAAAAAGAGATTAATTAACAGGATCTGATTGAGTGTCCTCATCTAATCAACCAAACTGGTCCAAGAGGAGGTTGTACTGGGACTAGTAGGTAAGGGTTAGTAATGCACACTATGGAGATGAACTAAGTCGCATTGTGAAATTTGTCTCACCTTTGACCAATGGTCTTGGTGAACTTAACTTATCATCCTGTATGCTACACACTAGAAGTGAATTAAGTTATCCAGTGATACTAAGTTAGGGACTCATAGGAAACACAATACCCTAGTTTCTCTTCATATTAATTTCACTCTTGTGTGTGTTAGTCTGTTTTCTTTTCCATTGATTATTGCAAACCCCTCCCCTTTGTTGGGGAAGTAAGTCATTTAACTACTCAAATTGCAATCATTGATTTCTCTTGAGTCTATATATTCCCTTGGGTTCGATCCTAACCTTAGTTAGGTTCTGTTTCTTGACAACGACCGCTTTATCCTTTAAAAGGAGATGTAACTTGGGCGACATCAAGCGTGGGTAATGATGGATGATCCATGCACTAGATACACATGTATAGAGTCATGCAAGCATTTAAAATAGATCATACATGTGTGGAAACCAACGTTAACAGACAATAATACCATGCAATCTATAACATGGAATCCAATGTTACCCCTACATTTATAAAGGGGGAGGCTTCTCGCCAAAGTAGATTTCATCAAGTCTATTTATTCATTCATTAACATTTTGGGCTATATTCTAATCCACTAGCCTAGCCTATAAGAAAACCTGTGGTGGCACATAGTTATGAGACTAGAAGCTTCTACTAGGGACCTCTTACGCCAAGTCCCCATCTCATGCCTCATTCATTGCTAAGTTAAATCCCATGGAATAATAATACATTAAAGGAGTCATTCATAAACTTTTTATTCAAATAAATATCAATGAAGTTCATAGAATAGCTCATAAACCTTAAAGATTCAGAATGATAGAATTGTCCCTGTCATATGAAGAATTCATTACTTTGGTGAGAAAACCTTTTACCAACATTCAAATAGCTACTAAATGGATTCCACGATCAAATTCGTAGCTTTCATAAACTTTTGGTTGAAATCCTTGTCATGCAAGCCATAGTTCATTGCAAAATAGAGTAAATTAGGCAAGTTCAATGTAATGCAACTTTAAATCACTCAATGCAAGGAGATTATGCTAACACATAATGAAATTCATCAATCTGAATAGTAAATCAAGCAACCCACCATGAAATCTGAAAACTCTAGATAGCTTGATTAGAAGTACCTTGTAAACCATCAATTTCATGCAATTGGATATCTGTTTGTTACAAAATAGGCCAACTAACATATGACAAGTCATAATATATGCATTTGAAGAAAAATTACGAAGGCCCATTAACGGAATGCATACATCCACCGAGTGTCTGGGGACCAAGTCCCTCGTCAAAACAACAACCAATAAAAATAGCAAATCAGTAAAGCAACAAAGTAAAATCACTCAAGATATTTTATGTGAAAACCCCCTTGCTCAAGGGAGGACAAAATGACGACCTACACTCTTAGGATTTCAACCCAACTCAATTAACACCAAAAGAGCAAACTTTTTAATTACAAGCTATTGCAATCAAGGAATTTAACTCTAGATCCCTTCCCCCGATAACCCTACCACAAGTTTGAGGAACGAATTAGGTACTCGGCTACCTACTAAATTGACTAACTCTAGCTAACATAGACTTTAAAAACTCACCATAGCTAACTCTAGCTATGTTTTCAAAAACGAAGAGCAAAAGCTTGTTGATTATTGCATCCTTTTATAGACTAGGAATTGATTTACAAGATAAAAGCACTCAATAAGAACAATGAAGTACACCAAGTAAAAATAGCTCTGATTTTGCTAAGTGTACTACTCAAGAGCCTTACCAAGAATACCCACTCAATGCATGTAGAAACCCTCAAGTTTTTTTCTAAAGAAAGGTTGGATATATGTACCCAAAATCAGCAGTATTTGGACAATTTTCATTGTGTAGACAACTGTTGCAGAGCAGGCAGACGTGCACCAAATCAAAAATAGACTATCAGTGTACTATTTGTCAAGTGTCGTTTTCAGGTACACAACACTCATGAGATTAGGCCCCTCATTTGTTTCCATGATTTGTTAAATCATCAAAACTTCATAACATCAATTTCTCCCTTTTTGGTGTTCAAAAATCCAAAACATGTCTAGCAAGGTACTCTAGCACATTCCAACAATTTTAGCATACTAACTTGCTCCCCCTATTAATGGAATTATCCCTAATAATCTCCCCGTATTAGTTCCCTTATCACCAACACACTTGATTTGGTTCTGAAAGGTATATCATTTTCTCTTTTTTGGTATCATAATAAAAAGAAGTGAAATAAAACCCAGAACTAATGTGACAAAATCATCATCAATAGATAGCACAAGCATAGATGAAAATAATTAGATGAATGGAAGAGAGAAACCAAAACAAGTTATTCATTCATCAACCAAAAGATTTGCAATCCAAATATTACAATAACCTGCCATGAGAGAACCATACTAGACTGCTTAAAAAAATAAAGTAGCTAACAAGGAATAGATAGAGGATTTGTCAAGATTTAAGAGGAGAGATTTTTTGGGTAAGAGACTGGGTGACTTGAGAGATATGGGTAGCTAATTCAACAAGATGATTGAGCAATTTCTCCTTAAGATCTGTCACTCGAGCATTCAGGTTCTCATTCTGATTTTCAACAGGAGGACCTCCTCAATACCAGGTCCCTCGAATTTTATGAATCAATTTAGCCTTCAATAGAGAAATTTTAGCATCCCTTTACTCAAAAGAGTAGTCAAATTCTCCGATTACTTCTTTAGATGCTCTTGCTCTGCCAGCAACTCAGACACTCTACGCAATTGTCCAATTCTCCCTTTAATGCACTCATTCTCAATCAGAGTGCTCAAAATAAACTTTTGGTTATCCCATTTCACCAACACCAAGAGGAATATTAAAGTAAGTAAGCACATTTTTCAGAAGGAACCCATAACCCATCCCATGCTTTCTGTCTTTAATAGCGATAGTTGTAATGACCTGATTGGTCGTTTTTTGTTCTATCTGTGAAATTTACTATTTTACCCTTTTGTAAGTTTCTTTGAGCCTAATTGAATTATTGGAATTGAAATTCTGAGTTTTAAAAGTAGAAATTATGAAATTTGGCATTTTTGGAGACTTAAGTTAGTGAAAAACTGAGTTTTTATGTCATTTTGAGTTTCGAAGGTCGGATCAAGGATCCGTCAATTCTATTAGCTTTGGAAGAATCAAAATTGAACTAAAAGAAGTTGAAGAACTGAATTTGGAGTTAAAATGCTGTTCTTAGACCTACAGTTGTAATTTTAGTTGTTTCCAGAATCAAAGTTTGACTTTGGTAAACATTTGGAGTTCGAAAGCTTTGATCAAAATTACAACAGTTCCAATAGTTTCAGATAGTAAAATAAATGCTAAAAGTGATCTCATCATAGTTTTTAGAGTTGTCGAGGGCAATTTTGGCAATTTGATGCTTTAAACTACTTTTATTAATATTAATCGGTAAATATGACGAGGAGTCTTTAAAATTAATTTGTGATGATTCGGTTGAGTCTATACCACTATTATTAGTATGGGTACATATAAATTTTGTGAAACTCTGAGTTGGAATGAGTTTCGGAGGTCCATTCCGAGTAGGAAAATTAGACTTAGGCAGCTGATTTTGCTAATATCTGGTGTAGGTAGTCTTCTTCTTTGCATTCACAGAAGCCTTTGCATTCGTGGTGGTGTGGGTCTGCTGAGCTCCACGTTTGCGGACTGAGTCATATTTCTGAAGAGTTGAGGCCTTTAGGTCTCCATGTTCGCGAGATGGGCTCCATGATATCAGAGTAGTTTTTGTACCTAGACAATTTTAAACTCGTGAAACACCACTTTTAATCAATTCTCAAACTTCTAAGCTTTTTGTGGTGATTTTAAATAAATATTTTCATAAGATTCTTATTGGGTAAGTTTTCTAACAATAAACTAAACACTTTCTATGAGTTTTATCTTGATTTTAACTTTGATTTCATGAAATTAACCACCCAAAAATTTGGGGGTTTTTAGACTATGTTTTGGAAACTTTAACCATTGATTTCTTATTTAATTTAAGCTTAATTTTAATGGGATTATCGCTCATGAACTCTATTTTTCGAGTATAACATTACTCCGAATCAATTTACAGATTTGAAACTTTCAAATTTTAGTCCTAATTTTGACTATTTTGTCCATAAGCCTAAACTATGCCAATATGGGTATCAAAATGCTTCTTTTGATGAGTAATAAATATTTTTGATAGTGGTTGATCAAATTAGAGGCTTGACTTGAGGATTTGAGTTAACTGAAAGCTTGTCTGAGTGCGATTTCAGCATCGAGGTAGGTTTGGCTAAATTTTTTGGGATTAGATTATTTGAGTTATTGATCTTGTCATGTGATAATTGCAATATTTAGATGGATAATTGTGAAGTTAGGTTGTTGTATTGAAGTGATGATGGAAAGTGATTATGGTTGAACCGAATTATGATATAATCTTGATCCTGTTGGTGATTGAATCGAATTATGATGAAATGATGAGAGTTTGAGAGAGAATGTGACTAAATGAGACTTGTGAGACCAATTAGGATGAGTAAGGTTTGGTACTATTGATATATTTGTATTGTTGGGATGAGATAGTTCAGTATCGTTGTTATATTTTTGTATATTTAGGATGAGTTAAGTCTGGTGTCATGGTCATACTTGCATATTTCAGACGAGTTAGGTCCATAATATTGATATTCTTGCATACTTGGGACAAGTTAGGTCTGATACTATTGAACTTCTCGATTATTGATATAATTATGATATCTAAAAAATAATGTATCACGCCCCCAGAGGGTACCCAAGATGTGGCCAGCACCCAGAGACTATTGCTAATCCCCAAATGAACCACTTGGCCTCATCACAATTATTCAATCAGTAAACTCTGCTAATCAGCGGAAAACATAAGGAAGTAAATGGGCACACCTATGTAATCTCAAAATAATATAATAAATTAAAGGCTAGTAGAAAGAACCAGCTCAACAAGTCTTAATAATCAACACTCGGCTCTGTCTATGAAGCCTCTATCGCTATCAAGCAGTGCCAATGACAGACTCATGGCTACCTCTAATTCAAATAAAGTAAATCTAAACAAATTTAACTCTAAAGTAAGATGAAATAAGTATAATGAATCATTCGAAGTAAGGGAGGCTCACCAATCAGCTGACTGCTCAGATCCTTAACGATTCACCTTTTGACGATCTCTAATCCATATATCTGTATCATAAAATCATAAAAATGATGCAACACCAAGTGATATTTGTACTAGAATATACAGTATGTAAAATAGCTGAATGAAACAGAAATACGCAGAATAATATGGAACAATCATCAACTCAGAATATTAATCAATCAACATGTCACATGTATATTTAAAGCAAGAATAACGAGTAGACACGTAACCCATCAACCTCATCAATCAAGTCGGACTCAACTCAATGGAACTCAACTCAACTCATCTCATCTCATCTCGACTCGAAGTACTCAGTATGGGAACTTTCTGGGAGTTTCTCTTATCCGATAACAATCACTTATGAGCCAATGATTGTACAACAAGCACCATTGTTGCCACTACCATTTTGTACTTTCCAGGTAGGGAACAAATTGAAACCATAATGGACAAGTCCAAAATGGAGACAACAATCTACAAGTCCTATATTGTTTCAGTTATTTCTAATCAGAGGGAACCCCAACATAATGTGATGTGATGGTCCTAATCCTCACCTATGCTTGGCTACATTGTTTGACGAGTATTAGTTGGACTAACTCTTACTCTTTTGGTGCTCGATACTCCTCCCAAGCCTCAATGCTTATAAGGTAATCCATCCCAATCAAATTATCTCAATCAGCCTCGCGGAGGCACTCATCATTCAACCAGTCTCATAGAGACTCTTATCACCTTATCAATCAATATCTCAATCAATAACTTAATGCTTAGAATAATCATTAAGAAACAATCGAATAGGCAAATCATTAGAGCTCATTTGGGAATACTCATGGACCATCGAGTTCTATCAACCTATCATCATTCTCATATCAGGATCATAATCACAATCAACATTCTTTATCAAGGATCTATACTCAATCCCTATCTTCATTCATGCATGCTTTCAAATTATCATGTAGGGTTTATGCAATGTCTCATGGAAAGTAAACAATTCAAGAAAACAAGTTTATGATGATTATCAACATCTAAAAATACATGTACTAAATATATTTTCAAGAAAATAATCAAAAATCATGTATGTAGACTCATGAACTTTCAACTCTCTTCTAAGACCATCTATAGGACACATGAGAGAACAATTTCATGCTTTGGTTTTATCCTTACATACCTTGGATGAAGCTATCAACAATCAACTTTAAGAAATTGCCCTTGAATCCTCCAAACTATGCTTCTCTCTTCTCTTCTCTCAAGCCTTAACTTTCTCCATGACTTATAAAGGACTTAGGAGGGGGTTTTGACCCTTTTTACACTTAAAATTACCTATTTTGATAATGTATTAAGTTTAGGAGGGGTTGAGAATCTTTTGGAATGCCTTTGTGAATTTTTAGAAAATAGTTTACTTTGGAATAGCGGGTCTGTGACGCGGACCAATTGCACCTATGTGTATTTGTTTCTAAAAAAATTCTGAACGAGTTTTCCAATGCCATTAAAACAAATTTAAAAAAAATAAGTATAATTCCGCTATAGAGGCTGATACGCCTCTGTGACCACTAGATTTTATTTCAGATTGAAAAATTATCTTTCGATCTGATTGCTCTAAAAATCGATCGAGACCATTTTCCCGTTCCATTTTTCATGCTGATCACATATCTGGTATCGAACTTTCCATCTGAGCATGGAAAGAAGCATTACAAGCATACCTCTTCTCTAGAGGTACTTTAGTAATTTTATGAGGTGTTACATGATGATGGTTTAGGCATTAGCTGTGACACTTAATAATATTCCGTAGGTAAATATGATCTTTATGAGCTTCATGCCTCAATATTCTTGTTGTGGTGTTATTTTCATGTTTACATGCATAATTGGGTTGAACTATTGAATTACATCTTTTGTGTGTGGCTTGTAAGATCCCTTAACTTGGGTAGGAGGCAAGGGCATCGTGATCCACATTGGTACCACCCCCCCTGACTCGAGCAGGAGGCAAGGGTGAGATTCATACTTCACATATCTTGACCACAGGAAGGTGGAAAGGAGTTAGCATCATATTATATCTTGACCAGGGGTAGGTGACAAGGCCTTGCCATCATATTACCACATGACCACGGCTAGGTGGCAAGGTTGTGGCATTCCGATGTTACTTAACCATGGGTAGGTGGCAAAGTTGTAACACCCTTGGTATTTGACTTGATGAATTGTGCATTATATTTCATATTGTGGTTGCATAACATCATAGATCCTTGAGGATATTATAACTCGTCATTATTATTGTGTATATTATCATCTTGTGCTAACCTCTTTGGATGCAGGGATAGGGTTCTTCGTTATTACTTACTTGATTCGATTTCTCCTACCCAGTCGATTGAACCTACTAGGTACATTTCGATGTACTCACCCCTACTTTGTTTCCTCACTGTAGATCATGCATAGGGTATAGGATAGGGTAGTTGATCCTTTCATCCAAGAACTATTATTACCATCCAGATCACATCAGTGAGGCTTAAACTCCAAGTCGCGTGGATCTTTGGATCCTCTTCTATTTCTTTTCGCTCAGACTATGTATCACATATTTTAAGGCAGAATTATACTTTCTTTCAAGATAGTTGTATTTACCTTTCATTTTGTTTTAGATGTTGTTATACTCGACTCCAGGTTTTAGGGAGATTTCTTATATCTTATGAGTTATTTCTGTTTTATTTATCTTTCTCTAGTTGTGATCTCTTTTGGGTCGTGACAATAGTTTTGTGCATGTGCTCCAAGATGATGGCAGATAGATTTATGGCTTCAAACTTACAGAGTGCCTCTATCATGAACAAATCTGCCCTAGAAGCTATAGTCCTCTTCTTAGATCTTGGTTAAACCACCTTGATGATAAACTTGAAAAAAGAGTTGGTAAACTCCTTTTAGAAAGTTCTTAGGAGTTCGAGCTCCATTTGGGCTTGTTAGCTTGCTGCACTCAGTCATGAAAATTTTTGAACACATTTTTCCAATAACAAGCATAATACCTTCAATAAGAACATCTAGTATTTCACTAAACAAAACTTCATCCAAGTGCAACTTTCTTTCTCCCACTTGAGTGTTCAGACTCCCATCATCTAAAAACTCCATATTATCACTTGATCCTTATGCAAAACTAGACTATTTTCACCAAATAGATGAGTCCAAGTTTGCAATTCCACATCATTAGAAAAGTCACATTCAAAGACCCTTCTAGTAAGCACATTCTGGGTTTTCAACATGGTCACTCTTTCTTCTCTGGTTAAGACAGAATCAACTTTCTCTTTATTTTTCATGGGACCATGGCCCTCTTCATCAAAGTTTTCTTGTTCTACAGTATCTTCTTGTGCTCTCTTAGTTGTAGTTTGTACTCTTTTTGGGAGTTGTTTTCTCTCACCAGCTTGGCCTCTTTCCAACTCCCTTTTCTCCCGCTTCTCAATAACCTAAGCAATATCACCAAATTTAGTTTCACTTCTACCTTGATGACATTGACCATTTCTTTCTTGAGGACCTGGTCCTCAACTACCTTACTCTTTCTCAGCCATCTCCGAGTAGATGTATACACTTTAATTGCATTAATAGATCCAAGGAAGTAAGCCATTCGAAGGAGGCTCTTTCGATCTACTTGATACCCAACACAGTCGGTAACAACATAACTAATCAACTTAAAAGAATAACCAATAGGATAGTATGGGACCATGTCCTATGTTTTCTTCAAGTACCTCAGGATTCTTTTATCTTCCTTCAAGTGGGAATCCTTTGGCTTTGATTGGAGCTTTGCACACATTCTAACACTCAAGATAATGCTTGTTCTACTTAGAGTCAATACAGTAATAATCCTATGATACCCCTATACATAGTCTTATTGATATTGGGACGAGGTTCATCAGCATTTAGCATGGAATTTGTTGCCGTAGGATTGTCAATAAGCTTTGTATCCTCTAGTTGAAATTTCTTCAGTAACTCCTTGATATATTTTTCTTGGCTAATTAAGGTTCCTTCAGGATTTTGTTTAATGTACAAACCCCAAAACAAACTCAATTTATATATCTATCATGATCATTTCAAATTCACTCCCCATCTGTTTTGAGAATTCACCACTTATAAACTCGGAAGTAGCACCAAAGATGATGTCATCAACATGGACTTATATGATGAGCAGGTCCCTTCCTCTTGCTTCAAAAATAATGTGTTGTCTATTTTACCTCTTTTGAACCCAATCTCTAGAAGGAACTTAGAAAACCTCTCATACCATGCTCTAGGTGCTTCTTTTAACCCATATAATGCCTTGTCTAGTTTTAACACACGGTTGGGATGATCAATATCTTCAAATCTAAGAGTGAGTTTGATAAACATTTCCTCCATTAGGCTGCAATTCAACAAAGCACTCTTGACATTCATTTAATAGAGCTTGAAACCCATGAATGCTGCAAAAGCTATAAGAATTCTAACGGCTTCCATTCTTGTAACAGGAGCAAATATCTCATCATAATTAATGTCTTCTTCTTGGTTATCGCCTTAAACCACCAAGCTTGATTTGTTTCAAATAATAGCTCCATGTTCGACAAGCTTGTTCCTGAAGACCTACCTAGTTTCCAATGACTTTTCTATCAGATGGCTTAGGGACTAGGTGCCACACCTTACTTCTTTCAAATTGATGCAACTCTTCTTGATGTAATTCATCCAATCAACATCTTTCAGGGCCTCTTTCACATTTTTAGGCTCAATAGAAGAGACAAAAGCTGAAAATACAACTATATTCCTCATCTTGGATATATTTGACATTATCCAAGAGATGAGCTGATCTGAGTCTCCATGAGAATATTTTTGGGAGCTTGATTGTCTTCCTCGTTTTCATACTAACTTCTCCATCATCTGCATTTTTAAGTTGTTCAAAAGTGTCTTATTCATCATCAATAATTAGTTCAGGTTCAGGTCCCCATTAGGAACACCTACATCACTTGAAATATTAAAATCAAAATTAGTCTTCTTCAAGTTGCTTTTACTACTTTGATCAGCATTAACACCATCCTTGTGAAACTGCAATAGTTCTTCAGATTCAGTTTTATCTTGATCATTCAATTTTTCAAGTTCGCCAGAGTCATCGAAGATCACATGGACACTTTCTTAAATGCATTGTTTCCTTTTGTTGAAGACGCTATAAGCCTTGCTGGAATTTGAGTAACCAATAGATACATTTTCATCACTTCTTGCATCAAACTTGCCCAAATCTTCCTTGCCATTATTAAAAACAAAACATTTACAACCAAAACTATCATATAACTTAATTTAGGATTCTTGTTTTTGGGCAACTCAGAAGGTGTTTTGTTGAGAATAGATCTGATCAAGCATTTATTTGTCACATAACATGCAGTATTCACAGCTTCAACCCAAAATTCTTGTGAAGTCTAGAATCCATTAGTATTGTTCTGGTAATATCCATTAAGATTCTATTCTTCTTTTCTACCACATCATTTTGCTGAGGAGTTTTGTGAGCAAAAAAATTGTGATGGATTCCATTTTTTGCAAAGAAGATGTTGATCTTTGCATTTTCAAACTCAGTTCCATGATTAAACCTGATCCCTGCTATCTTCCAGTTCAACTTAGTTGGTATCATCATTGAAAAGATCACAAATACATCATAGGTTTTATCCTTAGACCTCAGGAAAATGGTCCAAGTAAACCTTGTGTAATCATCCACGACCACTAAAATATACTTCCTTCCTCCTCTTCTTTAAATCTTCACTAGCCCATATAGATCATTATGAATCAACTCCAGTGGTCTTGTAATACTAACCTACTTCTTTTGCTTGAATGAGGATCTAGTCTACTTTCCTTTGATATATGCTTCACAAACTTTATCTTCTAAAAACATTACTTTTAGTATCCCACAGACCAGGTCCCTTGCAACAACATTGTAAAGTAATGAGGAACTTACATGACAAAGTCGATCGTGCCAAAGTTCTGCATTCTCACTTTGCGCCCTAAGATATATAAGGTCATTTCCCTATATAGAATCCAGATCATTCACGTACGTGTTCTTCACCCTTTTTGCAACAACAATCACTTCTTTCAAAACTAGGTTGGTAACAATACAATTTTTTGAGAGAAATTTCACCTCATTGCCCTTATCACAAGTTTGAGATACACTCGATAGATCGAACTTCAGTCCATTAACATAACAGACATTTTCTATTAATTGTTCTAACGACTTTCCAATCCTTCCAATACAAAGAATGTAACCTTTTTTGCCATTTCCAAAATGAACTTCCCCACCTTGAAGTGGTTTGAGTGAAAGAAAACTTTCAACATTTCTAGTCATATGCTTTGAGCAACCACTATCCATGTATCAGCATCAGTTGGTGCTTCCTTCAGTTACCTACAAAAGATCACATGTTAGAATTAGGAATCTATTCCAATTTGAGTTACCAATAAGTAGATAAGGGAGGTTTTTATATTTTTAAGGGAGGTAGCATCACTTTCTTTAGCTTGGAATTATTTTAAGAATTCACCCTTAGACCAAGTCTTATTCTTTTTTTTTTCTTTTTTTCAAAATATCCTGCCAAATGTTCTTAAGAATTTTTCATTACAGGATAGTTACTCTTCAAATGATCATCCTTTCCACAATGAGAACACAACGAATTTGATCCATTGACATTTTTTTTGTAACTGGTCTGAGACAAACCTTTCTTTACAAACCCTGGATCTTTCTTACTATAGTCTCCTTGATGAGTCAGTGTTTATAGTATTTTAGAAGGAGTAGTCCATTTGAGTGACTTGGAAAACTCTTCTTTGATTTGGATCAAGTCCCTTTCTAGCTGAATATTCCTTTTTAGTGCCATAGCCAACTTTATTTTAGCATCATGCAGATGGCTTCTGTACCTCCAAGTTAGAAGTATAGAAACTGCAGAAAAGTTGGATCGAAAAGGGTCAAGGTTATTCGACAAGCCTAGTTCACGGTTCTTTGTTCAAACCACGAGTTGTAGACCATGCTTGTGAATAAGGGCTTCAGAAGTTGGAAATTTTCTAAGTGACAAAGGATCCATGAGGACTATTTACAGCCCATGGAAGTAAATATGGACTATAGAATGAGTTATGGAGTGGGTTCAAAAGGTTGAAGGAAATTTGGAATCTCTGGAAGGAAATAATGATCAACAGGATGGCCCGTGATCCTATTTATGATTCGTGGTTTATGTTCATGGATAAGGGCCTTGGAAAATAGAAAATTGGTTAAATGTGGAAGGATTCCATGAGGTGATCCATGAGTCCATGAGGTGATCCACGAGCTCGTGGATCATTTTACGACTCGTGGAATGGTTTTGTATTTGGTGATTCAGTAATCATACTCTAATCCTCATGGACTTGTGGATCATTTTTTACGACCCGTGGAATGGTTTTATATTTGGTGAGTCAGTAATCAGACTCTAAAGATCAGGAAAGAATAACAAAATGACTCAAACCATGACTTGTGGTTGAGTTCGTGACTTGTAATCGGGGTCTCATGGTCCATATTCGGCATTTTTAATAAAGGCATTTCTATCCTTTCTGCAAATCCTAGAATTAAACTATGTCATTTTTATGATTCTCTAGGCCCCTAATCAAACCTAAAACTCCTAAGGATCCCCATTCCTTTCATTCTTCCATCTCCTAAAACATTCTAAGGCAAATATCGTCTCAAGAAAGCAAGGCAAATGAAACATCTCTCATGTGGTTCGGAATGCACCATAATCTTAATTTTCATATATCTCAAAATTTATGCGTGATTTCAAATTGACTTCATATTCTCGATCAGGGGAAAAATTGAGTGAAAAATGAGTATAACCCGGATTTTAGAGGACCCGTAGCAAAAACTATTTTTTCCACTAATTTTTGAATTCCAGTGGTTGTTCGTGCCCGTGGTGTGCCAGGGGCACAGAATAGTGTATTTTGCACTCTGCGTCTGGTCCTTATCATGCCAGGGGTGCAAACTAGTGTATTATTTTCCTTGGGTTTTCTATTTCGGCCAAGGGCATTGGGGTCATAGCCCAATGCCCACTTAAATGTGAAATCACCCATACTTAGCCATTTTTTCAACTCTATAACTCACAAAACCCTCTCTGAAACCTCTCTAAGACTTTATCAATTCTCTCATCAAATCTAAGGATTTCAAGCTCAATTTTGGAATCAAAGGACTCATTTCAAGCTCTAAGTCTACTTCAAAGTTCACCTCAAGGAATTCAAGGTTTAAAGTATGTGAGTTTCATCCATTGGGTCCTTTCATAGAAAAATATATATAGTCAATCAAATCTTTTTATCCTTGTTTCTAGAAAGAAAAGAATTTGGAGACATTTTAGGTCTCACCGAATCACACGTAGAGATATTGATAACACACATAGAGCTAATGGTATTTCATAACTAATTGATTGAGCAGCTGCCCGT
>JAPFFP010000012.1:11891573-11908392 GCA_026153255.1 Solanum medicagineum | reverse complement strand
TTTAAGGGTCTTTGTGGTTTAAGATTAGCACCAGTGCCTAATCGGCACGAGTCACGGCCCGGGGTGGGGTCGTGACAGAACTCCACGTACCTAACCTAGACAACATCATATATGCACCCCTTAGAGATCATTTTCCTAAACTTCAGATAAGAAATAAATTTTCCCTTGAACCATTGAATTAGTTCCCTTCCATTCAAGAATAGATTTATTAGGGACTTAGAATTTGACTTTGTGGGTTCTACAATCAATAGAGGTATATGATGCATGACACTAATCTATTCCAAGAATAACATCAAAATTGGTCATGTTAAGTTCAACAAGGTCACATGGAAAGATCTATTCAACACTGACACAGGACAATTTCTATAGACTTTCTTGGCTAGGACTAACTCACCAACAGGAGTATAGATTGAATATAGCCGTAACAAGATATCAGCAGATACTTCAAACTTTATAGCAAGGTAAGGAGTGACAAAAGATATATTTACACCAAAGTCAAGCAAAGTATATACATCAAGATCAACAACCCTTAACATACCTGTAACTATATAGGGAGACTTCTCTACCTCTTGCCTAGCATATAAAACATAAAATCAATTGCCACGTGGACTACCTCCTTGTTGAGCTTAGGCACCTTGTTGCACTTTTCGTCTTTGAATCGATTGACCTTGAGGACACCCTTCTTTACCTTTGTTAGTAATATTATGATACTCGAATATCTTGTGTCCCATATTCCCACAATCAAAACAAGCACCTGAGCCTCTCAAAACATCACCTCTATGATTTCTCCCACACTGGGGACACTTAGTTTGAGTAGCATCACTAGCTTTAGCACCATTAAATTGAGCCTTATGGGTAGGCACCCTATTAAACCTTGGAGTACTACTCTTGGATGACCCTTGGCCTTGTTGAAAAAGGCCACCACCAAACTTAGCAATGGAAAATCTACCTTCAAAATAAGCCCTCTTAAACTCTCTCATCTTCATCTTTTGAAGCCTATCACTCTCAATTTGCTCAACATAAGTAATGAGCCAAGAAATATTCATCTCCTTGATAAGGATCACGGTCTCTCGCTCCATCTTTAAAAGGTTGGATAAAACAAAAATAAACTTATTCATGTGGGCTCTAGGATAGGTCACCAAGGAAGGAGCATATTTAGACAACTTTGTGAACTTGAGGGCATACTCCCTAATACTCATGCCACAGAGCTTAAGATTCATGAATTCTATCACATTAGCTTCCCTCAATTCAGGTGGGAAGAAATGATCAATAAAAGTAGCAACGAACACCTTCCATCCAGTGGGACCTTCTTCAACTCTTTTGAAATTCCATTGTGTGAACCAAACTTGAGCAACTCCCTTCTGTTGGTAACCGCCAACTCCCCCCCTCCTCGAAAGTTACACTCGTAATATCCACCACCTACTAGACCTTATTACAAAACTCTTATGGAAATATATCCACCTTAGACCCATAAAACAACAAATGATTCATTTTTTCTAAGTCTCTCACCCTAGAAGTTGGAGTAGGAGCATTTGGAGAAGCAACAGATTAGTTGGCTTGGGTAGTCACAGCTTGAGCTAACATAGTGATAGAGGCCCTAAACTCCTCATTAGTCACTTGGTTGGCTAAAGGGTCTTGAGGAGCTTGAGGAGCCAGAGGATCTCGGTCCGCATTAAAATTAACTCCCTTTGGCAATGGAGCACATCGTAGAGGCATTTTATGAAAATTTCAATTGACAAGCATTAGATGATAAGAGTTTCAAGCTGCAACGTAGGGCATGGCAGAAATAATAAATAAAGTGAGAATTTCCTAAACACCTCATAGCCTCCTATTCATGGACATGGATTGTTTCATACCTATGAACAAGACTCTACTAGATGCAACATGATGGACTCGCGATGATACTTCAAACTTTGTGCTCTGATACCAAGTTTTTCATGACCCAAACCTAGGGCCTAGTCATGATATAGTGAATTTGAAACCCAACGACGTCCTATCCAAGCCTTTTGTTCATACCATAATCATACATAGGTAAATAAGTGATTACATGAATAAGCAAGCTAAAACAAGCTAAATCATGGGAGTCGAGTCTTCCTATTAAAGGAAATCACATCATATAGTCCAAATCATGCTTCTACATAACTAGATCTTGACGGGGACTAGAACATGCCACTATCTCACCCTCAAGAGAAGAAAAGAACATATAAAAGTCTCAACAAAATAATGACACAAGCATGAATAAAGGCTTGTCCCTGAAGCACGGGAACTCACCAAAATCTTCAAGTATGATATCCAATCCTAAGCACAATAAACATGAGGAGCTGCATCATCATCCTTCCCTACATAGTTAAATCATGTAGGTAGAGAGAATACGTTAGTTCATGGAATGTACTAAGTATGTAGGCATGCAATGCCTCAAAGAAACATCATAATATAATAACAATATGCATAGACATATCAATAGAGTAAGAGCAAGATATGGATGAGTAATACAGCCTTAAAATCATTTATAGAAGTATCATAAAATATTTCATAGCGGAATACACATACATATGTGGGAGTAGGACCACAACCAACAATAAGACTATGCAGAATATTACATGGAATTTGATGTCCCCTCTACGTCAAGGAAAGAGGAGACTACTTGACAAGGTACACTCGACCCTACCTTGGTCTCTACCCTAGCATGACAAATGTCACATGTGTGTCGACCCCACCCTATAGGCTCGACCCAACACGTTGAGTGTCCTAAGGTTTTAGATCCACTTACTTGATACCTTATAGGCACATAAATGTATAATCCTATGGTGGCACATAATTATGAGACAAGAGGATTTATATGAGGACACTTGGGGATAGTCCCTCTCAGTCAAGCTCATTCAGTGCTAAGTCAAATTCCACATAATCCATAATCATGCAATATACATAGATATCAACATAGTTTGTTATTCATCAAATCATACTTTCATAACTTGTAAAATAGGTATCATAACCTCATGAATCATTTCATATCATAAGAATAGTCCATCTACTTTACTTGCATAAAGTGTGGGTATACTCCTCATCTTATAAACATGGCATAACATTAGGGTCATTGGTCACCCTCATAATCATGACCACAAGCATATATTCGTAATTAACTATTATTCATGAAAAATAGCTTAACATAGAAACTAGGGGAAAATCTGGATTGATAAAAAATTGAAGCTGAAATCATGAAATTCGATTAAAATCATGTAATATCAATGCAATTGAAATCAAATTAAATCATAAGTAAGGGAACCCATATCAACTTCATGATCCCTAATCAATATATACTCGCAAATCCCTAAAAAAATCAATTAAAAATCAAGTAATTCATATAAATCATCATAACTCATGTATAATAAGGTAAAGTAATCATAAAATAATTAGCATTCAAGCATTTAAAGAGATATCATAGAAAACGCATAGGATTCATGCTTGAATTTGGAAGAAAAAGCGAGTTTATATTTGGGCTCTATGGATGAAAGTAGTGCATGAATGAATCCCTACATAGCTTGAGGAAGAAACTTTAGAAGAAAGCAAAGAATTGACATTAATCTCATTTGACAAAGATTGAATCCATAGTTTTTCTTTAATGGGGATTCCTTTGAGTGAAAAGACTTAGAAATTTTTTGAGTGAATTTGAGAGTGAACGAGTTTGAAATGGTTTGAGGGTAGTTTTATTAGAGTTGGGATAGGTAGGGCAGTTACTAGGATCAAAACGGCATAGCTTAAGAATTGAACGGGTAAGAAATGACCAAAGAGCCCTTCATTAAAAGTCTGTCGAACCTATCCACGAGGGGTATCTACAAGTTATAGATCCTTTTACGACTCAGGATCCAAGATTTCATCCGATTGAAATTTTGTCTCTAAATCTCTATTTAGAAAACCCTTTCTACGACCTTTAGTTCCATTTTCGGATCATAAACTACCCTCGTAGAACCTCTTCCAGACTTAGAAAAATTTCTCTTCATTGGCCCCTACTATGACACTAGTTTATGGTTTTTAAAAAGGACCACAATTCATGAAAACCTCTCGTAATATCCCCCAACACTTAGAAAATTTTCAAGTTTCCTAGACCCTATCTATGACCCATATCTATGGGGTATAATTCCAAGTATAACTCATATTGATTGCTCGAAAATTTGCTTCCGAATTCCAAAATTGTAATAAGCACACATCCAAACCCCAATTCTTGTCTATGACCCATGGTTCAACCACAAGCTATAGATGGGCTCGTACAACCTATCCAGAACTGGTTTTCCAGCTACTTTTCAATTTCCAAACTTTTCAACATACGAGATGCTACATGTATACTGTTTGCTTATATGATCTAACCATGTCGGATGGATGATAACGCACCTACTCATCCTTATTGTGGATAGAGTTGAAGAGGATATCTTGAGGATTGTTGGTGAGTTCCTATGCTTTGGGCATACGCTTTGGCTTCTTCTTACTTTTATATTGCTATTTTGAGACTTTTATGCTTTCTTTCTTATTTTGAGGGTGAGCTAGTGGCATGTTCTATTCCCTGCCAAGATCTAGTTATATAGAGGCATGATTTGGACTATATGATGTAATTCCTTTTAATGGAAAGACTTAACTCCCATGATTTAGCTTGTTTTAAGAGTATATTTTTGCTTGCTTATTCTTATGTTTACTTATTTACCTTATGTATACTTATGATATGAATAAGAGGCTTGGATGAGGCGCCTTTGGGTTCCACATTCATCGTGTCATTACTAGGTCCTATATTCGAGTTGTGACAACTAGTCTGACACCTAAGGCCATGTTTGACCATATATGCAGCTTGATGCCATGCCTGAACAATAGCCTGGGTCCAAAGCCAGGTCACAGTCTAGGTCAAAGATCAGGATATAACCTGGGTCTGAGGCCAAGGTACAACTTAGATCAAAGGGCAGGCAGGGTTATATAGGCTGGGTCTAAGGCTAGGTCAGGGTGTCTTATCCGAATGGTGATTACATATATGTCCTTAGGTTATGAGATTGTTTGAGCCTTGACACCGTTAGACCTTATTACAATGTACCCTTCCTTACCTTATCATTGTGTGTGGGTATGCCTTCTGGGCTTATGTGGGCTTGATTGTTGTACAGGCATAGACAGTAGGGTCTCACACCCGCGTACATCTCTACACCGTTGCTTAATTTTGGGTTGCTTCCATATTCGCATGCATACTTACTTGATTCTTGTGATTAGCTACTTATGAAGTTATATTCTAGCTTATCCTGCTTTATTTATTGTTCTCACTTAGTTAGTCTATGAAGCCTACTGGGTACTTTATTTCTGTTACTCATACTATATTTCGCATTTGTTTTGTGATGTAGGATCGAGCATGAGCAAGCAAGGTTGACTCCTTTTATTGTTGTTTTCATTTCCAGAGACTTGTAATGACCATTGTGTGTTCTTGGATCCTTCTAGTCTCCATCTGTATTAGTGGCCCATTTTTTGCTTTCAAAGACTAGCCTTGTATATCATTTTGGTTTTTTTTTATATGTGTGTGTGTGTATTGTAACTCTGGTGGGACGTATGTGATTGTCTATAGTAGATCTATATATGTGATTTCCAGGTCCTGGGAGGGATGTCATGTAGTTGTTGCATCTATATAGATTCAGTTCTTTTATCATTGTGGTTAGATTATCAGTTGATTTTCTTTTGGGTTACATTCTGCCCTCACATTCGCTACTAGCAGTTTTGAGTTATGGGTTGGCTTACCTATTGGTGATTATGGTAGGTGCCCTCATGACCTGTAAGGTCAGGTCATGAAAGACTCTCAATTCTTGTGTGCCACAAAAGCACACCGCCAGGTTTATATGGAACATGGGATGAATGAGCTGCTCTACTTCTTCAGTTTATCAGATCAACACTGGTCTTAGAATTATCACCTTATCACACACACCATACCTATAATAGGGGAAAACAGAGCGAGAGAGATCATTCAGATGTACTCTTGATCTATGTTGTTTTGGACTCACCAAAAATGTTGCCGCACACCTGTTGGATTCTTCAAATATATACTACTTTTAAAGGATCTGAAATGTACCCGTCGATACTATTGAAGAGGTCGTGCAACATAGCTCTTGATGAAAGTGTTAGGATATACTAACTTCTCGTGCTAGCACATTTTGTATGTATTGAACGGGACCAAGTAGAGATAGATTGTTTTGGACTGACTGATAAAAACATGTTCTCTAAACTGTTAAATGTACTTATATTTTTAATCCTGATATAACGATTATGAGTTATATAATATTAATTATCATTTTGATTTATTAAAATGTGAGATTCTGAGATGGGTCAATATGCCTGGTAAGTTGGATGATAATAATATATATTAGTGAAATAATAAGTTAGTTGATGGAATCCATGTCTCAATATAGAGATTGAGGATACACCTTTTATAAGAAGCTATAAGATACTGAGAATGTTTCCGGTTTGTATTATTTTCCAACAATTGGTATCAGGATCTTTACTTGCAACTTTATAGATAACTTTAAAGAATATGTATGTGCAATTGAATGTGTGATTCGTGATTGTTAATTTTTTCTTCACAAAGAGGACGAATCAGACAAAACCTTAAGGTGGTTTTTATTTGTTGACCAAAGTAAGGTTTGTAGTATTTATGAGATAATCAACGAAAGAAATCTTATTGGGTACAGTTTGTTTTCTTTCATGTGAATGACGGCTACTTTAAATTATTTTGTCATGTGATGTATTATGTTGGTTGTTCCTTGGATTATTGGAATCACACAGTGACAAACTAATTTAAACATAAAATAAATATCGGCTAAATAAAGAAGCAACAGGTGATGGATGGTGACAACTTTCAAACCAATTTTTTGGTTGTTTTCTTTATATGTTTTCTATGAAACAAAATCCATGTTAAGTAATTTTTTTCATGCCAGCAAGCACTTTCACAATTTCCAGTGAAATTATTTTATTACAAAAGGTCGTCTTGGTTAATAAAATAATAGTTCTTAATTATTGGATATCGTGAAGTTGTATTTCCTTGAAAACAAGATAGAAATTGGTAATAAACTTCCTTCGTTATAATTACCAAAAAATAAAATTAAATAGTAATGAAGTATTAAATTTATGTGTTGGCTTAGACCTTCCTCCCTAACTGATGAATTTAATACAAGTCATTACGTATTTAATTTCTAGTTTAATAATCTGTATGAGTAATATATGATTTTAATGTAACTAGGATTTATGATATAATTACAAGAGATTAGATAGTAATGAAGCATTAAGTTTATGTGCTAGCTAGCTCAGACCTTCCTCCCTAACGGATGAATTTAATACAAGTTTTAATCACTAGTTTGATAATCTGTCTTAACTCTCCTAAACTGAGTAATATATGTAACTAGGGCTTCTTGTGATTTTCACTTCCTTCTCTATAATTACCAAAAATTAAATAGTAATGAAGTATTAAATTTATGTGATGGCTTAGACCTTCCTCCCTGACGGATGAATTTAATACAAATCATTATGTATTTAATTGCTAGTTTGATAATTTGTATTAACTCTTCCAAACCGAGAATATATGATTTGATCAATGTAACTAGGGTTTATGATTTTCACTTCACTTAAACTAATAGTAATCTCTCTAACTGAGTTAGGTCTATACAAGTTTATGGAGTGAATAATCAGTCATTACTAAGTGTATGTATGAGTAGTTCTCCAATCCCAACGATTGGCTATTCAAGATGCATGAATGTGTGTGTGTGTGTGTGTGTGTGTGTGTGATGGGTTTGAATTTAATTATTCAATGTTTATATGACTGTATATTGATCGATTGTAACTTTTTCAATCTCAGATTCAACATGTCTCCTTGCCCATTGCCACTATTTTGAGTCAAAATGAACTTGAGGGTCCTAATTATGTTGACTGGAGAAGAAATCTTGACATTGTGTTAACTGCTGAAGAGTACAAATTTGTACTCCATAAAGAGTGCCCATTAAAACTTGATGAACAGTCTAGTGATGAGGAAAAGCTCGCCTATCAAAAATGGCAAAAGGCTGATGAGAAGGTGTGGTGTTACATTCTGGCTTTAATGTCAAATGTACTGCAACATCAGAGACCATGTTAGGAAGATGATAAGTCTTCTAAATGAACTAGAGGTCCTAGGGGCTGAAATTGATAATGAATCTCAAGTTGATATGATATTACAATCTCTGCCAGACAGTTTTCAATAATTTTGCCTGAACTATAATATGAGTAAGATGTGTTTATCTTTGGCGTAATTATTGAATGAGTTGCAAGTAGCAGAGATGATTGTCAGAAAACAGGTACCATCTATGGCGCTACATGTTGAGAAAGGTTCTACTTCTAAATCGAAAGGTGGATAGAAGAAGAAAAAGACTCAAAAAAGCTAAGACAGTTGCACCTTCAACTGGAGGCGTGAAAAAGCCTAAGGGCAAGTGTTTTCATTGCAAGATGTCAGGTCATTGGAAGGCGCAGTGTCCAGTTCTCTTAGCCAAGAAGAAGAACTCAGGTAACTCACTTTTCACTTGTAATTGAAATATGTTTAGCAGTTGTTTCTACCACTTCACGGTGTGTAGATTCAGGAGCCACTGATCACATCTGCACTACTTTGCAGGGGTTTCAAGAAACGCACAAGCTAAATAGAGATGAAGTTAGTGTTTTTCAAGCAGATGGCTCAATGGCTCCAGCTTTAGCATTAGGAAATCTTAGCATTTCGTTTGGTAGTGGTAGAGTTTTAATTTTAAAAGACGCATTGCATACATCTGCTGTTAGAAGAAAATTGATTTCAGTTTCTAAAGCTTTAAGAGAAGGTTATGATGTTAATTTTTCTAATATCTCCAATTGGTAGGAAAAGAATATCAGGATTAGTCTCCTTGCCATTGCTACTGTCTTTTAAAGTCTAGCTATCCTCTCCTTATCATGCTTAGTTAACGTTTGTGTTATTGGTTATAATAAATATTTTATCTCTATGGGTTCATTAATTAATGGGTCTTTATATTATTAATGTCTCACCAGAACTGCAACAAACTAAAAAATTGAATAATGTCAACATTTCAAGTAAAAGAAAGCATTCTTCTGAGTTTAATGAGACTTATTTATGGCACTTGTGTCTATGGCATATAAATCTAGATAGGATTTCAAGGTTGGTTTGAGATGGACCTTTAGGTTCATTAAAATTGGAGGCACTACCAACATGTGAATCTTGTTTAGAAGGAAAAATGACTAAGAGACCTTTCCCCTCAAAAGAAAATAGATCCAATGATAAATTAGAGTTAATTCATTCTGATTTGTGTGGCCCAATGAGCATACAAGATAGAGGTGGATATAAGTATTTCATGACTTTCATTGATGACTACTCAAAATATGGATATATTTATTTATTATGTCGCAAGTCTGAATTCTTTGAGAAATTCAAAAAATTTAAGGCAGAAATGGAGAAGCGACTTGAAAAATATATCAAGTCACTGCGATCTGATCGCGGTGGCGAATACCTCTCCCATGAGTTCATTAGTTACTTATCAGAAGAAGGAATTATATCTCAAATGTCTGTGCCCAAAACTCCACAATAAAATGGTATAGCAAAAAGAAGAAACAGAACTCTTTTAGAAATGGTTAGATCTATGATGAGTTACTCTAATTTGCCTTATTCGTTTCGGGGATATGCATTAGAAACTGCAAATTATACTTTGAACTTAGTTCTTTCTAAGTCTGTACCTTTGACACCCATTGAACTATGGATTGGAGGCAAACCTAGTTTGAAACACGTTCGGATTTGGTGATGTCAAGCACATGTGCTGAAAGGGAAGACAGAAAAATTGTAACCTAGAAAGAAGTATGTGTTTTTATTGGGTACCTTATAGGTACGAAAGGTGATCTGTTTTATAATCCTAAATAAAAGAAAGTTATTGTAAGTACCAATACTATGTTTCTTGAAAGGGATTTTTTAACAAACCATATTCCTAGAAGTAAACTAGTTTTATGGGGATTAAGTAAAGAGATAACAAATCAATCTATTGAATATAATGAAAGCCAAATTTAAACCCCAAATGTTAGATTTAACATACCACTACATTCTAGTAGTGGGAGTGATGTAAATAGATATATAATTCCACAAGTACAAATTCCTGAAAATCCATTACATCAGGGCAGTGGGAGTAGCACTGAGCAAAATGCATTAGAGGAAGAAGTTGTTGATATCTCCACACCGCAAGGTGTTGAGGATAACATAAAGGCTCAAGATCCTACAAATAATGTGATTCAACTACATGATCATAATAATGCAACTCTCTCTGCATCTTCCCTGCACATGTAGTGGCTAGTCGTAATGGGAAAGAGCTAAGAAAACCACTTCGATATGCACTCTTGGGAGAGTCTTTTGACAGAATCCCTGAAGAGTTGAATATCAAACCCTTGAATTACTATGAAGCACTATAAGATAGAAAAAATAGATCATTGCTATGAAATCAGAAATGGAGTCCAATAAAGTATGGATTCTTGTAGAACCACCTGCAGATTGAGTCAAATCCATTGGATACAAGTGGATCTATAAGAAGAAGAGAGGAGTAGACGAAAAAGTACAAACTTTCAAAGCTAGACTTGGTGCAAAAGGGTCTACTCAGAAAAAAGGGATCGATAATGAGGAAACCTTTTTGCTAGTAGTCATTCTTAAGTCTATTAGAATTCTCTTATACATTGCTGCTCATTATGATTATGAGATTTGGCTGATGGAAATCAAGACAACTTTCCTTAATGGAAGTCTTAATGAGAGAATCTTTATGCGACAACCGGATAATTTCATAGAAAAAGGAAAAGAACACATGTAGTGCAAGCTTAAAAGGTCCATTTATGGATTAAAGCAAGCTTCTAGGGCATGGAACACTTGTTTTGACAATGCGATCAAGTCTTTTGGTTTTTAGCAATATCTTGACGAGTTTTGTGTGTACAAAAAGTGGAACGGGGACAAAGTGGAATTCTTGGTATTATATTTAGATGACATTTTGCTCATAGGTAACCATGTGAGCATGATGAATTCAGTTAAGGAATAGTTGTCTACTAATTTTGATATGAAAGATTTGGGAGAAGCTGCTCACATCCTTAGGATCAAGGTCCTACATGATCGCAAGAAAAGGATGTTAAGCTTATCTCAAGCTCTTTATTTTGATACAATTCTCACCAGGTTCAGCATGCATGAGTCCAAGAAAGAATTTCTCCCTTTCAGACATGAAATTTCTTTATCTAAAGATCAGTGTCCTAAGATAGATGGGGAAATTGAAAGCATGAAGGCAGTTCCTTATGCATCAGCTGTAGAAAGCCTTATGTATGCGATGTTGTGCACTAGACCTGACATCTGCTTTGCTATAGGCATGGTTAACAGATTTCAATCTAACCCTGGAAGAGAACACTAGACAACAGTTAAGCATATAATCAAGTACTTGAAAAGGACTAGGTATTATATATTGGTCTATCATTCGAATGAGTTGGTGCCCATAGGGTACACAGACTCAGATTTCCAATTTGATAAGAACTCCAGAAAGTCGACCTCAGGAAATGTGTTTATTTTGGGAGGTAGAGTTGTTATTTGGAGGAGCATTAAGCAAACCTGTGTTACTGATTCCACCATGGAAGCCGAATATGTAGTAGCCTCTGAGGAAGCTAAGGAGGCACTATAGCCCAGAAACTTTCTAAAAGACTTGGGTATAGTTCTTGCGATGAAAGTTCCACTCACAATATTTTGTGACAATTATTTCAACTCTTCTGCAGAGAAAGATGGTCAAACAATTCCCAATCATGGTCTTTGCGGATCGGATCAAGTGGTGCGGATGCAAATTCAAAAGAATCATGAAGTCATAAGAAAGAAAAACACGTTGAGCGTAAATATCATTTGATTCGAGACATAGTACAAAGAGAAGATATTTGGTGGTTGAAAGATTGAATTAGAAAACAACCTGGCAGACCCTTTCACAAAAGCTTTACCACAAAAGTCTTTTGATAGACATATTGAAGGAATGAGTGCTAGAGTTGCGGGTGCATGGTTATGAGTCTAAGTGGGAGATTTTTAGAATGTACTATTAACCATGTATTTAGATATAATATTATTTATTGAACAATTATTTATTTATTTATTCAATTCAATAAAGTGTTACATTAAACATATAAATTTGTCATATATGTGTCCTCAACCTATGTAGTAGATGATTTGATGTATAGAGTTTGAGCTTATACTTAGAAGATCAAATCATCGCTTCTTATATGTTAAAATTATAGTTCACAATCTAGACAGAAATTTGGACAAACCATCGGGAAGATTGTAGCACGAGATTATATGCAATCTATCTTGGTTATGAGAATGATCTAGTTCTAACTTCTCATGCTAGTACATTTTATATGTATTGAACGGGACCAAGTAGAGATAGATGTTTTGGACTGACTGATAAAAACATGTTCTCTTAACTATTAAATGTACTTATATTCTTAATCCTGATATAACGATTATGAGCTGTATAATATTAATTATCATTTTGATTTATTAAAAGGTAAGATTCTGAGATGGGTTAATATGCCTGGTAAGTTGGATGATAATAATATATATTGGTGAAATAATTAGTTAGTTGATGGAATCCATGTCTCGATATAGAGATTGAAGATACACCTTTTATGAGAAACTTATAAGTTTTCATGTGCGAACCTAGTCAGTAGATTTATGAATCTGGTGCATGAAATAAATTAAGTATTACTCTAAAGAAAATTAATCATTAAATTAAATTCGTCAGTAATTTAATTTATTGAGAAGTATCTGTAGTTTTAACATAGGGAATTACATAAGTGTTTAATGAGAATTTTGAAATATAAATAGAGGAGTGCAATTACGAATTTTTAGTGAAATAATTTATAACTTATTATGGTAACAATAATTCAGATTAAAAAGAATTATTTCCATAATAGGAAGCCTTACTAATAAATTATGTGGTCCCTAGAAGTTTCTTGTATTTCAACAAAAAGGGTTTCGTTCTTCTTTTCTTTTTGGATTTGGAAAGGTCCTCTGTAAATAAGAGGTTTCTCCTAACCTAGAAAATCCAACACTGCAGAAAAAAGAAAAGAATTAGTATTCTATACAGTACTTGCCAACACAAGTATTGAGAGAGTTCGGTTGTTAGTTTGGGATCGGTGTAGAAGACTGTGGATCTCGAGCCTGGTTTGCTTCAAGACATTTGCACACACGCTTCAAGAGGTATTCCTTTAATGAATTTTCTGTATCCTTTGTGTGTAATACGTATTATTCATGTAAGCTATAAGATTTTGGAAATGCTTCCGCTGTGTACTATTTTCCAACAAAAAGAGCATTGTGCTGAAAAAGCAACTCTTGGGTAAAGAAAATTAAAGCTAAATCAGCAGAAAGAATTGAGCTAGTAGAATCTGGATTCTAAAAAGAAAAGAGAGCACTGAACTTTTATTTTACATTCAAAATCAGTCAGTTGTCATGCTACACTATGCAGATAATATACTCTTGATATTAGTCCTACTCTTCTACTGCAACGTACTAAATAAAACATGTAACATTTAGTGCTACAAAATAAATCAGCTGACTTGAGAAGATCTAAAAGAAAAAAAAGATTTGAGAAGTTCAAATCGAATCAGAGTGTTCAAACTGAACGAGCTGCACTGACATATGTACATCCTCCTTTACAGAGTAAACCAAGATAATCAACATGCATGTAATTCAGGTTTTGGCAACTAACATAGAATGTGTTCGAGCACACCCCCTCAGGTAACCAAAAGCTAGGTACTGCCATTGGTTGTTGTTGAACTGCTACTCCATTTTGTAGTAACTGAATCAGGTGAAACTAATGATGTGTTATTCTTCGACAAGCCTGCATCATCGTTATCAGGATGACCCTTCTCTGATTTCCCTGTTTTATTCGTTCTCTGAATTCTCAGCAGAGACTCCACAACTTCCTGCATAGATGGCCTCATATCCCCATCGTTCTGTAGGCACTGGAATGCTAACTCTGCCGCTGCAGTTATCATTGACCTTACTTTATCATCAGTGTCAAACCCGATATTTGGATCTACCAACTCATGTAATGCATTGCTCTGAATCTTGTTGATGGCCATATTTGACAAATTAATTTCATGTCGGTGCCTACAAATATCAACAGCAGGCAATGATGATATAAGCTCAATTAATACTACTCCGAAACTATAAACATCACTTTTGTCAGTGAGCTGATAGCACTCGTGATACTCAGGATCAACATATCCAGGAGTACCCTGTGGAGCTGTTGAGACATGAGTAACGTCCGTTGGAAAAAGTCGAGACAAGCCAAAATCTGCTACTTTAACACAGAAATTGTTGTCCAGAAGGATATTATTAGTTTTCACATCTCGGTGGATGACATCTGAAGTATGGAGATAGGCAAGTGCATTTGCTGTTTCTATGGCAATTTTCATTCGTGTATTCCACGAAAGCGACCCACACTGTGAATTTCCACCATGTAGATGATCAGCAACTGTTCCATTGGGAATGTATTCATAAACAAGTAGAAGCTCACGGGAATGGCGAGATGTACATCCATAAAGAGTGACAAGATTTGGATGATGCAACCGTGTTAAGATATCAATTTCATTCATGAATTGCTCTACTCTCTTGCAGTTGTTTTCATATAAACGTTTTACAGCAACAACACGTCCATCTCGAAGTTTACCTATAAGCATATCATATTCAACCAAAATGTTTGATGAATCAGTCAGGTATGTAAGTTGAGTGACACATTATCAGTAAGAATTCCAATTTTGGATCAGTTTCAGTTTTCTTACCTTTGTATACTGTCCCATATCCACCATCTCCAAGCTCATTCTTGGAATCAAAATTGTTAGTGGCTTCTTCCAGTTCATTGTAGTCAAAGAGGTGAACTCCTATAGCTATATTAGATTTTTCAGGATCCTTCGTGGAGGAGGGATAGGAAAGAATGCTTCTGGTGATCAAGGATGAACCAGCATAACGTTTATTCTGTCTATGACGATAGATAAGGAAAATTACACCTGCAATCAAAGCAGTAAATGCAGCTGCACCAAAACCTGCAAGAAGAAATGTGTATTGGAATTCAGCATTCTTGAGAAAAAGAAGGATAATAAGACAAATCAAGGAGTACAAAATTCAAAGGACAATTACCTATGCCAACCTTTATTCCGATTTTGTTTCTTCCTGAAATGAAAACATGACAGGTGATCAACTGATGCCAAATAAATGTAATGTATGTCAGTAAAACTTAAGTAATGAGCGTCTATAACCTGAATTGGAAATGTTTACTCTTAAAATGGTCAATAAATAACAAATGGTTTGCCTTTTTTTATCTGGGAATTAAGGATACATATATTCTCTACTCAATAAATGAAAATGTGGTCAAACATGGATTTAAACTTAAAACAGTTTATAGGTTTACCATGAAAGCATATTCTTGGCTGGGTGTGGTCTTCACAAATGCACAGAAATTCATTATTTTGAGCACCACAACGCCCTCCACTATTCTGGCAATCTCTACAACTAGTCCCATCCCACTGCAGGAAGAATCCCTTTTGTAGAACTTGTGTGTAATTCATTTTTAACAATCCATCTATGGAATCAGTCTCAACAAGGGCAAAAACAGGATCTTGACACGATTCAACTGAATAGTTATAGTGCTCCAGAAGCTCAGTATGAAAAACCGCAAATGAATGGTGAGTAGCATTGCGAGCACAATTGACATCATACGCCTCCCTTTCATAAGGTTGAGTGCAGTCATAGAAGAAGAAGAGATCTGCTGTGTTTGGCCCCAAGGTAAATGGAGTACCCCTTGTGCTAAAATTATGTCTTGGTACTGGACATCTATTGTTCTCATCAAACACATCTGCTTTGGCTAGCAGAATTGAGTTGTTTGTGTAAAATACTTCCTTAATGATAAATTCCTCTTCAGAAATATGAAGAAATGGTTTATGTTCTTTGCAGCTGACATTATAAGCTGGTAAGCCACAGTAGGATGGCTGTTTCTCAGGAATCCAAAAGGGGTATGATATCTTCACTCCGTTACCGCAATTTTGTGTAACGCAAGCACTAGAATTGAGGTATATAGAAAGAGTGTCATCTGCTAAGGTAAAGAAAAGAATGGCAATAACAAAAACTGAAACAGATTTATCGACCATGAATGGGCTTTGAAGATTCATATGATGTCTAAAACAAGAAGAAAGGACAAGGCAGAATTGGTATGGAGGAAAGCTTTGGGATCATAGCCGAACACAGTTGGTGTAATTCATTCCAAACAGCTGTTTATATATTCATTTATAAATCAAACATATTTTCTGCTTTATCTCTGTTTGTCCTGATTAAATAATTCAAAGTTTGACAAAGTTGCCAAAGGAAAGACAAGTTAAGTTTCAAAACTTGAAGCAAGTGTAAAGAAAAAAGTGGCTTATGGGTGAATCAGACGACTTTGTATTAGTTATCATTGACTTAACTCTTAGTCTTCCTAGAGAATCATCATTTTTAGATTTCTTTCTACGACCATTTGAGTTGTCGTTACACCCCCTTTTTGCCAAGTCTTTAAGGCCAAGTCCAACAAATTGGGAAGTCTCAAAATGGTTTTGTGAAGTTATGAAGACATTGTAGAATTAGTAACAATTGTGATGGTGTGATACCTATTCCTCAAAAAGTTGATTTGTCGGAACCTCTCTTTTTTTTGGGGGGGGGGGGGTAAGGGCCTTTTACTTTCAAGGTGGGGCTTCTCGGCTCTAGTCTAGTTTGATCGTTTCTTTTTAG
>JAPFFP010000012.1:11865680-11885361 GCA_026153255.1 Solanum medicagineum | reverse complement strand
ACATTGGAAAATTCAGGGTAGATGTGTCTAGGTGCCCCTACCGGGCACTGGTCACGTCCCTAGGTCGGGATGTGACATTTGATCCCCAAGAAGTCTTCAACTTCCAAATGAATAATATAATTGAGACCATCAAAAACATCATCTTTCAATGCCAAATTTGCCTCAACATTCTCATTATATTCATGAAAAGGGCCTGTCCGTGCATCATCTTTAAGAGTCAAATGTGACTCCATAGACATTAGAATTAGAGTCACCATATTTGTTTCTTTTCCTTTTGAAGAAATTTTACTACAACCTGACAAAATGCTCAAATATCTGGCAATCATTTTTCCAGTGATCTTTCAGGCCACAACGATGACAAGTGATCACCTTTGCCTGTTAAAGGATAATTTTGAGAACTCATGTTGTTCTTCCTTTTGTTATGACCACCACATCGACAATTACTATATCGTCTCTTACCCTTGACAAGCCCATGAAATGACCCCAAAAAGTGCCCGAAAATGTGCCTTGGAAGTGCCCAGAATCGTAATTTTCATATATCTCAAAATCCGTGTGTGATTTCAAAAATCTGACTTCATATTCTTGTTCAGGGGGCAAAATTGAGTGGGAAATGGTCTAACCTCGATTTTAGAGCGAACGAATCACAATTTCAATTTTTAAAGTGTCAATTTCCAGTGAGCAGTCCGCAATGCTGGCGCAACGCGCCACTGTGTATTTTCTATCCAGTTTTTTTTATCTCGATCCAAGACTTTTGAGTCTTGAGCCTAAGTCCTCCCATGCGTGAAGATACCTATACTCAGCGTTATTTCACCCTCATATCATTCAAGACATTCTTAAATATTCTATAAAACACTTAGACAATATTTCATCTTCAAATTTCATGTCCCAAACTCATTCGGATCTTAAGGTTCCCATTCAAGCTTCAAGTCTCCATTTCTAATCTTCTTCAAGGATTCTCCAAAGTCAAGGTATGTGGGTTTCTTTCATGAGTTCCTTTCGCCCATGATGCCCAAGCTTTCTTTTACCTAAAATTGCATGATTTAAAGTTGATTTACTCATGGGTCTTACTTATTATGAATTTCACTGCACACAATGTTGGGGTTTCATGAAATTGTGATTGTTTTAGCATGTTTTGAGCTATGAATCTAAGATTTATTGTGGGACTCGATGAAGGTTTTGATGTATATTGCTCGAGGGTGTTACCAAGTATATATTGATAGTTTTACATTGAATTTTCTAGCATGATAACACTCTTGAATTGCATGGTTTTATACTACCACTACACACCCACCAAGTGTTTGACAAAATGTCCAGTTTAGGGTTCCTGAGTTGTTGATGGTCTATTGCATGGCTTATGAGTCAAGTGGCTTATGGTGATGAAAGGAATGTATACATGTGTGTTTAAATCATGTAAAACACCTATGACATTGCAAGTGAATTGTTGGGTCTCATGTTCGTTGTGTTCTTGAGAATTGTTGATGAGTTATTGAATCTTTATGCTAAGGTTTATGCTCTTGTGAATTGTGAAGCCTACTAGAAGGGGTTATGAACTATGTTATATGCTTTACCCTCTAGTACAAGACCAATTCCTATATGTAGGGGTTATGAACTATGTTGTACACCTTACTCTCATGTACGAATCAATGCTACTTACTTACTCATATATACGTGAAAGGGTTATGAACTATGTTGTACTCCTTACCCTCGTGTATGATTTGAGGTTATGCAATGTACTCATATGAAGGGGTTATGAGCTATGTGGTATGCCTCACCCTCATATGCGATTTAATATTATTTATTATCTCATGCTTACATGAAGGGGTTATGACCCATGATACCTTCTATCCTCATGTGCTATTCATTATCTCATGTTACATGTAGCGATTATGAACTATGAATTATGAATTATGCTATCTCTGTACCCTCATGTACTACCCATTACCTACTAGAAGGGGTTAGGACTCATGATATATCCCTCGTCCTCTAGTACAAGGTATTTGGATGGTCTAAGCATGTCACCTTATTGTGTTAAACAAGCTACGTAAGTATGATTATTTTGACAGGTTTGAATGAGACCTATTCACAAGCAAGGAGCCAAATTCTCATGATGATGCCTGTCCCTAACATCAACAAGGCATATGCAATGTTGATATCTGAAGAGAGTCAAAGAAATTTGGGGAAATCAATTGAGGATTCAAGTGGCATAGCCTTGTTTAGCAACAAAATAGGATTGAACCAGCACAATTCTGGTGGACATGGCTATTCAACAAAAGGAAGTCAGGCCTTATCTGGTTCTGGATCAGGGTATCATGATAAAGGAAACTATAAGGGAAAAAATGCTCATTTGTTTTGTGAATATTGCAAGTAGAGAGGCCATACAAAGGAAACATGTTACAAGATTCATGGATATCCAACAGATCACAAGTATAAGAAGAACTACAACCAATGTAGTGATGAATCCAACTGGACAGGATCCTTTCCAGTGTAGAAATCCATCACAGTCAGAATCTTCTCAGTCTATATACATATCAAGTCAAGAAGGTGGAATGATGTTTACTCAGGAACAATATGACCAAATTCTGAAGATACTCCACAAGGAAATGCCTCCTAACTCAGACAAGACAGGTATGCATCAAATTTTCTTAGCTACCAACAGTGCAAATTTTAAGAAGTGGATAATATATTCTTGGGCTTCCAATCACATGGTACATAATAAAGAGTTGGTGGATGGAATTAGCCAGATTACTAAGGAAAACATTAGGAGAGTACACTTGCCAGATGGTAATACATTAGACATAGCGTGTGGGAAAATGCAGGCTAGATAATGGAGACACCATCACAAATGTGTTGTGCATTCCTGAGTTTAACCACAACTTACTGTCAGTATCTAAATTAACCAGAGATTTAAAGTGTTCTGTCACTTTCTTCCCTGACCTCTGTGTTATGCAGGATCTGTTCAGTGGAGTGGTGAAGGGATTGGTAGAGAAATTGATGGCTTGTACAACATTCAACTACCAGTAAAGAAAGAAGAAAATGTCAAAACAATAAGTGCCAACTCAATCAACAATGGTATTGTAGATAAGACTGAAGACTTGGAAATCTGGCACAGAAGGCTTGGACATACTCCCTTCAAAGTATTGCACCAAATTCCTTCACTAAGTTTAAGAGAGATGCTCATGATGTTCAAGGTTGTCATGTGTGCCCACTGGCTAGGCAAACTAGGCTGCCATTTCCTAGTAGTCCTAGTAGAAGTAATGACATCTTCTCTATCATACATGGAGATGTTTAGGGTCCATATAGAGTCACTAGTCATGATGGTTGCAGGTTTTTTCTTACCTTAGTAGATGATTGTAGTAGAATGACATGGGTGTATATGTTGAGGATGAAGACTGATGTTATTATCATTCTTAGACAGTTTTTTGCATTGTTAAAAACTCAGTTTGGTGCATAAGTGAAGACTTTTAGAAGTGACAATGGTACTGAATTTTTCAATTCTAATTGCACTGGTCTGTTTCATTCCCTTGGTATTATTCATCAGAGTTCTTGTGTACATACAACCTCAACAGAATGGTTTGATTGAGAGAAAACACAGGCATATTTTGGAGGTTGCTAGAGCCATTCGTTTACAAGGTTTCCTGCCCCTTAAGTTCTGGAATGAGTATGTTCTCAATGCTGTCTATGTGATTAACAGGTTGCCCATGCAGGTTCTATCTGGAAAGTCCCCTTTTGAGTTAGTATATGGTAGACCTGCTTCATTACATCTTATGAAAGTTATTGGTTGTTTATGTTTTGCAACTAATCTACATAATGGAGACAAATTCTCTCCAAGGTCTGTTGCAGCTGTGCTGATAGGATATTCTTCCACACAAAAGGGTTACAAGCTTTTCAACTTGCTCACCAGCACCTTTTTTGCAGCAGAGATGTATTTTTCAGGGAACACCTTCCTTTTTCAGATGATCAAGGACAAGAAGTTGCAGCTGTTTCCAAATGGAGTCATCACTACTCCCACCACAGAGCCTTTAGACATTCCTACACCCACATTACCCAGTCCTTCCATTACTACTGATCCTCCAACACTTTCTCACCACCTGCCCACATCTTCATCACCTGAAATTACTCTTTTTCCATCTCCTACTGCTCCCAGAAGGTCCACTAGATCCAAAAATGCTCATCCTTGGTTACAAGACTATGTCTGTAGCAAGCCAAATTTAGCCACTGCATCTCATTGTCTCTACCCCACACTATCCTACATATTCCATACCAATCTTAGTCCACATTATCAAGCCTACCTATCCAAGATCACCCATGTCAGAGAACCTCAATCATATGATGAGGCAGTTACAGATCCCTTATGGGTGGATGCCATGAACTTGGAACTAGCTGCCTTACAAGACAATCACACTTGGTCCTTGGTTGATCTTCCACCTGGTAAGACTCCTATAGGATGCAGATGGGTGTTCAAAGTGAAGTATATAGCTGATGGTGTTGTTGAAAGGTACAAAGCCAAACTGGTAGCAAAAGGATATACTCAACAAGAAGGTTTAGATTATCAGGAAACCTTCTCCCCTGTAGTTAAGATGGTTACTGTCAAGTTGGTTCTTGCTATGGCTGCCTCCAATCAGTGCTGCTTACATCAAATGGATATCTTCAATGCATTCTTCCATGGTGATCTGGTAGAAGAGGTTTACATGATTCCACCACCAGGATTTGGCAGTCAAGGGGGTAATAGGAAAGTATGTAGACTGCACAAATCCTTGTATGGACTTAAGAAAGCATCAAGACAATGGAACTTAAAGCTTGTTGAGGTTCTGACCAGCTCAGGGTTCACACAAAGTCATTTTGACTACTCCTTGTTTACAAGAAAGAAGGAAGACAACATAGTGATCATCCTATTCTATGTTGATGACATGCTCATCACAGGCAATGATCATACATTGATCCAGGAAGCCAAGGCAACCTTGCAGCAAAAGTTTAAGATTAACGACTTAGGTGAGATGAAATACTTTCTTGGAATAGAGATAGCAAGATCAAAGGAAGGAATCCTCATGAACCAAAGAAAGTTTGCGCTTGAATTAATCAGTGAGTTGGGACTGTCAGGTTCCAAACTAGCAAGCACTCCAATGGAATGTAATCAGAAGCTGACCACAGTTGAGCATGATGAACATGTGGATGTTTCGAGGAAGGATGCAGAGCTAAGTGACCCTGGATCATATCAGAGGTTGATTGGGAAGTTGTTATACTTGTCCATGACCAGAACAGACATAACATATGCTGTCCACTTGTTGATTCAGTTCATGCAGAAGCCAAAGAGGTCTCACGTGGAGGCAGCACACAGGGTAGTAAAATACATAAAAAATGAACCAGGTTTGGGGATCTTGTTGAGCTCAGAAAAGGCCACACAACTGACTGCATTTTGTGATGCAAATGGGGCAGGTTGTCCTAACTCAAGGAGGTCAATCATTGGTTATGTTGTGAGGCTAGGAAATTTCTTAATTTCGCGGAAGTCAAAGAAACAAAACACAGTTTCTAGGAGCTCAACAGAGGCAGAGTATAGGAGCATGGTTGCTGCTGTTTTAGAGGTGCTTTGGCTAGTGGGAATCTGTAAAGAGCTGCAGGTTGACATTAAGATTCCAGTGGAGCTGCTCAGTGACAGTAGGGATGCAATTCAAATTGCTGCGAATTCCCATGTTTCATGAAAGAACTAAGCATATCGAAATAGACCTACACTTCATAAGAGAGAAGATACAAGATGGAACAGTCAGAACATCTCATGTGGCATCAAACGACCATGAGGCAGACTTATTTACTAAAGCTCTAAGTAAATCACAACATACATATCTCTTATGCAAGCTAGGAGTGTTGAACTTGTTTACACTACCTAACTTGAAAAGGGGTGTTGAGAATAATAGAGTAGATTAGCAGGGAGTTAGTTTGTTAAATGTCAATTAATGGTTAATGGGGTATTTAGTAGTTAGTTAGAGTGTTAAGTCAGTTATTAGCCTTTACTATATAAACACCCTTTTAACCGTAAACTTCACTTTTTTCCTTTGAGAACAGAGAGGAGCAGCTCTCTCTTCATCTGAGCTTCTTTTCTTCTTCTCTAATGGCTCATTCTCAATTCCTTCGTTATTGTGCCTCCTCCTCATGTAGCTGTTTTTATCAATTATATTATTTGATCTATTTGGCAGGTCAAAAAATGTTTAGAGCCTATTTGGCATGTAATTGAGTGTAATTATTCAATCCATTTTAAATAAACTCATTTTGATCTAAACAAATTCGGGTTAGGTTGGGTGTTGAGCTGTTTATTGTCTTAACTCATTATGACCCGCTCATATTTGATCCAACCCGTCCAATTACCACCCACAGAGGGAGTTGTGGAGCCAAATTCGAAATATAGTGGTTTTGTTCCAAAATTTTCGAAGCATAAACATTCAATTTCAATTAGAGATTTGGTATTTGGCATAATAGGAATAGTGAAATGGCTGCAACTAATCACAGGGTAATTCCTTGTCCATACAATCATTCTTGATGCATACAAAAAGGCGAGAACGAAATCATTTTTGCAGAGTCGAGAGGATGCTGGAATAATACCAAATTTTGTTGAGTAGAGAGACCATTTTCCGGTAAATTTATTAAAGATATATACTCATAACATGAACTAAATTAAAAGGTGAATTAATAAAGGTTCTGGTCAAATCTTGTTCATCTACACTAAAATTAATAGGTTCAACGAATTATTAGATGTAAGTTATGATAAGGCACAAACCCAAAAAAGTGTTACAGAGCGAATTTTGGGGAAAAAAAAGTTTCTAAAATTATCCTTTACACTATCTGTTTCATTTAAAAATATTTTTTCTAGAATTTGGTTGTTTACATATTTTGTTGGAACGTTGGACTGTCAAGAATCCTTTTATTGCTGCCCCAATTTTGTGAGTTAGGCCAACGCGGTTTCAGGAGAAAAGCAAATATGAATTTCTGTGAAACTTCGCCAGTTATGTTATGACTTTAGATGAGGCGCTAATGTTGAAGGAAAAAGCATAAAAAATAGCCTTAAATTAGATAAAATAAATTTATATTTTAGTAACCCGTCTAATTTGTCAATACTTTAGTAATTTGGGTAGTGATTTTTTTATATGGATAAAATACGAGTTAAATCTCATATTCAACCCATAGAAATATGGGTATTCATGAGTAAAATACGATTTAATCAAATGGGTTAAGTTTCTAACTTCTTTTCACTTAAAATTCATTATGTTTTCTAATTCTTTTTATATTTTGTTGACTTAAATATTTTAAAAATATAAATTTAAATAAACTTATTTTTTCAAATTTAAGAAAAATAATTTACCTCTTAAAAGTAGAAAAATATTTGTCAAAACTCTCTTCCAATTGCATATTACAATTCTTTTCGTACTTCATTCAATAACATGATCCCTCCACAAACTCTCAAACCCCCACCCTTCCACCCCAAAGAAAATCAATTTTTTTATAAAATCTTTTTTCTTTATAAAAAATTCAAATTTTATTATAAAAGTTGTAAATTTGGTTGACCCATTGAATAACAATAAAATATTTTTCATCCAAAGTATTGACAGTAAAGGTATTTTTGAACCAACTATAAATGAATGACATTTTTGTTCTTTTCATATAGTTTAAGGACATTTTTTACCCATTTCAATGTTAAAATAAATTTTTTAATTTTTTATTTTATATGATTGAGTAATAATTATGTAGAACTTATTTTAATCTCACAAATAGATGAGACTCAAATAATATGAATTCAAAAGTGTGAATCGTAGATTCACCTTCATATGCTTCAAAGAGTAAGCTCACACAGTTATTGAGCTACAAAATAAAGTCTATGCTGATAGTGATAGGGCTATGATATTTTTAGACAAAGTCAAAATTCTAAAGCCAAAAAACTAGTCAATGAGCCTAATAGCACCATTTACGTATGGTCTCAGTTAATGACTGTCCTAGTTAACACCTAAGCCTGAGAAGAAGAAGTCTCCGAGTTGCGTCAACTATTTGATCATAAATAAATGATATCGTTTGATATTATTTTACGTGACAATTTTTTTTTTTTTTTGGTTTGTTTCAAAAATAATTTTATTTTTCTATAATTAAAAGTAATTTAACGTTAAAAGCTTCTTTTTACCCTTAATGAACACAAAAATATCTAACAAATCATTTTTACCACAAATTTATTTTTATTTTTTTAAGATGAATACACTAATTAAGAGTGTCAAAATAAGGTCAAGTATAGGTAACTCGTCCAAAATTTTATGAGTTGGACTCAAGATAATTTGAATTGGGTGCAATCTCAACATATTCAAGCCTTAACCCATTTTTGAAAGGATCTTCAATTGAACCCAATTTGATCTCTAATTTCAACCTATTCTAAGACTCTTTACTTGCATTGATGTAATGTATGCTATTATTTATCTATCTATTTGTAATTTTTTTATTTTTTATGTCTTTAAGTTGAAATTCAAATTGTGATTATAAAAAATAAATAATAAATAATATATTAAAATTATTCAAATTTTGATCTGGTCAAATTGGGCGGATCATGACTCAACCTGAATTTTAGTCTATTTGAACTCAACTTGTTTGAGTCCAAAGTAAATTTGGATGAATCATGAAACAACCCAATTTCTATTTTAACATTTTCAACTTTAATCCAACCTCCTCGTTTGACATAACTAGTAGTGTAACCAGAGGAAAATAGCTAGACTAAAGTTCTTACCATAAACAAGGTTTTAACTTTTATAGGCTAGTAACTTAAATCATTTACATTATCATATCAGCCTATTAGATTCCAATAAAATACTAATCAATCAAATTAGATATCTGGTAAATATTCTGATAAATTAAAACTATTATTAATAGGATAAAAAGAATGCAATAAGCTGTTATAGTGGCATACCTTTGCATTTATCAAACTTTATGGCGCCATCTTTGCAGAAGCACAAGTATTGGCGGGTCGAATTGTTGTAACCGCAAAGCCCCTGTGAGGTCTCACACTTTTCGCACTCCTTTGCGATCTGCCAGTCCAGTATGAATCCCTCACCCATCGCCGCATCAAGTCCTTTAGTCCACCCACCCTCCGTTACCGGCACCACCACTTTCTTCTCGCAAATTCCATACCATTTGAAATTTTCCGGCTCATGATCCTCGACATAGAAATAGGTACTTTTCCCCCCTAATCTTAAGCAATCTAGCGGGCGAGCATATTGTGGAAGGGAAACGGTATTGCAGTTGTAATACAAATTAAGGTTCATATCAAGCGTCGAATATTTGAATGGTGAGTCGTCATTTAGAGTAAGATTAAGATGTACTCTGGGGCATCCTCTGTTATCAATAGCATCAATATCCACCAGCGTAAGAGAGTGGCTACTGTAATTGATTTTCGTAACATTGAATAAAAAACTGTCGGAAATGTATAAAATTGAATCAGTTTGAGAGCAATTGATCCCAAATCCTGGATAACCACAATATTGTGGAGAGGCGGTGCCGTAGCGGTCAAGTCTCCAAAAAGGATATGAAATATTAAGTCCATTATCGCAGACAGATGAAGGGCAGTATGTAGATGGCGTAATATTATCAGCTCTACTGGGGTTGATGATGAAGAGAAAGAGGAGAAAGACGAAGAATAATTGAGTTGGACACATTGTTAGGAGTTGATGCTTGAAAGAACTGCAAACTGATTGTGGTTTACATGTAGTTGTACTACCAAATAATGTACTCACTTTTTGCTAGTTTATTTTGTATAGCTTGACTTAGACGAGATACTGAGGAAAAAAGAGAGATTTTAGAAATTTATAATCTAATTTTTTTTTTTATATTTGCATAATTGTAAAATTAGGTCACTTTTTTTCATATCTAGTTTATTCTGCTTATAAGTTTTTGAGATGAGAATTTCCATGAAACAATCTCTATGAGGTTGTGGTAAGGTCTGCGTATAATCTACCCTCCCTAAACCTTATTTGTGGGATTCCACTGGATATGCTGCTGTTGTTGTTAGTTAAAATCATGTCACAAAAAATAAAAAAATTTTAAAATTAAATTATTTCTATGTATAGTAAAGTGATAAGAGTATTTTTTTTATATAGCCTGGAAAGGGAAAAGTGTGACATAAAATAAAAATTGAGTATTATATTTCTTATATTAGAATTGGTCATGGAGGAATTTGTAGGAAACTTAGAATTTGGTAGCTAAGTTTCTCTTCCATGCCTTTTAGTCAAGACAGTCACAGATAGGAACAAGACAATTTGATGCGATTGTGATATCTGTGTTGGAATATAGAGAGGTAAAATGGAGAAAAAGTTGTGGAAAATATTTATACTGTTGAAATTATAAAATTAACATTTGAATCAAGTTAGACAGGAAAAATGGAAGTCAACACCCCACAGGGGAAGAGTTGAAATAGGATTCCGAGGGAAAAGAAAAAACAAATGCGAGAAATAGCAAGGGGACTTCCTTAGGGACCATTTGGTTATGGAATAATCTAACACTAATACATGAATAACTAATTATTGAGGTATTGTTTTAAATCATGTTTCATTTATAAAATCTTTTTAAACTCTACGTAACTAAACTTTGCATGACTAATACCTACATAACTAAACTCTGCATAACTAATATTTACATAACTATATCCTGCATAACTAAATCCTACGTGACAAATATCTGCACAACGAACCCCTACATAAATAGTATCTGCTAATTAAACCTTACACAACTAATACATGCATAAGTCTAATCAGTAATTAAATGACACCATAGTTCGCAACAAAACATTGTGCCATCGGAAGAAAATAAAAAATTTCCAAATGGTCTCTCACATATTGAAAATATTATGTAAAAATCATTTTTGTTTTTGAAAAAAGGCCTAATATATCTTTCAACTTTGCGACTCACATATACCTTACTATTTACAAAATAGCTCATATATACCCGTTTCATCTAGTAATTAAAATGTTAACTTTTAATTTATTTTTTCATTTCAAAAAATCCATGTAAGGATACAAAGTTCCAATGGTATATTTAATTTTTCTCACACAATATTATTTTTGACAACTTTGATTTAATGCGTAATTTATGTAACGATCCATTAAGCCGTTTTAAATACTAGAGCTTCTTATTTCATAAATTGTTCATCTTGTATAATTTTAGTGGGTCTTTTGAACTATTCGATAATTTTCGTTATTTAATTGAGGGATAATTTTAGATAATTAAATTAGTTGATGGGTTAAAATGATATTTTTAGTTAGGACCCTCTACTATTTGTCCCATATTTATTAAAAATAAGTTGATAGAATTTATATTTTTTTAATACATAATCAATTGAGATTTTAAAAAAGGGAAGAAGAAAAGAGGTTTGAGAGAGAACTGAATGCATAAAAAACGAAAGGGAGATATCGATTTCAACATTCGTGTAAGAAATTTCAATTAACTACATATATATATATATATATATATATATATTAATCAACATGGCTGCTTGATGGCAATCTCATTATTCTCAAGGGCAGTTTAGTAATTTGACTATATCGCATAGCACGTGAATGCATTGCAAAGGAAAATGTACAAATTCGAAAGTAAGGGCATTTTAGACGATGTTTTTATTTAACAAGACTAAAACACATACTTGTCTTGGGTATGGCTTTTGGATGGACACATGGTGGATGTTAATGCACATGTAGGTGTAACACCTAAAAATGCACAAATTCAGTCCAAAAGAAGAGGTAAGTGTTCAGAATTGTTAAAAAAAAAAACTAATAATCTTCCAAACATGTTCCGGAGGCATATCCTTCTTTTGTGCTTATCGTTGTGCCGCTTAGAATTCAACTATATCCACTTCCTAACTTTGTCTTCAAGCTAAGCTTCAGTCGGCAAAACAATATAAGAAGAGTTGGCAGAGGTGATCTAGCATAGAGCAACCATAACTTCTCTGCCTAAATATGGTGTGGTATCTACAAGTAAGTGATTATATCATATTATTATGTTCAATTTTCGAATAATTATTTTTAGTGTTTTGGACTGCATTAGTTCTATTTTTGGGGTCTTTTCGGTCCTTTATAATGTCTAATTTCTAATAGAAGAAATGGATCCATTTCTAATTTTCGTAAGATTGTGAGAATTGGGTCTGTATTGGATCTATTGGATCTGCAAAAGAAGTTAATAGCTCAAACATTTACAGAAGAATGAGTGAGGAGTAGGTATCAACATGTTTGTTTATTGCCTTTTTTGTATTAATCAAGGATATTTTAGTAATTGCAGTTGCAGAGCTTTAAATTCGTCTTGAACCATAACCTCTGTGAAAGAAAGAATAAATCATGAGACCTTGATGAATAGACACGTGAACTTATAAAAATTCACAAACAGTGAAACGTCCAAGTCTTTCCGGGAAGTCATCATTGTAGGATAAAGATTCTAGAAGGAAATGTGTTCTCTTGCATGTAGTGACAACTTATGTGCAGTATTGAAGAGCTCAACCTCTATATTGATTTCTTTGGTGCCTCAATAGGTCCTTGCAAGAAATTAAAATGTTTCACTGATATCTCATTGTAAAATCTTGATCTGTTTCTTCTAGGTGCTGAAAGGAGTGTTGCAGTCATGTATGCACTGTTAGTGGCTCTTGGTCTGGAAAAAGATTGAAAAAATGCTAAGAAGTTGATCAAAGAAAAATGGCCATACATATGATGAATGCTCTACATTGGAAAGCCTTAGAGGAATGACCGAAAGATCGACTCTCTTCTCCTAAAGTTAGAGTTAGTTCTGTCATTTTATCATGTACTGATGATCGTTCTGATGAATTGATGCAAGAGCATCAACTATAGATGATAGGTTGTTTGTCTTGACTTTTGTTTCCACATATACTTATTGATTGACATTTTTGATCTCTTGAGTGATTTAGCTAGAGCAATGTAGATCTTTTTTATGAGAATACTGCTTTGCACATGGGGATGCAAATTATGTACATAGTATGAAGTTTATATGTATAAGCTACGTGTTTTACTACTTCTACAGTTGAATAATTGAATGTACACATAGTGGGCCCAAGCCCGAAAATTCTATACATTCTTATCTGCCAATGATCAGATATGTCATGACCACTTTGAGATTAGTTCTTCAAGAAATTAGCTAGTCCAAAACTTTTATCCCCTGTTTGAGATGTCGTAGTGATTAGGTTTGGTTGAATTTTTGATCAATCACAGTTAGAAGTAGATTTTTAATTGGTTACAGTTGCTAGTTGTAAGCACTAAAAGCTCTATTGGGTGTAGTTGTTCAACCAAAGTTGGGACTAAATATATTTATTTAAAGAATAAAATATATATTGCTATTATTATAGAGAAGAAAAGATATGGACAGGTTGAAGGAGCACCTATTTTGGCTGTACTATATACTAATTTAATTTGCTTAGCTTAATAACTAAGTGAATTGTGGACAAGGCAAAGAAGCAAGAGCTGCATCAAGAAGGAGCGTAGAGGGTATTCTAGTCAATGACGTTTTAGTCATTAAAAATTTACTCCAGAGAAGACATGAGGCTTTTTATAGTGAAATCTTATCAATACAAGGTCAATGAAATAAAACACTTGTTATTGTTTGTTTCTATTGTCAATTGGAAGCGAATATTTGGCTAACTCCCGGTTTCAAATGACAAACAAGTATTTTGGATAAATTATTGTTTTCTGAGCTCTGTACTACTGGTTGATTTTCTATATTCATATAATAAGAAAAATGTCTCTCTGTATAATTTGTATGAGGTTTTATTTGATTGATTCAAACTACTGAATTCTAAGGTTCTAATTCTTCCTTTTGTAGGATCTTTGTTGATGTATAATAAAGGTAGTGATAGTGCATCACAATCTCCTCTGATTGCATGGATTTTGTATGGCACCAACTAAAAGGCTACAAGTGTACCTTTATAGATCTAATTAAAGTGCAGCTTTGCATCTCAAAGGTACACGTACGTACGAGAAGTATGCCTAAATTAAATCCTCTAAAGAACCTTCAAATTTACTTTTTGCTTCTTATATTGTGTTATTTGTTGCAACCAAAACCAGCGTTAGATTGGGATACTAGAAAAGTTAGGAGCTGCAAGGGCTTATTGTATCTACATGAGCAATGTGATCCAAAGATCATTCACATGGGATGTGAAAGCTACAGATGTATTTTTTGATGATTACTGTACACTTCCACTAGCAATGATGAAATGAAGGCCATATTTACAACTTCTACCATGTTCTTGGTAGCAGAATGATGAAAGTTACAACTAGGTATATTTGCTGAGCTAGATATAGATGATGTTGATCTTAGAAAGTTTGAACTTTGAGCTGGTTTTCTTATCCCTATCTCTTGCATGGTACTTAATTTGTTTGGAGGTTTTGTGAGGTCTGCCAATATGATTTGTAAGCTTACCAACCTGCTCTATTATTTTGAAGATGCAATGTGAGTTTGACTGACTACCTTCTGTTACTAATATTTAAAATTGCAGGCATTACATGGGAATTGAAAGGGTAATTATGCAAAAATAAAAAGAAGGTCAATATAACGAGATTATCCCATATGAACGAATGAATTGAGAGAAGAAGATATGATTGCGAGAATCGTGTGGTTTTGTTTTGAGCCATCAACTTCATCTTTTTGTCTACTGCACATTTTACCCCTCTGTGGCCATATATAGTTCTTTTCTTTTTTTCCTTATCAAGTATATAGCTTTATCTAAAGATTACACCATATTATATTTAAATTTTAGTTATGATCTTTTCCTTTTCGGGTTATATTTTTTGACTTCTGATTTAGGATTTGATAAATTTCGAGTTATGTTTGTTATGACTTTAGCATATGGACTTAGGCCTGCGAGTTTGTAATTATTGCCAATATTGTTGGGTTTAATGAAAATGAAAATTTTCTTATCTTGGATAAGGAGAGACCCAAGAATATTAATAATGGGGTTAAAGAAGAAATGATGTTGGATCTGTTGTAATGGAGGAAGTTTGAGTTAAGAAAATGCTGGTGAAAATTGATTTTTATTTTTGTGCACTTTTGTTATATTATTATTTGATTATTTGCCCTTTTAATTCGATTGGTGTGCAGAAAGTTGTAAGGAAAGGGGAAGAGGATAAGAAAAAAGGCAGAAGGTATAAAAATCCCCTGTACTTGAAGCTTTTTATTCAATGAACACATCAACTATTATTCATTTTAAATACCCCTTGAACTCATCACAGTCCCCTTTATTCTCCTGGCATGGAAGTGGAGTACAAACTCCGTGAGGGCATAAATATATGCCGAATTAGACGTTCTCAACGGTTACATTTACTTTTTTCCTTATTTTTTCTATAAATTGAGCATTTTCTCTCTCTTTCTCCACCATATCTATTCATCACCATTTTTCTTTACTTTTCTCTCCCTTTTCATATTATAATTTCAAATTTTAGAAAAAGCTTCAAGTACAAGGGTGTTTATATTATATTATACAAAATCACCAAAGTATGTTATTTGGAGGAATAAAGACTTAATCCTATACTTGAAATTTAGAAAATTTATTGTAGAATTAGGTGAGGTTTTGAGTTGATGCTAGACATATAGTAATATGGATGTCTACGAACTTATTTGCTTGTGAATATTATGATTGATCTGCAATTCCAAGACCATGAAATCTATAATCTTGAACGTACCTTATCAAAATTATGTCTTGAATAAAGAAGGCTTGATGAAATATTATGATTGATCCTTTTTGTTTCGTCAACTCTTGCATGGGAGACAACCCTCTCTTTGTACCAAACACCAACTTAGCCTTTGGCCATGACTTTGTTCTTTTTAAGCTCAAGGAGGGATTGGTAAGAAACAAGGAAGGATTAAGGTTCAAAAGGGTTTCACTAAGGAATCAATTCATTGTCATTGGAGGTTAATATGTCTAAAGAGGACTAGAAAGAAACAAAGAAGGTCTAACGCTCTTTCCTAACCTGGAATCAACCAAATCACTCTCCAAAACAAACTAGGCAAGTTCTAGACATTCCAAAACATGCCTTTCATCAAAATTCCTAATTCTCACAATGGCAAAATGAATTCAAATTCAAGAAATGGAAACACACTCACAGATCTTGATCATCGCATATCCAAGGACAATCACTCACATAGTCAACTCAAGATGCATCAAATCCATTCATGAATTGATTTATCAAGAAAAGGAATAATTGGTGAGCCAATACATGCTCCTCGTCCATGACGCCATCTGAATCAAAGATATGGATTATCGATGCTTGGATTGCTAAGGACTAGAGATACGATATTTGCATTTTGAATGGCTTTTCACATCTGCACAAGGTTTGCCAATAAAGGACATCATTTGCAAACATTCATCCATTCATTTCAAAAAAAGAAGAAAATAAAAAATAAATAATAAATACTAATCTATTACAACCCAAATTTAAAATTATTTACAAGTCAAAAATTAAAATTGTTTGAAATGTCCATCAACAAGAATTAAAACTAAGCATTTTCTCATCAAAACATGACAAACACATTAGGCAATCATCATCATCAACAGAGATAGGGAACTCCAAAAGCTCATCCCCTCACAAATAAAAAGCATTGTCCTCAATGAGCAAGGAGTAATAGAGATCAAGAATAAATGAAAGTAATGAGTAATAGAATCCCCTGGTCCGAGTCAATCCTACTGTGGTGGTGGTGATGGAGCTGAAGAACTAGTCATGGGGGCATCAATGCCCTTTTCCATTGGTGCACACTTAAGATCAATCAATGGCCTTTCGGGCTTGCGCTCACGTACATCAGATGTTCCTATCATGGAAGTGTCTTGAAGATATTCTGTTTCGCTGTGTCCATGATTTAGTCTTCCATCCATGCTAACTCATCATTCTCCTCTTGGTTTGGCTTCATTACTAATGCTTCTTCATTGGTTTCTAGGGTGCTTGCTGCCTTGGTTTCTTTATTGCCTACACCCCGAACATCTACATCCATTCCATCATTAGGAGCTATATTTATGTTAACCTTAGATGGATCCTCTAGTCTATTCCAAGAAGTACTTAAATCTATGAATTGGAGGGATGCCACCTCCTTTTTCAAGTAATCAATGTCAGCTTTTATGGTCAATGAGCCTTCACTTCCACCACTTGCCTTCTCCACAACGATCACCCTCTTCTTCAAGCTACCCAACTCCTTTCCAGGGTCCTCAATCACCACCTCAAGTCGGTCCATCCTCAATTTGTATGCCTCTATCAACTCCCACTACTTAGCCTTAACCTCAATATATGAATTTAAATGCTTTTGTTATGGCTACCTCAATCAGCTTAGGCAAAGATGACTCCACCCGAGTGGCACAGATATCGACTAATTTGGCTTAGTTGTCCAATGCCATAAATGGCAGCCCTAGTGAGCGAGGGTTGTTCATCTTTGGCCTGTGTCTCTACTTGTGCTTCAATAGTCTGGGCTGGAGAAGAAGAGGCATATAGAGTAGGTGTGGAAGAAGTAATACCTGCCTCGGGGGCCAGCTCTGTAGCACTAGACTTGAAGATCTCAACATCAGCAATCGATATCCTATCGACCGGCTTCTTCCCTGCTCTATCCTCCTTGTCCCTTTAAAACTCAGCCTCTATTCACTAGATATTAGTGGATGTTATTGGAGTGACCTCCACATTATTCCTTTTGTTGGCGGGCCCTCTAGCTTGTTTCTATAAGGCAGTGATGAGGCTAGGGAATGGTAATGAGGTCTACTCTTGTTTTGCCTTGGTAAGGATTTCTGAGGAAATGATTGTACCAAGATTCAACTTTCGGCGGCCCATGATACATCCAACCAGTGCTTCTTTAGAATATCAGGGTATTGACTCATTCTATGACGACATCAAGTTGCTTCTAATAAACCCAAACCAACACCTTTCCAGAACATTCATTTCCTTCTTTCAATAATTGCTCTCTCTTTTAACCACGAGGGAGTAGGAATCCCTATCGTATGAGCCAGCCATTCTTGATGCTGTCAAATGTCCTGACTTTCATCATTTCATCCATTTTATTTTTATATTTATATTTACACCCCAAGATATCATAGATTTCTATTTCACCACGCAAGACTTGCATACCTTGAACTTTTACTACATCAAGAGGCTTTAGCGCAACCTTTACCCTACTTTTGACTTTGGGGATGGCCTTACCATAGGCCTCAGAGAATTCTCAACAAGGCTGGGAACATACAAATCTCAAGATTTGGTGAAAATATAAAAGTTATGAAATTTAAGAGTATCCTAAACCTTGGTATACCTATCAACCACTCCATCAGTAGACAATTGCTTTTCTTCCAGAATTGTTCTTTTCCCTTCTACTCAGAGTCTGTTCAAGTGTCTCAAGAAGGTTATTTCCTGGATCCTTTGAGATGTTTGGAAGAGAAGGTCATGAATGGTCTTTGATCTAGCCTTATTCCAATGCCTTTGGGGCTTGGCTTCGAAGTAGGTTTATGTGTAGGAGTTTTAGACCCTTCTTCCTCTTCCTCTGAACTAGTCCAATTTACATGTAAGGACCCTTCCTTGTCACTATTTGACTCCTGGTGTTCAATCAGTTTCCTTTTCCCCTTACCTAGCACCTTCTTGTGGGGTCTCTAAGATCATTGCTCTGCCTGATTGAGGGTTATAGTTATTCCCAATCTACTCAGGATCCACCTTTAGTGATAGGTTTCTTTTGTTTACTCATTTCTACAAATCAAACTCAAGATATTCTGTGAGCATCAATCATAAAACAATTAGATTCAAAATTAAGCTGAAGAGAATCATTTTGGGTGAACAAGTTGGTTTGGCCGCAAATTATGTTCGGCGATCCACTGAACAGATTTTGCGAACAAATAGACCATCGCCTTTTTACACAATTTGCAAACACTCAGTCACTGCTACTTTTGGCGATGGAGATGCATGTTAGACAGTGCAGGGACGGCAATACGTAATGCCTGTAGCTTACTTAGGCGAATCCAATATCGAAAAAAGAGGGGGGGTTTCTGGGCTATATATTGAGTTTGGAACCTTACATGTGCATACGCGTTTTCTCGGGATTGCCTGGGAAGAACAAAACCGTGCGGCACCGTGGGGCCAGAACAGACAATATATGCACGTGTGGGGTCGAATCTTAAAGATGGTATCAGAGCCGACTCTCTGCTAGTACGGTGGTGGGGCAAACCTTAGCGAGGACGCTGAGTCCCTACGGGGGGTGACTGCAGGGACGGCGATACGTAACGCCTGTAGCTCAATTAGGCGAATCCCATATCGGAAAAAGTGGGGGAGTTTTTGGGCTATATGTTGAGTTTGGAACCTTACATGTGCATACGCGTTTTTCCGAGCTTGCCTGGGAAGAACAAAATCGTGCGGCCCTGTGGGGCCAGAGCGGACAATATATGCAAGTGTGGGGTTGAATCATACAGATGGTATCAGAGCCGACTCTCTTCTAGTACGGTGGTGGGGCAAACCTCAGCGTGGACGCTGAGTCCCTACGGGGGGTGAGTGCAGGGACGACGATACGTAACGCTTGTAGCACACTTAGGCGAATCCTACATTGGAAAAAGAGAGGGAGTTTCTGGGCTATATGTTGAGTTTGGAACATTACATGTGCATACGCGTTTTCCCGGGCTTGCCTGGGAAGAACAAAACCGTGCGGCCCTGTGGGGCCAGAGCGGACA
>JAPFFP010000012.1:11827747-11862998 GCA_026153255.1 Solanum medicagineum | reverse complement strand
AGTGGAGTGTTGGCCAATTAAAAAGGCACATGTTCAGAAGATGCATGTCGTAGAGATGAGGATGCTGAGATGGATGTGTGGTCACACCAGAAGTGACAAGGTTAGGGATGAGACCATTCGGAAGAAGCTAGAGGTGGCCCCGGTGGCCGAAAAGATGAGGGAAGCGAGACTGCGAAAGTTTGGACATGTGCAGAGAAGGAGTACCGATGCTCCTGTTAGGAGGTGCGAGAGGCTGGTTTTGGGAGATACTCGGAGGGGTAGAGGTAGACCAAAGAAGTACTGGGGGAAGGTGATTAGACATGATATGACGGAACTTGATCTCACCGAGGACATGACCTTAGATAGAAAGAAGTGGAGGTCGCGAATTAGAGTAGCAGGTTAATAGTAGGGTTAGGTGTTTTTTTATCATGTGCTCGCATTATCTGGCGTATTATGTGTTAGTTTTTATCTCATTATTAGTCGCTCTTTCTGTTCCCTTCCCTTTTTTTTTTGTCATATCTAGTTCTTTCTGCTTATGGGTTTTGAGATGAGGGTTTCCAGGAAACAGCCTCTCTATTTCTATGGTAGTGGTGAGGTCTGCGTACATTCTACCCTCCCCAGACCCCACTTGTAGGATTCTATTGGGTATGTTGTTGTTTAACCCCTACCCTATTTTTTTTCAAAAAAGAATTAATTTTCTTTTACAACCAGACCCTTACACCCCATACGTTTAAAAAAAAATTATTTCCCTCACCACATTTTCAGCCCCTCCCGATAAAAACTTAATTTATTTTTCAGGAAATTCAAAAAATTTTATTTACCTCTCACCCACCCTAGTTCCTCCCACAAAAAAATTAATTTACATTATGAATGAGTCTCTTTTACCCATATTACCCATTAAACTAAGCATTTTTAAATGGGTAAATATGAGTTTTACCCGTTTTTTATCCATCTTAAATGGGTTGGATACCCAACTCGTTTAAAGTGGGTAAATCTGAATAGGTATCCAAATAACTTATCTATTTTGCCACCCCTAGTGTCTCCTTAAAAAAGGCTCATTGGCAAGAAAAAGCATGTCTTAGAACCTTGATGACGACACGGAATCACTCAACAAATTTTGAGCGTTACTTCAGGGCTTAAGTGCGCCTTCGACAATACTATTAGGTACATAATCTATTTGACTTTACATCTTGTGATGGTGAAGGTATACTACTCCCAGTAAATGATAAAATCTCATATAATCTTGATTAAGCTTTATGCAAAAATGAGGACTTTGAAATGTCTTTATTTTGATACTTCATATCACTGTCTAAATTGATAATTGATATGAATGCTTCTTGCTTATATCAATTTCTATGCATATCACTTGATTTCTTTAAATCATGTCTCGCTTCTTGGGGGAACAGTTGTATGATACATACTAAGCATGTGAAGCTTAGGCCTTCTGGCCGTTCAACTTTGATTTATGGAATATGCGTTGACCATCTTGAGCCATGCGGTTAGGACAGCTCCACATCTTCCAGTCAGATACTTTTTGTGAGACTCTACTAACTTCACGTGGAGCTTAGATTGTTATATTCTGAGTCACCGAGACCTATCTTGGTTTCCTAGCTTAATCATTTTCACAAAGGTTCCATAGATGATAGTAGTTGTTTTGGGTTGTCATTACGGTTATTCATATGGCATGCATGCATGAGACTTTATTATTTTTATGAATATTTCATTTAAAACAAAAAAACGTAGTTGATCTCATGGTTGTATTCATGCATTTTAATACTCAAAGCATTGGAATTTTTCAAAACATTTTGCATTCATTGTTTAGGTGCATAATTAGGAATTATTACATGGGTTGGTTCGCTCAGGTTGGGTAGAGTTCCGGATGTCAATCACAAGGATTTGGGATGTGGCAACACTTCAATTGTGTACAACATCTGAAGATGACTTGATAATGGCCAAAAGATAGAACCAAAAGATTCACAAATAAAGATAAAGATATATGAAATTACTCTGATCAGTTCAAAGCTCTGGCCCTGTGAACTCCTCACTGTATCTTTTTCTTTCCTAAGCTGCCAAAAAGAGGATGAAGTAAAGGATGTAGAGAAAGCTAACTAGCAAGAAAGTTGCGACAAATCCTGTCATTATCAGGAAAATAATGTGTACAATAGCTATGAACATACAAGCAAGCCAAACTAAAATAAGAAGTCAGCAAACACCAATTTGACTCCGACTTGGTTTACTAGTGACGCATTTCGACTAATCCAAAAATAAATGATTCCCAAATTTTTGAATCAAGCAAAGCCAGTAACAGCTTAAACAAAATACTGCACACAAGATTTCTCACTTAAAAGTGTTCGACCAATTATTTCCAGTATTAAATTCCGGTTCATTAGTCAGAGTTTTGGCTGTCACTTTTAGTTTCCATATTACTCCATAATACATGCCTTAGTTACAAAGTAATTTTTGTGCAATTTTATGCTGAATTGATGGTAGATTAACAGTACAGACAGTACTAATGCATCCATAGGAGCACATGGAAAGAAAAGAATGTTGTTTTATTACTTGTTCAGTTAAACCATACTTAACTAAATCCAATAATATTTATATATTGATTTTAAAATATTCTATATTCTAACGTACTTAACCAATCATACAACAAAAATGCAAATATAGTAGTGGATGTCCTTCACCTAATTAAGTCACATGAATTATATTCATGTTAACGAATCAAATAATACCCAAGTGCCATGAAAAGAATCCTGAAATTACTTCCAGCATTACTTCCATAGATATTTAAGAACAACTAGGCCTCAGTCCAAAACAAGTGGGGTTATTACTTCCACGGATATATTATAACAAATATTATGAAATGATTAAAGAGAAGATATTACCTCTTTACATCTTGCCCTAATCTCCAATAGCTCCTTTACATCAAAAGAGTGGCCATCACTACTAGTAGACATTCTAAAAACAAGGAAATTAGCATTCCCAGAAGAAAAACAGTGCATCCAACTTAATTTATGAGGACAGGATAAAAAATTACTGGCCTCACAAGCCATAGTCATATTAAGCACCATATGGGAAGTCATTTTTATACCCGACTTCTAATTGCTTACATGGACCTCGATCGGATATGAAACAAAGAAAAGTAAAGGTAACCATACGTGCAAAAGAGGTTAATGATTATCCACTCAGTTCCAACTAATGTCATATTAAAATGCATTTTCCCCATTTCTTGATTCAATATAGAGGTTCAGGAAATGATAAGCATATATATATATATCGGGTAGTAGTTGAAAATTCTTTGTGCTTCTCAAGAATCACATAGACCAGAAAAATGATTTCCAGATCAGATATTAACAACAAAAGAATCAGAGAAAAGGTGTAAAACTAAACACTAAAAGGTGCACTAAAGCACCCACTAGTGCCTAGAAAGGATGACAACTAATGTAACGCTCACTAACCAAATAACTGAAACAAGAAACTATCAAAATGCCCTATTTCCCATTTTCAATTAAGAAAAAAATCCTAGAGATTGACGAAATTAATTAAATCCTGTTCAATCTTTCAGCTTCAAATATAGAAAAAATAGTTTTCAGATTACAATGATAAAGTTCCAATTTTTTCTACATATAAAAGCAAATGAGCATAATTTATTTACATGATTAAACTAGAAAAGAAAAAGCATAAATACCGATTCATGGGGGCTCACGATACCCAGAATGTCCAATGTTTGAGCAAAAAATTTGAAGGGGAAATTTTGAAATGCAAGAGATTAGGGGAATCGGGTCTAACCCTTCACATGGATAACCCGCTTCTTTAAATGAGGGGATATCAGTAAAAGTAAAAATTACATAAATAAATGAGGGATATTAGTAAAAGTAAAAATTACATGATAAAATTTTTTAAAAATCTTAACTCTTTCATAAATTACTTAAAATCTCCATTTTTTATTATTTATGTTGATACCAACAAAACTAAATTGATACCTGATATTGTACTTCATAATTTAGCCAGATGTTGCGGTAAAAAAGGAAAACAAACTGCCGCACTAATTGTGATCCCTTAAATCACACCTAGTAATCAAACCCAACAAATACGTAACAGACTAATTTTTTCAAAATTCAAATTAAAAAACAAGAATCATAGTACTTTGTTGACGCATCAAGATTGACAATCGAGAAAAAAAAATATTGACAATGAATGTTTCAATATTGTTACGACATGGTGGAATCTAGGAGTCGGACGTTGTTTATAGTCGAGATAAAAGTGATGAAATTGTTGTTGGAGACAATATCTCGTTTTCTAACCTCATAGCTGTTATTGCTGCTAAGTTAGATATCGACGAACAGAGGAACAAAATCAAAATTCAATACGTTGTTGAAGGTAATGCCTCTCCGATTAGTATCCGCAATGACTTGGTGGTGAAGTTATATGTAGAAATTAAGAAAAGGGAACCTGGGTTTGGTATGTACCCCTTATGCGTTGATACCAGTAATTTTGATGGAGATGATACATCGATGATTGATGCATCATCTGGAATGATCGAATCAAAAAGTATGATTACTTGTTACGTACCTGATGTTGACGTGTCAAACACAATTTGTGATTCAAAAAATGTAGATGTGAAGGTGAAAAGTATGTACAAAGACAAAGCAATGTTAGTTGATGTTATGGCAAGGTATAAGGTGCATAGGGGTTTCAACTTCAAGGTTAAAAGATCCGACCATGAAAGGTACAAAATTAGTAAATTAATTAGTTATAGAATTGTATGACCATGGTTTTTATCTTTTCTGGTATCAAATAACTATCACTTGTAAAAAAGATACTGTTGGTTGTATTTGTTTTGTTAGTAGTGTTGATATTTTATTTAGTTTTCACATATTTTGGCAAAAGTGTTGCAGTTACATACTGAAGTGTTTCTCTGATGACTCTTGCTGGAGCATGAAGTCATCGTGTAGGAAAAATATAGACATATTTAAGATAAGATAGTTCAATGATACACATACATGTATGATGAGGGAAAGACTACTTAACAAGGTTGAAGCAACACTGTCGTTTGTTAGTGGTGTAACTACACCGAAGCTAGTTAATCACAAAAGAAATCACACACCAAACGATATAATCCACGATGTTAAAGCTATTTATGGTGTTGATATTTGGTATCAAAAGGTTTAGCGTGCTAAGGAGTAGGCATTAGATATGTTAAAAGGTAAGCGAGCAGATGGATACAGACAGTTGTCAATATACATGCACACGTTAAATACTGTATATCCAAATTCGTATAAGAATGCTCAAGTCTCCTACGAATGATTTCATGTACCTATTCATTGCATTGCACCCATTAATTCAAGGGTTCCATTTCTGCAGACCAGTGGTTGTTGTTGATGGTGCACATCTTAGTGGTGCTTATAAAGGGACATTCATATCGGCGAGTACATTTGATGGTGCAGGTATCAAATTTGTATATTATTTTTGTATGTATGTTCTGATTATGTATGTAAGGAAGATATAGATGTTGTTAAAGTTCAAAACCCAACAAAATTTTAAGTTAATTGTGTTTAAATTGTGTAGGATACATATTGCTTTTGGCATGTGGAGTAGCTAATACTAAGAATGATTCTTCATGGTCGTGGTTCTTTCAACAATTCAAAAATGCATCTGGAGAGAGAGAAAATCTATGTTTTGTATCAGATAGAAACGAGAGTATAATGAAGAGTGTGAACGTTGTCTTCCTGAATTGTCCATATTTTCCATGTATCTGGCATCTTTGGAAGAATGTTTGCAGGAACTACAGAAAGAGCAAGAATGCATTGAGTGATAAATTCTATGCTATGGCTAAGTGTTAAGATTTCAACAAACTAATGGCGAAGGTGGTTAAAATTGATCACAGGATAAAAGAGTACCTGAAAAATGTTGGGTATGAAAAGTGATCAAAAGTACATGCACCCATGAATAGAGGTTGGTTGATGACTTCTAACATAGCCAAATGTATCAATGATTACCTTGTTGAGGCTAGAAAGCTGTGTATAATAGATTTTCTTGAAGAAACAAGGATTCTGTTTAGTTTGTGAAATTGCAAAAATAGAGGAAGGGCTTCATATATGAAAGATACCTTAGGGAGAAAATTTGAGGATATTCTGGTTGCTAATATGGCAAAATATTCGCATATGAAGGTATGCTTATAATTCTAATCTGGCATTGATTCTAATGTTGTTTTAAGGTATCATTGATAACTTTTCGTTGCAAGTTGTTCGATCTTCAGAGTATATTTTTTCTGTTTATGATGGTGGTCTCAAGTTCATCATGTGCGTTGAAAGAAAAACTTGCACCTGTGGAAAGTTTCAAATTGATGAAATATTGTGTTCACACGCAATTGCTATTTTGAAGAGTAAAAATGTAGTTGATATGTATCCATACTGTTCTGGGTATTATAAGTCGAAAACCTTATCGAATACATATGAAGCGTCGATGGTGCCAATGCCAGATAGAGCAGATTGGAATATGCCTAGTAGCGTTCTTGAAGAAGTTGTTTTTCCACCCAAGTACAAAAGACAGCTGGGAAGACCAAAGAAGGGGGAAAAAAAGAGCGTTGGGGAGAAGATACTTATAACTTCTAACTGTTGCAGTATGTGTGGGCATGAAGGGCATAATCGATGAACATGTAGTTTTTTACCCAAAGAAAAGTAAATGTTGGATCAATTATTACTATGTTATTATTTGTCCAATAATGTTGAATGATAATAAATGCATTAATGTGATATGGAGCCACTGCAGATCGAATGCATTTTTTTGGTATTTGTCCAATTATATTTTCTATTTTTTGGTATATGGAGAACTTATATGAATTGAACAACTCAAATAAATTCTATTGAAATTCGTAACATAACACATATCTCTAAGTATTTCCTTATATGTTACTGTCATTGACATATATAATAGGTTTTCAATAAGTGTTGAAGGATCTAATTATCAATTAGTTAGATAGCTGTATTGTTCTTTATGTTCGGCTACACTCAATGAATAAGTTTAGAAAATAATTAGGTATCAATATGATAGTTACGGTGTGCACACTGGTGAAACAGAACAAAAAGAAAAAAGATTGAGTTAGACATGTGCTCTATGCACTTATAGTATTATTTAATTAAAAAAGTATTATAATTGTTAATGTGATGCGAAATTTAATATATTTTTAGAACATATTTTGTCAGGTATCAAATATTATATTGCAGGTGTCAGTTAATAAATGGATAATCTTCAAATAATAATCTTCATTTATTACATACTAAGTTAAGTAAACTCAGGTATCAAATAGTATAGAAAATCTTAGGTAATTATGGATACTAAGATAATTAGTCTCAAGTATCATGTAGTGAGAATAATTCTCAATTGTTAGATACAAAGTTAATTATACCCAAGTATCAAAATAACTGTATTGCAGGTATCAACTATCATGGATACATGCAAATGGAAACAATATTTTAATAGATAATAATTTAATTGCATTCATACATCAAATAGTAAGATAAACTTCAATTAATACGGATACTAAGTTAATTACTCTCAAGTATCAAATAGTGAGAATAATCCTCAATTATTAAACACAATCTTAATTATACCAAAGTATCAGATATTATATTGCAGGAATTACCTACATGGATACTTTCAAGTGGAAACATTCATTTATTAGGTACAAATTTAATTGCACTCAAGTATCAAATGGTAAGATAAATTTCAATTAGTATGGATACTAAGTTAATTAGCATTTTGTAACATTTTGTAAAACTGATATTTCAATGGTTATTGAATAGGCAAGTTAATTAAAGTTAGATTGCAATTATTAGATACTATGACATGTGAACAATGATGGACCACAACAAAAATTATAAAAAGCGTTGTCATTCATTGAATGCAAATAATCATATTAAAATAAAACCAAATTCTTAATTAAGTACGATTTACATGATTCCCAAAGTATCAACAAAAATAGCAAAATGGGTAATATTAGATACCAACAAAAAAATAAGTGCATGGAATTAAAAGCTGCACTTTGTAAGGACCACTAAGAGAGAATGACCAATTTGTCACTGTCCGATTGTTGGTACGCATCATTTGGCTGGGGGGATCGTCATTCTCACTTACATAGTTATCTGCAGCCTTGTCCAATCCATAATTCCACAAAAGCGCAATATATCTTCTTCAAAGACAGTTAGCATCCAGTGCATCTGACAAAGCAGGTACCTCATTGCTGAGCTATTTAGTGTATGCAGCAATAAAGATGAAACGACCCCAAAAAGCGCCCTAAAATGTGCCTCGGAAGTGTCCGAAATCGTAATTTTTATATATCTTAAAATTTGTGCGTGATATTAAAAATTGGACTTCATATTCTTGTTCAGGGGGTCAAATTGAATGAAAAATGAGTCTAACCCCGATTTAAGAGCAACCATAGCAAAATTTGAAAATCGCAAAAATGCGATTTCCAGTGGCGACCTGTGCCCCTAGCGCAACGCGCCAAGGGCACGCCACAGTGCTATTGTCGCGTAGTTTTGTTGAGTCAGTCCAAGGCCTTTTGGCCTTGGGCCTAAGTGTTCCCATGCGTGAACACACCTATATTTAGCTTTATTTCACCCTTATATCATTCAAAACATTCCTAAATACTCTCTCAAACACTTAGTATTTCATCTCTAAATTTCAAGTCCGAAAACTCATCCGGATCTCAAGGGTATCATTCAAATTTCAAGTCTCCATTTCAAATTCTTAAAAAATTCTCCAAAACTAAGGTATGTGAGCTTCTTTCATGGGTTCCTTTCAACCATGATGCCTAAGATTTCTTTTATCTAAAATTGCATGATTTAAAGTTGATTTATTCTGGGTCTTACTTATTATGAATTTCACTACACACTTTGTTGGGGTTTCATGAAAGTATGATTGTTTTAGCATATTTTGAGCTATGAATCTAAGATCTATTGTGAGATTTGATGAAGGGTTTTGATCTATATTGCTTGAGGGTATTACCAAGTATCTATTGATGGTTTTACATTGCATTTTCTAGCATGATTTCACTCTTGAATTGTATGGTTTTACACTAGCACTACACACCCACCAAGTGTTTGATAAAATGTCCTGTTCTGATTTCTTTAGGAATTGAAGGTCCAATGCATGTATTATGAGTTGAATGACTTTATGATGATGAAAGGAATGTATGCATATGATATTATCTCTATAGTGTTGGGAATTGACCAAGCCTCACTCAGGAGGTTGTAGGACCGATTAACCTTGTTGAGGGGTTTGTACCTCGATCGCCTCGCTCGGGAGGTTGTAGGCCTATATAACCATGTCGAGGGGTTTGTACCTTGATAAGATTGTTGGGGGCTTTGTACCTTGTCAACCTTGTTGGGGAGTTTGTACCTCATCAACCATTTTGAGGGATTTGTTCCTCATTAACCTATGGGTTCGTACCTCATTCACCTCTCCAAGAGGGTGGTAGGCCTTGGATATTCACTAATAATGGTCGCTTCTTACACATGTATTATGTTCTATACAAGCATGGTTTACTGCAAGCATCTTCCATGGATGCCATATTGTTATATGCTACTCATTGCCTATGCTTATGCATTTCAATTATGTTACTTATCTCTTGTTGTATTGCATCCTACATACTTAGTACATTCAAACATACTAATGCATACTCTACGCCTATATGATGTCACCATGTAGGAATCGGAGCCCCACTTGATCATCCTCCTCCACATGGCTAGTACGATTTCTCCCAAGCTTGTTGGTAAGTCCTCCATTCCGGGGACGATGTTTATGATCTCATGCTATGTTCTAAGACTATCTTTCGTTTATGAATGTATTGACTATGAGGGTGAGCCTGGTTGCTTATCTTGGCCCCCACTCTTATCTATGTAGTAGAGGTACTGTTGGACATGTTATGTATTGAGCTTTGACTCTCTCGTTTGGTGCTTATGTTATGAAAGTATTCCTTTAATCCTTTTTCCTTATTTCTACTCGTATTTATGTTGTTTAATTATTTCCGTGACCAATGATGTGTAATGATATGTCAAGAGGCATTCTTGGGGGTCCCTTTGAGTTCCCCATGCACTGTGTCATGTTTAGGCCTTAGGCTTGGGTCATGACAAACTTGGTATCAGAGAACTAGGTTGTTAGATCCTCAAAGTTCAACATACTGCGTCGATTAGAGTTTTATTCATGGTTGTGTTGTGTACCACAACTATGAGTTAGAGGCTATGAGACGTTTTAGGAAATGTTTCCCTTCTTCTTACTCTATGTCGTGCTATAGAAGTTAAGGTAAGGTTTTCTCCCCCCTAACGATTGTTCTTTACTATGCTAGATCATGCCTAACATAAGAGGAAGAAGAGCCCGCACACCTGAGGGACAACCGGCTTATGGTAAGCTCCGGGATGCCCTCACTTTGCTTGCACAAGTTATGGCTACTCAAGCCAATCAAGGTGCCCAAGCCCCTCATGCTCCTACTCCGGCATCTCAGGTGAGAGACTTCATGAGGATGAATCCCTTAGAATTCTATGGGTCTAAGGTAGATGAGGACCCTCAAGAATTCATTGATGAGGTCTACAAGGTATTGGCTATCATGGGTGTTAGTTCGGAGGAGAAGGCGGAGTTGGCGGCCTACCAACTCAAAGGGGTAGCACAAATATGGTACAACCAATAGAAGGAGGGGAAGGGAATCAATAATCTGGTGCTTTGGGAGGAGTTCAGGGTGGCTTTTCTTAATCATTTCTTTCCTCTTGAGCTTAGGGAAGCCAAATTGGTGGAGTTTATGAATTTGAGACAAGGTTCTATGAGTGTGAGGGAGTATGCCCTCAACTTCAACCAACTCTCAAAGTATGCCCCACACTTGGTTACCGACTCAAGATCTAGGATGAATAAATTTGTGATAGGTGTTTCCAATTTGGTAAGTGAAGAATGTCAGTCTGCTATGTTGATTAGTAATGTGGATTTGTCCCATTTGATGACCTATGCCGAACAAATGGTGGAAGAAAAGTTAAGGAAGAGGAGAAATCATGAGACCAAGAGGGCCCGTTTTGATGGTAAATTCCAAAGTCGAAAGGGTAGTTGGTTCCATCAAGGCCAAGGGTCTTCTTATGCATTTCATAAAAGGGTTGTCAATGATTTTCCAAGGGCCCAAGGTGTTGGGGGTATGGTTCCTAATGGTGGGTGTCCGAAATATGGTAAGGGTCATAGTGGCCCTTGCTTGAGGGATACTAATGCTTGTTATGGTTGAGTGGAAGTTAGGCATAAGGTGTTGGATTGCCCTCGAAATTGCAACAAGGGTAAGAAGGTTCGTCTACAAGGTGCTAATGCGGTTCATTTGAGGAGAGGTGGCCGATAAGATGGTTCCCCAAGGCACAATCGATTTTATGCTTTTCATGGGAGGCAAGGGGTTGATGAGGTGCTTGATGTTGTTATAGGTATGTTAAAAGACTTTGATTTTGATGTATATGCATTGATTGATCCGGGTGCCACTTTTTTTTTGTTACCCCTTTTGTTGCCAAAATGTTTCATGTGGAGCCCAAATTGTTGTGTGAGTCATATGAGGTGTCTACTTCTATTGGTGTATCTATCATTGCTAGGATGGTCTATAGAAATTGTATCATTTGCATCTTGCATAAAATATTGCCTTGTGATCTTGTTGAGTTGGACATAGTTGATTTCAGTGTCATTCTTGGGATGGATTGGTTGCATGTATACTATGCCTCTATTGATTGTAGAACCCGTTAGGGTCAAATTCCAACTCCCAAATGAACCCATTCTTGAGTGGGAGAGTCATGATGTGGTGGTCAAGGGTAGGTTCATCTCTTGCATTAAAGCCTGTAAGTTGATCTCTAAGAGGTGTCTTTATCATCTTGTGAGGGTTAGGGATGTGGAATCCAAAGTCCTTCCCATATAGTCGGTCTGGTAGTAAATGAGTTTCTTAATTGTTGTCTTTCCATATGACCTTCCCAATGTTCCTCCTGAAAGGGAGATAGATTTAAGTATAGATCTCCTTCCCAATACTCAACCTATTTCTACTCCCCCTTACCGTAAGCCCCGACAGAGTTAAAGGAGCAATTGAGGGACTTGTTGGAGAAAAGTTTTATTAGGCCTAGCCAATCACCTTGGGGTGCACTGGTGTTGTTTGTGAAGAAGAAGATGAGTCTCTTAGAATGTGTATTGACTACCCGCAACTTAATAAGGTCACCATCAAGAATAGATATCCTCTTACAAGGATTGATAATTTGTTTTACCAATTGCAAGGGGCTAACCATTTCTCTAAGATTGATCTTCGGTCCGGATATCATCAAGTGAAGGTGAGGGAGTATGATATTCCCAAGACGACCTTTCGGACTAGGTATAGGCATTATGAGTTTGTTGTGATATCCTTTGGGTTGACCAATGCACCGAATATCTTCATGGACCTTATGAATAGGGTCTTCAAACCCTACCTTAATACTTATGGTCTTTATTGATGATATTTTGATCTATTCTCATAGTGAGGAGGAGCATATGGGTCATTTGAGGGTAGTGCTACAAAGATTGAGGGAAGAAAAGTTGTATGCTAAGTACGAGAAATGTTAATTTTGGTTAAAAGAGGTTGCCTTCCTAGGTCATGTGGTGTAGGGGGATGGTATTAAGGTGGATCCTAAAAAGACGGATGTGAATAGAAATTGGCCTAGACCATTGACCCCGTAGGATATTAGGAGCTTCTTGGTCTTAGCGGGTTACTATCGGAGGTTTGTGAATGGGTTCTCTGCTATTGCTTCTCCCATGACCAAATTGACTCAAAAGAAAGCCAAATTTGTGTTGTCTGATGAGTGTGAAAAGAGCTTCCAAACATTGAAATATAAGCTTATGTCCGCTCCTATATTGTCACTAAGGGAAGGGTTAGAAGGATTTGTTGTGTATTGTGATGCTTCAAGGGTTGGTTTGGATTGTGTGTTGATGCAAAATGGTAAGGTCATAACCTATGCTTCTAGACAGCTCAAAGTGCATGAAAAGAATTATCCTACCCATGATCTTGAGTTAGCTGCTGTGGTCTTTGCTTTGAAAATTTGGTGTCACTATTTTTAAGGGGTGCATGTTGATGTGTTCACCGATCATAAAAGTCTCCAATATGTCTTCACTAAAAAATATCTCAACTTGAGACAAAGAAGGTGGTTAGAACTTCTTAAGGACTATGATATGAGTGTGCATATCATCCCGGTAAGGCTAATGTGGTGGCGAATGCTTTGAGTAGCAGTGTCTATGGGTAGCCTAGCTCATGTTGATGATAGAGGCAAAGGGGTGTCTAGGGAGGTCTATCGGTTGGCTAGATTGGGAGTTAGGTTGGAAGAGGTTGATAATGGTGTTGTTGTTGTTGTTGATGACTCTAAATCTTCATCGGTTGAGAAGGTGAAAGCTAAGCAAGATCTTGACCCCGCTTTGTTAGAATTGAAGGCATTGGTAGAAGATGGTAAAGGTGGAGGTTTTCTCCCAAGGGGAAGATGGTACCCTTAGATACCAAGGTAGGTTATGTGTGTCTTGTGTTGATGGCTTGAGAGAAAAGATTCTTGATGACGCTCATGGTTCTTCCTATTCTACTCACCCTGGTTCTACTAAGATGTACAGAGATTTGAGAGAGATGTGTTGTGGGGAGGCATGAAGAGGGACATTGCCAAATTCGTATCTGGTTGCCATAGTTGCTAGCAAGTCAAAGCCGAACACCAAATGCCGGGTGGCCTAGCCCAAGACATAGAGATTCCTACTTGGAAGTGGGAAGAGATTAATATGAATTTTGTGGTTGAGTTGCCCAAGACTAGAAAGGGTTTTGATTCCATTTGGGTTGTGGTTGATAGAATGACGAAATCGGCTTACTTTCTACCAATTAAGACTACCTATGGGGCTGAAGATTATGCTAGGTTGTACATCCATGACTTGGTGAGGTTGTATGGGGTTCCTTTGTCCATTATATCAGATCGTAGTGCACAATTCACTTCACACTTTTAGAGGTCCTTCCAAAGAGGTCTTGGTATAAGAGTTATGCTTAGTACGACCTTTCACCCTCAAACGGATGGCCAAGCCAAAAGAACTATCCAAACACTTGAGGACATGCTTAGGTCTTGTGTATTGGAGCTTAAGGGTAGTTGGTATGATCATCTTCAATTGATTGAGTTTGCATATAACAATTGCTATCATTCTAGCATCAAAATGGCTCCTTTTGAGGCTCTCTATGGTAGACGTTGATCATCGGTTGGGTAGTTTGAGGTTGGAAATATAGCTTTGTTGGGTCCCGATCTGGTTATGGATGCGATGGAGAAGGTAAGGATGATTAGAGAAAGGTTCAAAAATAGCCCAAGTCACCAAAAATCTTATGCCGATGCGAGAAGAAAGGAGCTTGAGTTTAAGGTTGGTGATTGGGTCTATTTGAAAGTGTCACCCATGAAGGGTGTTGTTCATTTTGGTAAGAAGGGTAAATTAAGCCCTAGATATGTGGGTCCTTATAGGGTGATAGGGAGGATTGGTAAGGTGTCCTATGAGTTGGATTTGCCTAGTGAAATGGGATTGGTTCATCCGGCCTTTCATGTGTCTATGTTGAGAAAGTGTGTGGATGATCCTAATGCCATTGTGCCTCTTGATGTTGTGGGGGTAGTTGAAGACAACTTGACATATCAAGAGGTTCCAGTAAAGATCTTAGATAGACAAGTAAAGAGGTTGAGGAACAAGGATGTTGCTTCCGTTAAGGTCCTCTGGAGGAACCAACAACTCGAAAGTGCTGCTTCGGAGGCCGAAGCGGATATGCAAAAGCGATACTCTTATCTATCCTACTCAAGCCTAAGGTACTAATTCTAAGCATTTTATGTGATTTTATGTCTTATTTTCTAGCTCCTAGGTCATTTGCATGCATTCATGTTTATATTAACAAAGTTCATGGTGATTTTACACTTATGTTGAGATTTTAAAAATGGTGTTATAAGTATGTTGTTGCATTCTTGTTGGGGCTGATTTCTTCATGATTACTCTTCTCATATATATTTCTTTGACATTCGGGGACGAATGTTCCCAAGGGGGAGATATTGAAACGACCCCAAAAAGTGCCCTAAAATTTGGCTAGGAAGTGCCCAGAATCGTAATTTCCATATTTCTTAAAATTCATGCGTGATATCGAAAATTCGACTTCGTATTCTTGTTCAGGGGGTCAAATTGAGTAGGAAATGGATCTAACCTCGATTTAAGAGCAACCATAGCAAAATTTGAGAATCAGAAAAATGCAATTTCCAGTGGCGATCTGCGCCGCTGGCGCGACGCGCCAAGGGCGCGCCACAGTGTTATTTTTGCCCAATTTTGTTGAGTTGGTCCAAGGCCTTTTGGTCTTGGGCCTAAGTGTTCCATGCGTGAAAACACCTATACTTAGCCTTATTTCACCCTCATATCATTCAAGACATTCCCAAATACTCTATCAAAGACTTAGACAATATTTCATCTCCAAATTTCAAGTCCCAAAACTCATCCGGATCTCAAGGGTCTCATTCAAGCTTCAATTCTCCATTTCAAATCTTCTTCAAGAAATTCTCCAATGCTATGGTTTGTGGATTTCTTTCATGGATTCCTTTCACCCATGATGTCCAAGCTTTTTTTTATCTAAAATTGCATGATTTAAAGTTGATTTATTCATGGGTCTTACTTATCATGAATTTCATTGCATACTATGGTAGGGTTTCATGAAAGTGTGATTGTTTTAGCATGTTTTGAGCTATGAATCTAAGATCTATTGTGTGATTTGATGAAGGGTTTTGATCTATATTGCTTAAGGGTGTTACCAAGTATCTATTGATGGTTTTACATTGCATTTTCTAGCATGATTTCACTCTTGAATTGCATGGTTTTACACTAGCACTAGACACCCGTCAAGTGTTTGATAAAATATCCAGTTATGATTTCTTAAGGAATTGAAGGTCCAATGCATGTCTTATGAGTTGAATGACTTTATGATGATAAAAGGAATTTATATATATATGATATTATCTCTATAGTATTGGGAATTGACCAAGCCTTACTTGGGAGGTTGTAGGCCCGGGTAACCTTATTGAGGGGTTTGCACCTCGATCCCGTCGCTTGGGAGATGGTAGGCCCGTGCAACTATGTCGAGGGGTTTGTACCTTGATAACCTTGTTGGGGGGTTTATACCTCATCAGTCTTGTGGGTGGGCGGGGGGAGGGGGAGGGTTTGTACCTCATCAACCATGTCGAGGGTTTTGTACCTCATCAACCTATTGAGGGGTTCGTACCTCATTCGCCTCTCCAAGGGGGTGGTAGGCCTTGGACATTTACTAATAATGGTCACTACACGTATTAGTTCTATATAAGCAAGGTTTACTACAGGCATCTTCCATGCATGCCATATTGTTATATGCTACTCATTGCCTATGCATATGCATTTCAATTATTTTACTTATTTCTTGTTGCATTGCATCCTACATACTTAGTATATTCAAACGTACTAATGGATACTCTATGCCTACATGATGTCACCATGTAGGAACTGGAGCTCTACTTGTGTATCCTTCTCCACGTGGCTAGTAAAATTTCTCCCAAGCTTGTCGGTGAGTCCTCTATTTCGGGGATGATATTTTTGATCTCATGTTATGTTCTAAGACTATCTTTCCTTTATGTATGTATTGACTATGAGGATGAGCCTGATTGTTTGTCTTGGCCCCCGCTCTTATCTATGTAGTAGAGATATTGTTAGACATGTTATGTTGGACATGTTATGTATTGATCCTTGACTCTTTCTTTTGGTGCTTATGTCATGAAAGTATTTCTTTAATCCTTTTTCCTTATTTGTACTCGTATTATGTTGTTTAAAGTCTTTCACGACCAATGATGTGTAACGATATGTTAAGAGACTAGCTTGGGATGCCTTCGGGTTCCCCATGCGCCGTGTCACGTCTAGGCCCTAGGCTTGGATCGTGACAAAAGATGCCATAATCACTGCGTTTAGTGTATCAGACCTTAATTAGAATGAGAGAAAAAGGTGTGCAGTTCATAAAAAAAGTGCAAAAAAACTTACAGACTATCACTCTTCTGTTTAGCAATTCCTTTGACCTATTCATTTCTAAATGGGTATTGTTGGCCAATCATACCACCTGTCGACTTGTCCTTGTATGCATCAAGACTGGCCCAATCAGTGTGATCGATTTTCTCAAAGAATCCACTATCCTCTAGGTATGTTGGCAACATCAGAGCAATCTTTTCAATTTCAATAGTTGGAGTTTCGTGCCTTGATCCAGCAGAAAAGTCATATACACGTATCATCCTTTCTTTTAATACAATTACTGCTAGCACCTAATGAAAAATCATCATCATAATTCACCGGAACGTAAACTTCGTCAACTAAGTGCCATGGTGTGCCAACTGGGATACAATAGCCTTTGATTATGTTAGTGATAGACCTCTCATTCTTTGAATTAGAAAATATACGTGCAATGGATTCCTGAGTATTGATTTCATTGTCATCCTTAGTGTCCTAGTACCTCACATGGATGGCATTGATCCATTTTGAGAATATGCACATTATAGTTGTGTATCTGAAACGATCGCTGAATAGAGTCTTTGATTTCTTCCTCAGGTAGTATAAAATAACGTCCAGGTGTTGTTTATCATAACAATGTAAAGAAATGATGTCCAGGTGTTGTTTATCAGATAAATGGGTACATTTTTTTCAAACTTAAGAAACTGAAGTTTTGTGAAATGATACTGGGAGTAGTGTATGAGTGGGGATAACTTATGATTTCAATTTAACAACAAAATCAGTACTTCTAGATGTATTGCTATATATTTTTTTAATGATACAAATAGCTGCAACATGAATTGAAAGTGGAATCAAGTGTCAATTAGGTATCAATATTAAGATTCATATAATATATGAACCAATAGAAAGGGGAAAATGATACTTGAAACTGGAAAATGCAATTTCCAAAATAGAATACTCGTTAAAACTAACCTCATCTGTCCAACACCTTTTATCCTGTGACATAAGGTAGAACCATTCTTTGCTAACTTGAGTAGCCACAACAAAATCGATCTTAGAAATCCCTAATGAAGAGGACCTGGTACCATAATGATTGACGTCTGCTTTCCTATTCAAATATGGATATTTACTTAGTAAACCGATTAAAATGTTAAGAAAACACAATAATTTTTTAACAATGGGACTTACCTGCTCTGGTGTGTTAATAGTAATCCTTTTGTAATCCATGTATCATATTATTGGATTAGATCCATTGGAGTTTCGTAACAAATCCCATATCCGTCGAAAGGGTGTTTCTGTTGAATCTTGTAAGACACTTTTTCCTTCCCTTTCTCACTTGAACTGAAAGATGCTGCAAATGGTCACTGTCGAAACTTTGATAGCCTCATGCTACGTTAGGGAGGGGTCTTGGTTGAATTATACAATACTGTGTCTTTGCACAGTAATGTGGTAGGCAGCTGACTATCGGGAATAAGAAACGAGCTCTATTCCAGTTCTTCTTGAGTACAAGTATTCAGAGGTGTGACTGTTATGGGGTCACCTAATTAGCGGATAAGTTCATCGATTGCCTCGTTTGTTCCTTTAGAAAATGCAGAAGAGTCTTGAAATTTATGATAAACAATAATTGGAATAAGTATAAGAAGCTGTTGTACTATTTTGTTTTCCATGAATACAATTTACCTTGGGGATGTTCATGGCTGGTTCATTGTTCGAAGCATTGTTTGTGGCTGCTGATGCACTAGAAACTCCTTTAGATCTCCCCGCATGTGGTTTAGCAACTGACAGCTCAATGTGTGGATGTTCCTAAAACATGTGTTGCACCCCCTACAAGTTAAATACCATTTACAGTAGTTTTAACAAAAAAAAAGTTCTTTGAACTTTATTGATGTTTTAACAAAATTCAGACCTTTATTCCTTCATTAGTTGGGACCTCATTGAACAACCCGTGTTGCTTCATTTTGGAAGCATCAATCTAGATGTACCAAATAAACAAGAATTTAACTGTATATGAACTTGGATCTATACTTATGTTATTTATTGTAATTAAATACCAAACTATGATATAATTTATTGTTATATATGTTGATACTTGAATATAACAGTATCAATACTAATTGAAATTTCTGATCGTAATAACAAATTTATAGATACTAATTAAACCTAAGTATCACTACACATGGATATTTGTTATTAACACTGAAAATAAGAATCAATAAACACATTCTGGATTAGTCTTTTAAGGTGCATCTTACTTGTAAAGCGCGAATACAAACTTGGCAAAGATAAATAATAGGTGAGAAAATAATGGATTGATTATGAATGTACCTGAGTAATCAGTTGGTTGATGTTTTGTATACCAATATTGTGAGACAAATCTGATTTATCTGTGGTTGGTTTATTAGACAGAGCAGCCTTGTAGAAATAAAGGACAGAATTAGTAATTGATGTGATTATTTTGGTTTAATTGATGTATTTAGAATGCAACAACCTTTTCTGTGTTCTTATTTTCTTCATATTCTTAATTACCTGGTTCCCGTCCGATTGCATGCCTTGTTGTTGGTCAACATTAACATCGGTGGCAGGTGCCTCCTTCTTGAGTGAATTAACTTCATCCCGAATGGCTTTCAGTGTCGCTGCGTGATGTGAATTCATCAGAGATTGAAGAGCATTGAACTTGTCATCGACCTTACACAAGAAAAAAGCGAGATGTGATTGTAAGTTGAAGTAATCATAATTTATCTTGTGAATATACAAAATAATAGCCAAAATGCATATACATTTTATGAGAATCTCCTTCAATCCATGTATATCTTTGCTAGGCATACATTTGTCAACGAACAATGTCTGTGGAGGATCAACAGCTTGACTGGTGTGAGCTGCTGATTTACCATGCATCTGAGTAAAATGGACAGATTTGGTGGCTTGGCTAGACAGATGTCGTGGTCTCCGTTGGTTGTACTGCACTTTATTTTTTAGGCTGAGGCAAAGCTGATGCAACACAACTACGCTTAGACTTCCTAAGCACTTGTACTAGTGGTGCAGATGTGAAGTCCTTGTATCCTGATGGCTCACGAATTTCAGAATAACTTTTCGTTCCAGGTGAGGAAACTTGGATACCTGATGACATGGTCTTCGGTGGTTGCACTACCCTTTTTTTTGGGCGGAGGCGAAGCTGATGTAACACAACTACGCTAAGACTTTCTAAGCAGTTGTGCTGGTGGTGCAGATGTGAAGTCCTCATATCCAGACGGATCGCAATTTTCAGTATTGCTTTTCATCCCACATTAGGAAACATTGTTAGCTGATGGCAAGGTATCAGGCTCAGGCATGTCGGCAAGAACAGGTGAAAAATCCATTGATGCCAATTCTTCATCGGTTGGGATCGTGTTTGAACATTGAATCTGAACAAGAATAGTTTAGTTAGATGTAGGGGAAAATATTTTTTTTTAAAAAAAGAATTTTGGAACATCAACTGGCATAAAAAAAGCTACCTTGCTGAAAATTGTGGACATAAAGTAGTCACATTTTGGTGTTAAGCCGACCACTCTCCAGTTAAGGATTTAGGGGATGCGATGGCCAGATCTAATAGCAATATCATTCGGTATTTCTGACGCACATTTATGAATTCATACATTCAAAAAGTATGGCATGCCCGACAACCTATACAGTTGCTTCGGAGTTGTGTAGTCTTGCCTGAAGGTATGTATCAACTTAGCGTATGCCTCTTTTCCCCATGAAAAATTGATGTAATTGCCATCTTCAACCATACGAAAATCGTCCGTGTATATTGGTGTATCACCTGTTTGTGAAAATGCAAATGTATGGATGAAATAAATAATTGTCATGTGGACTGCATCTTCGACTGTATCCCAGTTACCCAACAAGAAACCAGTGTGCATTTGTGAATCTGTGAGACTGCCGCGGGATAGTATTTATCAAGCAGTCTACTAGGAGTAGACTCTGGATACCTAAATTTATTCACATTCCCTGTACATTTGAGTCCAGTAATAATAGCAAAATCCCTTATTGAGAAACATAGAACATTTCCCTCCAGATGACGGATGTGCAAAATGTCCATGTCTTTGTGTTTCAGCTCAAGCAACATGAGACTTTTTATAGTTTGTCTTTGAAATTTGCACATCAGGATGTCAAGAAAATGGCCAAACATAGTTTCACGAAACTTAGCTACACCATTATCACCAATAGAAAACTTAATATCATTCACAAAGTGACAGTTGTATGATGATCCAAACATTAAATGGTGTTTGGGACTGGTTTTTATAACGTATCTCATACCCTGCTAAATAAAATAATTAACAGACTAAGTGGACCAAATACTAATACATAATATTTTAGGGTTGGCATTGTCCATTTACATTTAGAAGTGATAAGTGTCTGAGTATCTAACATTAGAAATCTAAAATAACTAACTTGTGTATCAATAACCATTAAAATGTCAGTTTACAAATTGATACTTCGGGCATAATTAATTTATTATCTAATAATTGTAGATAATTCATACTATTTGATAATTTAGTAAAATTAACTTGGTATTCAGTAATTGAACATTAACCATACTATTTGATACTTGGATATAAATATTAGATAGTTTGATACCACTGATCAAACTGACAGTACCAAAAAATATTACTGAAGATACTTGACATAATATGCTTTTGAAAGGATTAAATATGCAAGTAAAGGTATTAAAATTGCAAATACTATAATTGAAAAAAATAAAAATTGAATTAGGAATTTTTCTCAAACGTAGGTATCACCAAAATTAACATGCATCAACAGAGAAAAAATTTAAAATGTGCGTTCAAAAATATGTTATCCATACTAAAAATCGTATCAAGATGTAATCAAACTTTTGATACCTATAGTTGATATTGGTATCAAAAAAATTGGATGCAAAACCCTAAAACTAAAATGGTATCAACGAGAAATGTGCAACGTAAGTGTATCAAAAATTGGATGAACACATGGGTAAATTTGACACAAACACATAAAAAAAAAAATTCTGAATTACCTTTGGCAATGTGGGCCAGGCAACAGGGGGTTGAGCATTCCTTCTCCTTTTTGCTTTTTTTTTTCCGACTACGCGAACTGGATGGTAATGCTACAACCTTCAAAGTATCATCTTTTTGATTAATAGTTCCATCAACACTATCACCTCGGCCATTGTGAACATCGACTTTAGATAGGTCTCCAGAAGGTGGTGTAATCTCTCTACTTTCATGGATGTTTTGGGTCAAATCCAGACTAAAAGAAGGCAAATAATCCATTGTTGAACTATGGAATTGAATTTTTTTTAAAAAAATAGTGAAATAGAGTGCACATTCGACTGTTGAAGATGGTGAAGGAATACTGATGAATTAGGAGAGAAAAACGAAAAGAAATTTTTTTGAATTAAGTCATAAATGTAAAGAACTGCAAATTAATGTGATTGATAATGATTAGACTTTTACACATTAAACAAGGCGTAATAATAGGTTTGAATTAAAATATTAACGGGTAAGTATCAAAAATAATGTTAGAGGAAGAAAAAATCGAGATTTTTTAAAATTTTTTAAAAGGAAGAGAATATTAAAGATTTTGAATAATAAAGTCGTGTATTAATGTAATTTTTCCTTAGTAAAATCTAATTTTAATGCTTATTATTTTACTTTATTAAATTAGTGTTTTAGTTTTAATATTTAATTATTCTTTTATTTGGATAATATACTTATTATTATGATTATGAATAAATAAATTTTATGTATATTCAAAAATTGTAAAACAAATTATTTTAATCATTAAGCGTTCAAATCGCGAGATGATAGATTAATAATTTTAAATTTGCATTTATGTTGATACGTCGTAATATAAGTGAAAACAATTGAAATATTAGAATTCTTTCTTAAATATAAATGACAATTAAGCAAAGTGCACCCCCTAATCTTGTATACTCAAGGTCTACATTTTCATAGTCCGTACTCTTTTCTTTTTAAAAGGTTAGAGTTAAATCATAATGTCAAAAAAAAAAGAGTAGTATCGAGATCAATCCAATAAAAGATTGATCCAGCCTCCCAAAATTTATATATTTTTTGGAACCCTCAAGAAAATTAATAGTTCTTATCCATCTAATGAGCAACAGATAAACACAGAATTATACTATAACCTCAAAGTCTTTTTTGGACATGAGAACTCTCATGTCGTGTACTCACCAACCTTTTTTGAAATCGTCGATTATTCGTTAATGGCCAATATGAGCATTGGTAAGTTGGAGGTACTGGTTAACCATAATACTTTTTTGATCACCTGCCCCCTCTTATATACCTATATACCCTCAACGTCCACATTCTGAATCCCGTGCTGTTTTTCTTGTAGTGCCCTAAGTCTTTAGATCGCAGTATACCTATTCCTCCTATGATTTTACCTAAAGGTTGGTATGAGTTTGAACTAGCCACAGATTAAGATGCTAATATTTTTAAGACTAACAATACATCTGGATTAATAAATCCATCAGTAGAATTCACTCCTAAAAGAAGATATGTATAATATAATAATGGTATCCCTAGAATTGTTTGGAGCGAAGAATAGGTTAATAGAATGAATACTAGAGAGAATCTTTAATATAAAGTGATTAGAAAATTCTCTTGTGGATGGCCAAATTAGAAGACCTTTGATTCAAATTCTCAAGCAATACAATGTAAAGGGGGATTGCTGGATTGTTTTACTGAGAAATTGACGTATATTAACGAGATTTAATCGTCAAGAGGATTTTATCAATATTATGTCTAAATCAAGTTACTGTATGGATATTCTTATTTGATGATACCTTTAATATATGATGCTATATTTAATGTATTTGAAGAGATTGCTCTAGCTATAGCATGGATTTCCTTAAGTATTTTGCTAAGGAATTCATATTTTCTCTGGGTTCTAATGTTGGGAAGCTCCTTTAACTAATAAGACTAGATCTAGTTGTGTTAGGATCAAGATGTAGGTGGATTTAATATACGACTTTTCAGAGTATGTAAAATTAGAAGTTGTTAATGAAGCTACAAAAACATCTGATAGAACAAGTGAAAGTCTAATACGATATACTTCCTAAATATTGTAGATTGAGGGGTGTTACACACAGAATTGACAAGACTAGTAAAAAACAATGATAAAAAGAAGAATATAGAGGAACACATCAACAAAGAGGTTATTGAATCCTCCTTGATAAGGGTTGAAAGGTATTTTAAACAATGTCATCCAAACAATAAAATGCATAATATTGACATGACTTTAAAGAATAAAGTCACTGAATTGGGTAGAAGGAGTTAATACTTAAATTCCCTTTAAAGCTCTAGCAGAAGATAATAAATGCAGAGATGTAGCACAACATGGGAACATGAATACAATAAATAATACAAATAGCCTAATCTATCCAGATAAACCAGGTACGTGTACAAAGACCAATGATGTAGTGTCACGATCCAAGGTAGGTCTTAGGTGTGACACAACGATGGAAACCATGAAGGATCCCAATTAAGTCATTTTAGCATATCACCAAGCATACACAAGCCATTCAAGATGATTTTAGGTATATTTATGCGCCTAACAGCCATATTAACCCATGTTTATAGCATAGTTGGAGAATGAATTCCTTAAGTTGTTGCATCTTTAGAGTCAACTTTTGTTCTGAGTTGTTAGCAAAAGGAGTCAGCTAGTCAAGCTTTATGGTGTGAATTAGTTAGTTAGTTAGAGTTGTTAAGAGTTTGTTATAAGTCAGTTACAAGTTAGCTACTTGAACTATGTATAAGTATATCTCAGTCACACTACAAAGGCATGAGAGTATCAATGTAACGGTGATTCAGATTCAATAAATTCTCTTTTCTTCCTCTTCTTTCTATTTCTCTTTACATCTATGTTTCCCCTAACTGATCTAGTAGACATTAAGCTCCATTGATGGAGCTTTCATGGTATCAGAACCTTTGATCATAGTAGGATAAGATCGACTCATTCACACATCTGTTGCACAGATTGAAGCACAGGTTAGAAGAAGCACAAAAAAATTCCAATGGAGAATGTTGCTACATCTGAAGGAGGAACAAACTCTGTATTTACACGCACAACTATAATTCCAAAAATCAATCATAATCATTCTTTATTTCTTCAACCTACAGACACTCCAAGTAGCTCTCTCACCACTCTGCAGTTGACAGGATCTGAGAACTATGTACTATGGAGTAGGTCATTTAGGATTAGATTGGTTGGTAAAAAGTAAACTAGGTTTTGTTGATGGTAGATTCCCTAAATCTAGATTTGAATCTAAGTTGCATGATCAGTGGAAAAGATGTAATGCAGTAGTTTTGTCATGGATCATGAATGCTGTGAGACCTGGTCTTCTTAGATCAGTAGTTTATGCTTCTGATGCACGCAAAGTATGGATGTATCTAAAAGAGAGATTTGATAAAGTGAATGGATCTAGAGTGTGTCATTTATACAGAGAGATTCACACTCTATCATAAGGCACAATGATAGTTGCAGATTACTTCTCCAAACTGAGAGATCTCTGGAATGAGTATGATGCCATAATGCCTTGTCCTAGATGTCTATGTCCTGAGTCTAAGAAATTCTGTGAGCATAGTGAATATTAGAGGCTATTACAGTTCCTAATAAGACTTAATGAGTCTTATTCTCAACCTAGACGTCAAATTCTAATGATGAGTCCTATTCCTACACTAAACAAGGCCTACGCTCTACTAGTGGATCAAGAGAGTCAAAGAAATTTGACTATTGCAATCTCATCTAACATGTATAGTCAGAAAAACTCACATCACAACAATGTAGCCAGTTCTTCCAAAAGTGTTCCTGCTAGTTCTTATCCAGGAAGTGGCTCTGGTGGAGGATACAATGGAAGTACAGGAAATGTTGGAGGTAGTTACAAAACCAAGAAAGGTTTTCTACAATATGAACATTGTGGTTGCAGAGGTCACTCCAAGGGACAGTGTTACAAAATTGAGGTTTACCCTTCTGATTTCAAGTCTAAGAGAATGTCTCAGCACTTAGGAGCATATGCAAATCAAGTTGAACTATCACAAAGCCTAGGACAGGATCACAAGGTCAATACCAACATTGGATCACACCATGCTGCCTTCTTCACTCAGACCAATATCAACAGATCCTGCAGTTATTGTCAAAGACTAGTGGTGATAATGGAGGAGCGAATTCAGCACAAGTAGCTATTGCTGATGCAGGTAGTCCTCTTAGAGCTTGTCTGAATAATTATGAAGGTTAGGAGTGGATAGTAGACACAAGAGCTACTCATCATATCACTTCTAAACAGGAATACTTTGACAAAGCTAAGGAAGTAGCTGATAATCCAAGGAATATCCACTTACCTAATGGCAAATCAGTCACAATATCTCATACAGGAAACACTACTGCTCTCGTAAGTTATACCATATCTAGTGTCCTATACATCCCTGACTTTAAGTGTAACTTAATGTCAGTATCACAAATCACAAAGGAGTTGCACTGCATAGTTAGTTTCTTTCCTAACTTTTGCATTTTTCAGGATCTCTACATTGGTTAGGTCAAGGGATTGGTAAGGAAGAACTTGGCCTCTCCATACTAAGAGAAGGACTAACTCAAGCTCCAAATCAGCTGGTCAGTAATAGAAGAAGTCAACTTCAAAGTCATTCTACAAATATTGTTTCTAATTCTGAGTCTGTGAATGTGTGGCATCAGACGTTGGGTCATGCTCCTATAGATATAACAAGGAGACATGACCATCTTAGCAATCTGAGTAGTAAAGATCATTCTCATTGTACTGTTTGTCCATTAGCTAAAAGTACTAAGCTTCAATTTGCAGTAAGCTCTCATACATCAAAAAGTGTCTTTGAACTGTTGCATTGTGATATTTGGGGACCTTACAAAGTACCTACACATAATGGAAAGAGGTTTTTTGTAACTATTGTGGATGACTTCAGCAGGTACACTTGGGTGATTGGTTCTAAGGCAGATACTATAGTAGTAATGAAACAATTCCTACTTAAAGTAAGAAATGTCTTCTCTACTAGTGTCAAAACGTTAAGAACTGATAGTGGTTATGAATTCTTTAGTCATGATTTCAAAAACTTACTGTGTGATCTTGGTATTGCTCACTAAAGCACATGTGTCTATACCCCTCAGCAAAATGGTGTTGCTGAGAGAAAACACAAAACCATTCTTGAAATAGCTAGGTTTATTAGGTTCCAAGCAGTTGTTCCACTCAAAGATTGGGGTGAGTGCATCTGCACAATGCTGTATATATCAATAGACTCCCAACCAAAGTACTATAGTTCATGACTCCTTATGAGAAACTGTATATGTGCCCTCTCTCCTTGTCCCATCTCAGAGCGTTTGGCTGTTTGTGCTATGCAACTGGTCCTAAACCTTCTGATAAGTTCACTTCAAGAGCCATTCCTGCTGTCTTGATGGGCTACTCCTCTACTCAAAAGGGTTACTTACTATATGATATTGACAATCATTCCTTTCTGGTTAGCAAACATGTGGTGTTTTAGGAAAATATTTTCCCTTTTAAGACAATGAAAGCATCATTTAATCCTATCTTTCCGGTTCTTGAGTCAGTCTTACCAATGTCTGTTCCTACACAAAACTCACCAAATACTTTGCCTCCTCCTTCTATTCCTCCTACTGAACATCCCAATTCACCTAATGTACTCTCCTCACATTCCACTCTTATAGAGTCTACTCCAACCATACTTGAGGAATCTGCTCCTGTACCAGCTGCACCTGTTCCTCCTAGAAGGTCCAGTAGGTCAAGCAAGCCTCCATTATTGCTTCAAGACTTTGTAACTAGACCTAAACGCAATGCATGCATCTATCCACTAGCCAACCACATCACATATTCTCACCTATCACCATCCTATCAGCAAGCTTTGCAAGCTTACTCAGCATTGGTAGAACCTACATCATACAAAGAAGCTGCTATAGATCCTGCTTGGATTAAAGCCATGCACCTGGAAATTGTTGTATTGGAAAGCAAAAAAACGTGGAGCATCGTGGACTTACCCCCCGGTAAGAAGCCTATTAGGTGTAGGTGAATCTACAAGATCAAGTATCTAGCATCTTGACAGGTGGAAAGACTGAAAGCTAGGCTTGTAGCCAAGTATCTAGCATCTGGACAGGTGGAGAGACTGAAACCTAGGCTTGTAGCCAAGGGCTTTAGTCAAAAGAAAGGTCTGGATTATGGAGAAACATCAAGTCCTGTGGCAAAGACAGTGACTGTTAGGTCTATTGTAACATTAGCAGCTTCAAAGAAGTGGTTTATATATCATATGGATGTTCACAATGCATTCCTAAAAGGGGATCTACTAGAAGAGGTATATATAGAGATTCCTTGTGGGTTTGCCAGATAGGGGGAGAGTCACATGGTCTGCAAACTACACAAGTCCTTGTATGGACTCAAACAAGCACCAAAGCAATGGAATTTGAAGCTGCCTGAAGCACTGGTACAAATGGGGTTCACACAAAGCCATCATGACTACTCTTTGTTCACTAATATGGTTGGTAATGACATGGTGGTAGTGTTAGTGTATGTAGATGACATTCTGATAACTGGCAGCAATCATCAACTTCTATGTAACACTAGGCATGAAATTTAGAAGAAATTCAAAATGAAAGACCTAGGAGAACTAAAATTCTTCTTAGGAATTGAGTTTCTAAGGTCTAGCAAGGGAATACTCATGTTACAAAGAAAGTATGCACTGGAACTGATCTCTAAATCTGGATTAGGGGGAGCCAAACCAGCCTGTACACAACTAGAAATAAACAAGAAGCTTACATCAGTCATGTATGATGAGCAGATCAACAACAAAGATGCAGAAGGTGATGAAGTTCTAGCAGATCCAACAGCTTATCAAAGATTGGTAGGTAGGCTTCTATACCTTACCATGACAAGACTTGATCTTGCATTCTCAGTTCAGGCCCTGAGTCAGCATATGCATTGTCCCAAACAATCACATATGGAGGCAACATTAAGAGTGGTCATATACATAAAAGAAGCTCATGGTCTAGGCCTATTCATGCTAGCAGAAACAACTACATAACTCATAGCTTACTACGATTCAGATTGGGGAGCATGTTGGGAAACCAGAAGATCAGTTACAAAGTATCTAGTTAAGTTTGGAGGAGCACTTATTTCTTGGAAGTCAAAGCAGCAAGAAACTGTGTCTAGAAGTTCTTCAGAAGCAGAATTCAGAAGTATGACCACTTGTGCAGCAGAAATAACCTGGTTGATAGGACTATATGGAGAGTTGGGAGTCAATGTGGATCTTCCTATAAATATGATCTGTGATAGCGAGGTTACTATCCAAATTGCTACTAATCCAATCTTTCATGAGAGGACAAATCATATAGACATTGATTGTCATTTTGTTAGAGACAAAATCTGCCAAGGAGTTCTAAAGACAAATCATATAAGCATAAATAATCAACTGGCTGACTTACTTACTAAAGGTTTGGGAAAGGATTAACCCAACTTACTTCTCGACTAACTTGGAATGAAGAACATATTCCAACCATAAGCTTGAGAGGGAGTGTTTAGCCAAGGAGTCAACTAGTCAAGCTTTATGGTATGAATTAGTTGGATAGTTAGAATTGTTAAGAGTTTGTTATAAATCAGTTACTTGAAATGTGTATGAATACATCTCAGCATGAGAGTATCAATGTAACAATAATTCAGATTCAATAAATTCTCTCTTCTTCCTCTTCTTCTTTCTATCTTCTCTTTGCATCTATGTTTCTCCTAACTGTTCTAGTAGACATTAAACACCATTGATGGAGATTTCATAAGCTAACCAATATGAGTCGGGTTTTTTCAAGGTTTAAAATGGAAGATGGGACCTAAAAAGGTATTCATCATTATCGCACCCCATTTTTGCTAAATGGGTCTACGACATCAAGTAAACTCTTTTCGAGATTTTAAAGAAAAGAAATTTTGAAGAATCACCATCTAACGAATTTAGGAGCGTTAGGGCATCATTCTAGCCTAAATAAATAGATTAAAAGGTCTAAAAGTCACCAAAGATCCAGCAAGGGTTCAAATTACCTCGAAAGGAAGGTGACAAAAAATATCCTAAATAAATCTAAGTGATCAAGCATATAATAAGACAGAATTTAACAAATAGGTGAGGAACTAAACAAATAAATAAGTTATCCTAAATAATTTTTTAAGAATAAATTTAAAAAATACTAAAAACTAGATGAAATTAATTTCGCTCGGATCACTACTTGACTTTATTGTTCAAAATACAAAATGAGAGTTTATACGTTTCATAGCTCATTTGGCTTATTATCCAAAAGACAAAAAATTGAAGTTTTGTCATTTTCTGTAGCTCGAATTACTTACATCATATCCGAGGGTCCTATCTATCAACCTAAGATGTGATCTAAAAGAAACTTAAAATCTAATGTCCCTAAAATTGTCTATCTTCTTGTAACGACCCGACCTAGGGGCCAGGTAGTCACACGGCAAATGAAATATCTGAAGGCACCTCACCCAAGCCATCTTAAGCATCTTAAGCATTCATAGGCATATATTGAATAATAATTTGTGAAAAACAAAGGAAAAGGTGCTATGAACTATTTTAGCAATAAAGCAACATTCAAAAGCAGAGGGAATAATTAACAATCATTTTGTCCAAAAACATACCAACTACTATATCAATGAATGGGACCGATAACGGTCGGTCTCCATCAAATAGAGAGTAAACCATAATAGTGCATCGTCAACATCATCAACATACCCTAGTGCCTCAAAAGGCTCCCGCTCATTATGGGGTGAGGGGGGGGGGTCGGATGTACGCAGCCTAACCCTTATGTTTAAAAACATAAAACGGCTGTTTCTAGATGACCATGAGGAGCGTCGAAAGTTGCATTGACTAACTGCTACTTCACAAATGAAAGAAGCGCAGACTGTTTAAAGAGCCATTTTGTTTTATTCCATCATACTCCAAAGCCAAAAAATAGTGCAATAAGAAAAAACACCTCAAAAGAGAGATCATAGTAAGGTGTGTTAGGACCGACAAGAATCAAGTGTTTATGCAGAAGCTAGCAAAGCAACTTCGAAAGATAATGACTATGAAGATAAATGAGAAATACCAAAAGGAGACACAATAATTTAACATGGCTTGGTCAACCTACCTATATCCACAAGAGGAGATGAGCAATCCACTATATAAAAAACTGTACAAAATATCAAGGGAAATAATCTCTCAATTCTCTTGGAATAAAAAGAGTTTCACACATACTTGTGTCTCACAATTTCTCTCTCTACACATAACTCTCAAGTCCTTATGGCTACATTGTGAATGCTACCAAGTTAGAAGGAATAAGTCTTTATTTATACAATCATAAACCTTTTCCTACTAGAAAAAGGATTCGCCAAATAAGGAGAAATTCTATTTTCCTTTTCCTAAAAGGAAAACCCCAGGTATAGTAAGAAACTTAGGAAAAATACCCAACAAATCACCCCATTGGCCTGAATTCCTGACAAAATAAATTTGCTCCATCTTCTTCACATAATCTTCATCCGGTTGAATCTCCTTTGCAAAATGTCCTCTGCAAATTTCATGTATCATCACAAAGAACCTCTCTGAAAAATGTTTTTCCAACAAAATCTTCATTACTGTCAAATAGGTTGTGTCTAGAACTGAATCCGCCAAGATGAATACTTGTTCTTAGCCTCATTTTGATTCCACTTATTAGGACTGCACGTGCTGCCACCCTAACTCTATATTAGTATGATATTGTTTACTTTGGACCAAGTCCTCACAAATTTATTTTTGAGTACATTCCAAAAAACCTCATACTAATAAAACTGGGTGAGCACATATATATTGGTACATTTCTTCTTCTCATTAGATGTGGGATGGGTTTGTCCTACCCAAAATTCCTCCCCCTCAAATCAAGACCGCACAATTTAATCTGCTAACCATCTTGCACTGCCACTACTAACCAGTGGGACACGCTGCTTGATCGCTACTTTGCTAAGAAGACTTTCAACACAAGACATCAATAACAAATCTCTGGTCTTGTTATCACATCGGAAACTTCTCATAAGACACAGTCCACTACTACGACATTCCCAAACCTAGGCTCTGATACCACTTGTTAGGACCTACAAGAATCAAGTATTTATGTGAAAGCTAGCAAACCAACTTCAAAAGACCATGACTATGAAGATAAATTAGAAATACCAAAAAGAGACACAATAATTTAACGTGGCTTGATCAACCGACCTACATCGATAAGAGGAGATGAGAAATTCACTATATAAAAAAAGAGTACAAAATATTGGGAGATAGCCTCACCAATTCAATCGGAATACAAAGAGGTTCACACACACTTGTGCCTCATATTCTTTACACATAACTCTCAAGCCCTTATGGCTACATTGTGAATGCTACCAGTTTAGAAGGAATGAGCCTCTACTTATACAATCATAAACCTTTTCCTACTAGAAAAAAGATTCGCCAAATAAGTTGAGATTTTGTTTTCCTTTTCTTAAAAGGAAAACCCTAATTATAGTAAGAAACTTATGACAAATACCCAACAATGGACTAAAGTTGCTTAGCACTCCAGATAATCTTCATGTCTTATGTGATTTAACATATACATCTTTTCCTTTTCTTTTTCCGGAGATGTAGGATAGTGATTAGTGGGTGGATTACTTATTCTTTGTTGGAATGCTTATACAACTGATGTTTTATTCACTATTTATGTAGAAAAAGGGGTTTGTACTTGCATGATAAGACAACAACACATTATATTGACATGATAGATCAGACAACTCTAGGACACAAATACATCAAACAACAGTTCAATGTTACTACTAGAATTGGCTGGCAAATCTATACTTTTGGAAATTTTGTTGTTCAGGCATGCTTTTTGGGTGCTGAGGTGCCAAGCTGCTTTTTTCTTTTTTATTGGAAGTTTGAATAGTAACTCTTTTCCGCTTCATAAATTCTCAATGAGATTTCCCATTCAAATATAAGAAATTACCCATTATTCTGTTGAAATCCAGTGTAACTAAAATCCAAGCACATTTAAGCAGCTGGTCGAGCTCATACATTTTACTGCTTTAGGTTGGATTCAACTCTCTTTTCTTTGGACGCATTTACTGCCCAGAAGGATAAAAGATAAAAATTGAGAAGAGCCTTGAGGTCATTTAGAGGGGTTCTAAGAGTGAATCTGATGCTATTGAACGCATCTTTGTTATACTTCAATATTTTTTATATATATATATGTGGCTATTTTTAAAAATCCATGAAAATACTGATAGAGTTGATGGGGAGAAGGAATGTGTTGGAGAAGAAAGTATAGTTGTTGTTGCTTATGATGTCCCTATTCTAGGATATTAGGTAAAAAAAAAAAGTTGATTAAATCATGTCAACATATATGAGGCCCCTAAAAAGGCTGAAAAGATACATTTTCCCTTCTTTCGTTCTAAGAAGGTAGAGTGTAACTTCTATTTTATTGTTTAGCTAACTATTTAATCTCTTATCATTTCATAGATATTATGGTATGCTGTAACAAATTATGAATCTAAGGACCAGGGCATGATACCACTTTCCTTTCGGTTGCCTTATCAAGTATTACAATATCCAGTAACAAAAACTTCTACTGGAGAGCCTCCTTACAACTTTGGTTGGCATGTTTACACTAGACCCAATGCCTTCCTGCTCTCCAGCTGAGAAAGGAGGAGAATCACCACTAAGAAAGGCTTTTACGTATATATATAGCAAAATGAACTTCAGAACCTCACAAAATATTATTGGTTTTGTTAACCGTGCACACACCAAAGCTATATGTTGCAGAATCAATTCATTATCATGGTAGACAAATGAGAAAATAAATGCATAAAGGTTACTTGATATTGAAAAACAAAAGCATCAATCGATGAGAGAGCATTACTTATACACCTGCATCAACAAAAATAACTTTATGTAGGTGTTCTATCCAAGCTCAATTACAATGTAGAAGGTAACCCATATATCTCATAGAAAGTGCCAAGTTGCAAGTTCAAGATTAGAATATCCTGCCTAATACACTACTAAAAGGTGGCCAAAAAAACGATGGAAAAAAAGTGACGAATTGCGTCGCTCCAAAAAGCGACGAACTGCGTCGCTCCAAAAAGCGACGGACTAAGCGACGCTGTCCATCGCTTTCTTATTTTTTATTCTTTTTAAATATTGTAATTACGAAAAGCGACGGATTGCAACTATAAGTCCGTCTCTTTTTTTTTTTTGCTAAATTCTCAGAGAAATTTTGTTAATTTTTTGTAATATATTTTTATAAATTGCAACGTACACAGTGGCGAAGTCCGTCACTTAGTTTTTTTTATTAGAATTAAACCTTTAAATATTTTAATCATATGAATTTGAATAAAGAAATAATATTTTTTTAAAATTTTGCAACGGACAGACTGGCATTGTTTGTCGCTTTTTATTTTCAAAAAAAATTAAGTTATTAATTAAATAAAATAATTAATTTTTTAATTGGGACGACGGACTTGGGGACACCATCCGTCGCCCCCCTATTCGAATATAACCTTTTGACCCATCTTTTTCCCTCACTTTCTAAACCTAAAATCCCAAAATTCCCCTGCCTCTCACCATAAAACCTCTCCCTTGGCTCTTCTACCCACCACCCGTATGCCGCCGCCGCTTCCAGAGGTAAGTCCGCCTCTCTCTCTCCTCTCTTTTTCTCCTCTTTTAATTAGTTAGCCATTATTTATATTTTTTTATTTTTAAAAATTGTAAAATCTTGACTTGTTTGTTAGTTTTGTTTATGTATGTTGTTGTCATTTTATATTGTAATATTGATTGTGAATAATGGAGAAAGTTTATTTTTTTGATTTTAGGGTTTAGTTTAAATTTGGTATCTTGAATTAGTTTGTATTTGAGTGATTTTGTTATTTTGAATTAATGTGTGCATTTGAAGTGATTATCATTGTTGGAAAGTGTATTGAAGTAGGAATTTGTGAATGAGTATTTTTGGAATTTAGTTTGGAATGAGTTTTGAATTAGTTCGTGATTTGGGTTTTGTTAGTTGGAATTAATGTGAATTTGAAGTTAATGACATTGTTGGTTTGAATATTTAAGTGTGAATTTGTAAATGTAAATTTTTGGATTGTAGTTTAAATTGGGTATTTTGAATTAGACTATAAATTTGATTATTGTAGCTGAATTTGTGAATGAGTATT
>JAPFFP010000012.1:11790251-11821375 GCA_026153255.1 Solanum medicagineum | reverse complement strand
TGGCATATATATAGACATTCAACTTTCCAAAATTGCATCATAAGGGCCCCATCTTAGCCTATTGATCAATTAGGTCCTTAACTTTTCTATTTTGATCCAATCGAGTACTTTCGACTCAAACTTAATTATGCACACCAAATTCACTTGATACACTAGTCATGCACCGAAAATATACTTAAATTCAAATTACGCGACATCCACAACAAAATTTCCAATTGGATAATTATCCTTAATTTAAAGAAATACGAGGTCTAACAAAAGCCTTATAATAGGTGCACCGCCCATTCCAGCCCCTCTAATTCAGGCGCTAGTGGAGCCTATTGCTCCAGAAGTCTCAGCCTAGCTAGACGGACCAATGCAATTCCAAGACCAGCGGTTGCTTGGATATTTCTTGAGATTGGCTCTGCTAAGGTTCTCGAGAGCTCCAGGGGAGGATGCTTTTGAGTTCTTGACTACGTGTATGGACCAATTGTCGGCCCCGCGATTACTGGAGTCCTGAGGTGTTGCGTTCACAACATATCAGCTTGATGGTACCGCCAGACAGTGATGATGAACTTGCAGGGATACCAGGCAAGTAGATGTTACACCATTGACTTGGGTTGAGTTCACAGAGGCCTTTATGACTAGGTTGTGCCTAGGAGTGCCAAAGATCGTATTCGGGGCCAGTTAGTGTGACTTGAGCAGGAGTGGATGTCCATCTCCCAACATGAGATCAAATTTCAGGAGCTCTCTCGATATGCTACCATTATTTTTGCCATACGAGGAGGAACGAATTCATTATTTTGTGTGGGGTTTGAGGCCTTAGTTGAGGATGGGGACACATGCACTAGTGAATTCAGGCCGCTCATTTCTGGATATTATGGATCACGCTCGCTCTTTGGAACAGATTAGTAGCGAGGCCCAAGGGGGAAGCAACAAGCAAGTTAGACATGAGGGAGAGTTCAGTGGCTGCCAAACAAGATTCAGAGTGCCGAGGGATAGGCTTTCGAGGAGAGATCAGCAAGGTCAAACCAGTCGACCGTACCAGGAATCAGTATAGACTTTTGAGGCTGACTAGCTGGGCCCGAGTACTTCTAGTTGCGGTGGTTCCTCTTATCCCACCACAGGATCTTCAAGCCGCAGCTAACACATAGAATCAATAGAGGCTTGACCTTATGGCGATGGATGTCACCGGAGCAATTGTATTACCCCCATTATCGGATGACACAAAATTTGTTATTTCGAGTAAGTTACTGCAATTGTTTTAGAACAGAGTGTTGTTCGCGGGCTTACTATCAGAGGATCTGCATAACCATCTACATAATGTTGTCTTTGTCTACAAGAGTATGATGGGGAGTCAAAATCTATCCATGGATATTGTTGGGCTCTATGTCTTCCTATTATCTCTAATGGGCGAAGCGACACTGTGGTTATTTGAGCTCCCACAAAGTTCAATCATCATCTGGGCGGAAATGCAGAAGGCCTTTTTGGAGAGGTTATTTCCTAGGTCAAAGAAGCTGAAGTTGAAGGATTAGATCAAAAACTTTGAGTTGTTGCCTGGTGATTCGATCAACACCACGAGGGAGAGATTTACAAAGTATATAAAGAGTTTCCCAGACCACAAGATCATTGATGATGCCTTGGTGGAAATCTTCTATCGAGCCCTGGATGAAAATAGCCAAGCGATCACTAACACTATCATGGGAGGCTCATTTTTAGATTGTCCACTTCCGTTTATAGCTGAGTGGTTAGAGAAAGTGGTCAAGAAGAAGCGTGCATAGGAGACGAGAGACAAGTAGATGACTAAGAGCTTTTTCTCAATTAGTACTAATTTTAAACAAAGAGATGAATGAGAGTTAGCTCGAATTAGTACTAATATGGTGTTGTTGATGAAGCAAAATTAGGAGCACGTGAATGCAGTAAATCATCAGCCTCTACGAGCACCCATATTTGAGGAGCCCTACTATGAAGAGGACACTTGCTTTGTCACTGATCAGATAGGGGTTTTTAGACCAACACCCAAGGGTCCAATCGGTACTATTAGCACCAAGGTCAAGGAAACCAAAGTCGGAACTTTAATAGAGATGGCGCTTTCAGAGACAACAACTGAGGAGGCTACTACGACAGGAATAGGGGCCAGGACAAATATGCTAATTGGGGATGCAGAGATGGTTACAGAAATGGTCCATATGTGCTACCACACAATCATGACTCTAAGGCTAGTCATTCGACAATTAAAGAGATGTTCGACCGACTATTGAAGAAGGTTGACACTTAGGATGAGACCTTGAAAGAGATGAAATCTGACATCTTTGGCATTAATCAGAAAATCGAGTCTTATTCTATTGATATCAAGCAGCTAGAGCATCAGTTTTGTCAGATGTCGACTTAGTTGAACTATCATCAAAAAGGTACATTACCTAGCAATACAGTGCAGAATCTAAAGAATAAGGGGAAGTATATGGCAGTGATGACACATGGTGGAAAGCAGACCATTAACCTAAGTCGATGACAATGAGGTTTGCAAGGAGATAGTTGATAGCAAGGATGCAGAAATCGGAGTTGCTAGTGCCACAGATGGGGTGAGTGATGAGGTACTGACGCTACAGAAGTTGAAACTCATACCTAGACCTCTCCCACCTTCCCCTCAGAGACTCAAAAAGAAGAAGGAAGGTGAGTTTCAGCACTTCATCTCTATGTTGAAGCAACTCTTCATCAACATCCCTCTTATTGAGACATTGGAAAAGATGCTCAGGTATGCAAAGTTCATGAAGGACTTGGTGATGAAAAAGAGTACTATAAGCCAAGAGCTCTCTCAAGAGCTTCAGCATTGCAGTGCGATAGCAATAAGGTCCTAAGTGCAAAAGAGAGAAGATCCTGGAGCATTCACCATACCCTACACCATTGGAGATGTCAAATTTGCAAAGGTATTGTGTGACCTAGATGCCAGCGTCAATTTAATGCCTCTTGCAATATTCAAGAAGTTAGGCTTGGGAGCCCGTACTCTAGCAAATATGTGGTTGTTGATAGTTGATAGGACGGTGAAGAAGATTGTGGAGATACTATATGACGTTCTCGTCAAGGTGGAGAAAGTCATATTCCTCGCAGACTTTGTCATCCTAGACTGCAAAGTTGACTTCAAAGTCCTAATCATCTTGGGAAGGCCCTTCCTAGCTACTGGCGAGCATTCGTGGATATGAAATCAGGCCAACTCAAGTTTCGATTGAATGATGAAGAAGTCATCTTCAATATCTATTAGTCTATGAAGAGGCCCAATGCTCTAAAGATGGAAGTTTAGGCACTTGGTGAAGTATGAGTAACCAAGTTGTCCAATTCGTGCCGCGACAGTAAATCAGGCGCTACTTGGAAAGCAACCCAAGATGGAGACTGGCTCTTAGGCATCCAAGAATGTTCTTTTTGACGCCCATGCTATGATTTAGTTATATTTTATTATATCGAGGACAATGCAAACTCTTTTCGATGGGGTGTGGGTAGTTAAGTATGAGTAACTATGGCCAATAACTATCCAAAATTTTGAGTCCGAGGGGTTTTCTTGCCTGTGTCTTTCCCAAAGGACATTTATTTTCTGTTGAACTGACACGTTTAGGATCTGTAAGTAGTATTAGTAGCATATTGTACTAAAGTCTATGACATATATTAGTTTTGTGGAAAAATGATACCCATCAAAATTTTTGTGTTAGGTAGTTTTGATAATAACCATTTGAAATCAATGATTGACAATGCTTGTTCTGATAAGTGAGATTTAATTTTGATGAAAAACATAACTTGAGAGCCTATGTTGATAATATAATTAATGCCAAGTTTGTGTGATCTTCTTTGCAAAATTCTTATACTGTATTTTAATTCAGAACTTTCCCTGTTACTCTAATTAAGACTATAGGTTAGTTGGCAGGAAAGGATCTTAGGTCGGTGTTCATATTATCCCACTTAGCCTAAATAACTAACCAAATGCTTAATGTATCCCATGGTCCTAATGTTTGAGCTTGACATATACCCTTTTCTTTGTAAACACCTAAGCAATCGAGCCTTTTTTAATGTGAAATCCTGAATTTGTCCTTGGTAATTCCTTGAATATTATACACCTTGACTCAGGAAAAAAGCATGAGGGTGGCTACCAAAAGTGGCCCTAGTTCATCGGTCAGATATTGTGCACCTTAATCTAGGCCAAAAGCCTAAGTTGAGGGTGGCTGGTGTAAAGGAAATGACATTAAATGTGGTAGAAGCAAGTGATACATGAAAAAGGGGAAATGCTATGGGTGCACGAAAAATAAACAGATGCTTGAATAAAGAGCGAAAAAGAAAAGGAACGTGAAAATAAAAGGCAATGAGCTTAAAAGTTTGAGTAGGGCGCCTAGAAAGGTTTGAAATAGGAGAAGGGAAGAATGAGTTGAACATAACAGTGTTGGTAGGGAAAAAGTGTTGAATAACGCGGTGTCAAGGAGGGCCATTACTCAATATGTTCCTAAAACATCATACCAAAGACCCTTAAGCCTACTTTAAAAGCCAAGAAAGTCCTATAGTGATCCTAGTTCAAGTAGTCGAAGGTCATAGTTGTGCGTACAGGGGAAAGCATATGCTATTGAGCACAATGTTTGAATATTTATTGTGAGTGTGAGTGATTTTGTTAGTCCCGAACATCAAATCAGAAAATACTATCATGAGTGAGATATAGGACTTCTTTTTGTGAGGGCACTTGAGTTACAATGTTGATTCTAGGCTATTTCAGTGATTGTTGCTCATTTGTGATCACCTTGCTTGTCATAGTTGCACTGTCATATATATTGATCTACATTGGTTTGTTTGATCGCTATCTGATAGGCATTGATGAGTTAATTTGGGTATCTGTGATTGATTTAGAGGTGATGTATGCCATTGGATTGAGGTTTGTGTGTTGGTATACTGCTTATGTAGATTAAGTCTGTCGCTTGAGGACAAGCAATAAGTTTAAGTTGAGGGTGTTGATATTTTGTCAAACTAAAACACTTTTGATGCTTAAGATTTTGAATTTTGTGTGTTGTCAAAGCGATGTTAGTAAGTTTGATTTGTTTTTGTGTTTATTTTGCAGGATTATAGGATTTGGCATGATTTTAGGGAAAGTCCTGCAGAATTGCAGTTTTTGAGGACTTATGGGCTACTTTACAAGTCGTGGTTACTTCCACAAGCTATAGAGAGGTTTTTTGAGTGATACCCAGTGAAGGGCTGACTCTTAGATGCTACATCCATGAACTATCAAACGAGTCGTAGAAGTTTTCACGAGTCATGGATTAGTTTCGTACTTGGAGGATCAGAGTTTGAAGAGCTTCGAAAAACCTATCAGACAAAACCCTTCACGGGCTGTAAGTCTGAATATGGCCCGTAAAATGGTCTTATGGAATTGAAGTCAATTTTAGATGATGCAGAGTATGAAGCCTAGGTACGAGCTGTGGATCTTTATACGACCCATAAATCAGTCCGTAGAAGCTGTCAAATTCAGTTTTCCTATTTCATTTTGGATTTATATTTTACTTACTATAAATAGGTTTTAGGTCTTTTTAGCAGAGAGACGTACGAGAGGACACAAAAACACTTTTAAGACTTCATCTGTTGTGATTTTTAAATTGAAAACATTACATTGTGATTTTTTGTAGAGAACTTTGGGTTTCCTATTCTTGATTTTATCATTGTAAGTGTTCAATTATGTTATTCTATAACATGATTCTTTCATCTACAATAATTATGCATAGCTAAATCCATAACTAGGTTGTGGGAACCATGAAGAACTAACAAGGTAAAATCGAATAATCCAGAATTCTTGGAAAGTGTGCATGCATGTATAAATTAATTCTCTTTGTTATTTGAATGATTTTTAATGGTGACCAACATTAGAAACCGCCTAATTCTTACTAACTAGATCAAGGTAGTAATGAATAAGAAAAAAGATTAATTAACAGGATTCGATGTAATCCTCTCATCTAATCAACCAAACTAGATCAAGGGGAGGTTGTACTGCAACAAAAGGTAGATCAAATCACATAATGAAATTTATCTCTCGTCTGGATCAAAGGGTTTGGTAAACTTAACTTACTATTCTGCATGCTACGCACTAGAAACGATTATGATTATCTGGTGATACTAAGTTAAGAATTCATAAGGAACACAATACTTTAGTTACTTCTCCTATTGGTTTCACAACACTTGCTTCTAGTTTAGGTTTATTTTCTATAATTACAACCCCTCCCCTTGGGAGATAAGTAGGTTAATTCATTCAACTTGGTTATAATTACTCTAGGTCTAAACCGTATTCACTATGGGATTGACCCTAACCTCGGTTAGGTTATATATTTTGACAATAATCACTTATACCTTCAAAAAAGAGGTGTAGTTTGGGTGATCTGAATCATGTACATGACATCACTAGCACCTCCCTATTGTGCTTCAAATACTCAGGGATCACAGTTGTATGCTAAATTTTCTATGTGTGAGTTCTGGATTAAGTCTTTGACTTTCTTGGGTCACGTGGTGTCCAATAAGGGCATTAGCATGGATTCGGCTAAGGTCGAGGCCATCTGTGGCTGGCCTAGGCCTACTACAGTGACAGAGGTTTGGAGTTTTGTTGGTTTGGCAGGGTATTACAGGTGGTTCTTTAAGGGCTTCTCCATTATTGCCACTTTGTTAACTCACCATGGTGTGTCATTTGCGTGGTCTGATGATGTGAGGCCAGTTTTCCAAGGCTGAAGGAGTTGTTTGCTACCGCTCCTATTCTGACCCTCTCCATTGAACGAGAGGGCTTTGTGGTATATTATGACACCTCCCATGTCAGGATGAGTGTTGTTTTGATGCAGAAGGATCAAGTTATTGCTTATGCTTCTCGTCAGTTCGTGCCCACAAGCGTAACTACCCCACTCACAATTTAGAGTTGATGACGATAGTGTTTGCGCTCAAAATTTGGAGGCACTATCTATATGGAGTGCATTGTGATATATATATGGACTACCAGAGCATATAGTACCTTCGGACTCAGCGGAACCTTAATTCGCACCAGAGACAGTGGATTGAGTTGTTAGCCGACTATGATACTTCTATTATATACCTCCGGCTAAGGCAAACATGGTAGCGGATGCCTTGAGTCATAAGGTGGTGAATATGGGCAACCTAGTAGACTTAGTAGTTAATGAGCAACCATTGGCTTCGGACATTCAGTCCTTAGCTAATTGGTTGGTTCGATTGGATATTTCAAATTCCAGTCGAGTATTAGACTTCATTGTGGCTTAGTCTTCATTAGTTGATCAGACCACGACCCTTCAGTTCAAGGGATGAGTCAATAGCAGGCCTCTGAGATAGAATATTGCAGGGTATTGGGGGTCAAATTATAGTTGATTCAGATGGGGTTCTCAGATTCGATGGCTGGTTATGCGTTCCTAAAGTGGGGAATTTGATTCAGTTGATTCTACAGGAGACACATGATTTTCGATATTCTATCTACCCAGGTATAGCTAAGATGTACCAAGATCTAAGGTAGCATTATTGGTGGGATGCCATGAGGAGAGATATTACAGCCTATGTGTCACGTTGTCTTAGTTGCCAGCAACCCAAGGCTAAGCATCAGCGACCCGGTGGGACATACCAGCCGTCGCCCATTCCCGAGTGAAAGTGGGAGCGGGTGACTATGGACTTTGTTATGGGGCTTCCTCATACTTTCAGGGGTTGTGACAACATTTAGGTGATAGTTGATGGGTTGACTAAGTTTGTGCACTTCATTCCGGTTAGTTCTACCTTCAGTGCTGAGCGATTAGCCTGTATATATATTTAGGAGATAGTTTGGTTGCACGGGGTGCCTATATCGATCATATTTGATCGAGGGTCATGGTTCACCTCCAGGTTTTGGAGGGCTTTTCAGCGAGAGTTGGGCACCTAAGTTGATTTGACACGGCATTTAATCCCCAGAGAAATGGGCAGTCCAAGCGCACTATACAGGTTTTGAGGATATTATGGGTCGTATGTTAGAGTTTGGAGGTCAGTGGGACCAGTTTTTGTCATTAGCTGAGTTTTCTTATAATAACAGCTATCATACCAGGATTCAGATGGCCCCGTTTGAGGCATTATATGGCCGGCGATGCCCTCCAGTTGGGTGTTCTGAGTCTTCAGAGCCGAGCCCGTACAGTATAGATTTATTGCAGGATGCCCTAGCTAGGGTCCAGGTGATACAACATAGACTGAGGATAGCTCAAAGTCGGCACCAGATTACAGTTTAAGGTTGGTGACAAAGTGTTTCTAAGAGATTCACCCCTGAAAGGGGTCATGCAGTTCCAGAGACAGGGTAAGTTGAGCCCCTGATATTTTGGGACTTTTGAGATCTTGAGGCGAGTTGGGTCAGTTGCTTATGAGTTAGCCCTGTCTCCAACTTATTCTGCTATCCACCTTGTATTCCATGTATTGATGTTATGCTGGTATGTTCCAGACGAGTCTCATGTGCTGCAGTATGACACAGTTGATGTCACGACCCGAGCCAAGGTCCTAGGAGTGACATGGTGAACGCCCGTGAGTCCCTAAACAAGTCTCATAGCATCCACATACACATCATTGGTTCAGAAGCGTAAGATAAGACATTAAGGACATAGTTCTAAGGGATGGGAAAGAATTACTCATGTTATGGGGATGTCATAGAGATAGGGATTAGCATGAATTCACATAGCACATAGCACATAGCACATAAGAACTAAAGGGTAGGTAAGTATGACGCATGCTATGGAGATAGAAGGGACTTGGGACTCTGATATTTCCATCTCATCATAAACATACCAACATATCGTTAACATCAAGAAATAACCATAGCCATAATCTCCATAAGCAAACAACATAACATAAGACGAATCCATACATAGATTTTACATGTTGTCCAACAATGCCTCTAAGTCATAGAATAGGAAGGAGGCCAAGACATGTCCCTGGCTCACCCTCAAAGTAAAGACATAAGGGAAAGTAGCATAGTAGGTAGATAGTAGGTGGCTTGTCCTTGGATGATAGGACTCACCACAAGTCAATTCTTGAAATCCAAGCTAACCGTCAAGAGGAGGACGAAGATAGTCTCCAATTCCTACATGGTTAGATCATGTAGGCAAAGAATATGGGGGTATGCAGTGCATATGATCTCATTAAACCTGCATTTAATGTTAGATGACAAGGGCACATATAAAAAGAAGTATATAAGAAAGGATAATATATCAATATACCATGAAATCCATGATGCATGAATGTCAAAATACTTTGTACCTAGTAGGGATGGGACCTCAACGATATAAGGCCAAGTGAGCTATGACTTGGAACTCCGTCGTCTTCCCCACAATGGATGAAGAGGTGACCTATTTGCCAAAGGTAGATCCCTAACATTAATCATCCCTTAAAAGGGGTATAAACATGAACCTATGTTTGACACATAGTTATGGGACTTGAGAATTTATATAAGGGACCTTGAGGATATACCCCCTCACAAAAGCTGATATGTGCTAAGTCATCGTCCTACGAGAATCCATATACATATACGTGCTTGTAAAAGATGCATAAGTCTTGTCAAATCACAACAATGCATACTTAGACTTAAAAGCTAAAACATACTTCATAATCATACATGTTTAGGTTAAAAAGTCAAATCATACTTCATGTCAACTTTCATGCATAGGAATAACTCCTTTGTACTTATACATTTGGTGTAAAACACCAATCATTGCTCAAAGAGTCATATCATAGATATTATGTGATCACATTCTTGTCATACCCATACTTTCCTTGAAAACATAGACATCATCATAACTGGGACTTAGCCCACATCATACATTTCATGAAAAACAATGTTCATGTATGCATATACCATGAATCATGAGAGGAGAGGATAGCATAAGCAATAGAGATTCATAATTAAATCAACAATATAGTATGAAATCCAAGTAAATCCATGAAGAAATTCACATTTAAATCATGCTTGAGATTACTCATGCCTAAATCAACATTTAAAAGAAACATGCATATTCAAACCTTCATAATATCAATGCAAGTCAATATATTAAGGCTTAAATCACTTTAGAAATATCAATTAAATACAAGCCACATCTCAATTGAATTAAATTAACAATAATTTAAAAGACTCATATTCAAAGTAAGCTCGAAATTCATAAATCAAAGAGTAAAAAGTATTTGGGTCTTCATAGTTGAAAGGGATCATGAATCAATCCCACATACCTTAGATAATTAAGAAGAATCAAGAAGAAATTGATTGAAGAAGAAGACCCTTCCTTGAGCTCCAAGCTAGTTCTCCTATGACACACTTGAGAGGAGTTCTTTAGATGAGAGAATTTGAATATTCTAAGTGTACGGAATGAATTTGAAAAAGGATAAAGAAGTATAGGTCTTTTCAAAGGTTTAGGATAGGTTAGAAAGTCATAAACGACCCTTAGGAATCACCAAAATTATGAGAAAACCATTAATAAAATGAGTTTCAAAAAGTTGCTAAAGGTCCCGTCAAGGAGGCATATAGGTCGTGTGAAGCCACACGGACCGTATGGGTGCCCGTGAGACAACACTCAGAAAATTTCAGATGTCACTCAGCAAAATTTCTTCAAGTCAATCTCATCCACGAGCCTTGTTTGCGTCTCTTGGTTTGAACCATGAGCCATAAATTAGGCTCGTAATTTTGTCCTGCACCTTTTTCAAGTTTCATTTTTGATCTGCATTTCTAGCTTTCAAACATATGGATCCTTACAACCATCACCTCCTCCTCTTACTCCTCCAACACCACTCTCTCCACCATCACCACTTCCTCCTCTTGTTCTTTCTTCTCCGCTCTCCTCTTTAACCTTCAATATCACCATTGTTTTAACCACTATCATCTTCTTCTCTGTCATCATCATCAACAACACATATCTCCTCTGTTGCCACAATCATTATTTTGTTCATTGATTCCTCTTCCACCTTACTTTTTGTCAGAAAATTAAGTAGCTATAAAGTTATTGCGATAATTATGCTAAAGTTACTACAATAATTTCAATAATTGTCGCAACAAAATAGATAATTATTAAAGTTGTTGCACCCATTCAAATAATTATTGACATTATTGCATCAACTACGATAGTTGCTTCAATAGTTATGTAGTTTCTACAAGAACCATTGTAGTCGCTTGATTTTCTATAAGAAAAAATTCAATGACTTAAAAGAATTAATTTTTTCTTCGTCAAAATTTTCAAAAATCAAAGCAAAATAGTTAGTTAAAATAAGAACAAAAATTATAAAAGAAGAAGAACACAAATAAAAAGGGATAAATATCGATGAAAACAATGAAGACAACAAAGAAGAAGAAAATGGAGGAAGAGATATGAGAGAAATGAGCAGATATTTTTAAGTCTTGAAATTAAAATTGGAGACGTTGACTTGGTCAAATTAGACCTATTAGAGTAATAATAAATTTTGGATACGTATAAAATTTTGAAATTTTAAAAAACTTTTCTTCCTATTTCAAAATTTAAAATTTCCCCCTCAATCATTATCTTTCAACCTTCTCTCTCTCTCTACCCTCAGATTTCTCTTTCCCTTCCTTCATTTTCTTCTTCTTTCTCTCTTCCTGCATCTTTTTTTTTGGTCATTATTGTCACTGTTAACATACATCCTTTTCATTGAATCTTTTCTATTTTTACTTTTGTGAACTATTTTATTTTGATTTTTAAAATTTTAAGAGAATATAAAAATCAAGTCTTTTGAAAAAGTTCTATGGAAAATCAAGCAACTTCGATAGTTACTGCAGTAACTATGAAAATTGTTACAGGACCTATGATATTGTTGTTGCAACAACTTCAGCAATTGTTTGAATTGTCGCAACAATTTCAATAGTTATTAGTTGCTACAACAATTATTGAATTGTTGTAGTAACTTCTACATAATTGCAATAGTAACTTTGACAATTATTTAATTTTTTAGCAAAAAATGAGGTGGAGGAGAAGATGGTGAAGGAGATAGTGATTCTAGCAGAAAAGAAGATTGATGGCGTTGGTGGTGACGATGGAAGAGGCGGTGATAATTTTTGTGATGGTGGTGATAAAGGAGAAAAAGGTAGTAATGGTACATGAAAAGGTAATGTTCGTCGTGATGGTAGTGATGATGGTGAGGAGAAGAAAAATATGGTGGTAGAGGAGGAGGAAAAGGAGATAGTAATGTTAATAGAAGATGAAGTAGTGATACTGAAGGCGATGATGACAATAGAAGGGGTGGGAAGATGGTGCCGACTGACATGACCCAAGCTCTCTCTAGTCAAAACACGATACTTAAAAATTCAAAGGATCCCCAGCTAACCACATAACATATATAAGTATACTGAAATAAGAGAAAACATCAAGAAGCAGGATAAAACATACATAATCTAAATAATAATATGATATAAAGAAAGTCTAGAATGACAACATCGACTAAATATCTAATAAAAGTTTGAAAAACCCCTACTTTACATAGATGAGTTACTAAAACAACCCTAACTTGAAGTCTGAAAACTAATATTTAAAACATAATTTGAAAATAAAAGATAAATTTTTCCTTGAGGAGTAAGGATTCACCACTCCAAAGCTACTTGAGAGAAGTACTAACTGCGAATTGAATAAAGGGCTTCTAGACATATTATAAGACAATATATGCAAACTAAATATGTTGCCAGTACTATGAAATGTGTTGGGTGTAACATGATGAAGTAACATGATAAGTCTAAAAACTGATAATGCAATGACCAAGTAAGCATGACTTAAAATTGATATGTGAAATAACTGAAATTACAATAATAATAGTAATAACTGGTACAAGGTTAATGAATACGTCTAAAAATCATATCACAAACAAAATGAGAGGGATTATTAATCGACATAAATCATGTGAACTATAATAAGAAGTCCAATGTCTTTCCCACACCGAAAAGAGGTTGTCCTATTTGCCAAAGTAAGGACCTGAATCATGAGCTTAGATGGATCCACTAGCTATTCTTTATTTAATTGAGACATTCTATGGTTGCACATAATTTTGGGACCTGAATAATCACCGCAAGTTCAATTTCATGGTAAGTAATACACTTAACAAGAATAATTATACATAAATCATAATTCATAGCTTTTAAAGAAGAGTAAGAATCTAGTAATACCAATATTTTCATAAAAATCTCAAAGCATAAAAATATCTCTTGAATCATGTTATGATCTCGTAATAAGCTACTATAAAATACTTAACTGAAAGCATCAATTCATAGTGAGAAGACTTCAATCAGCAAAAAAAATAATCTCAAACCATAATGTCTTACAAGAGATCACTTCAACTAAAAGCAATAAAATCCTAATATCATGTAAGGATTACTTAAATAGGAAACAATATAATCTTATAAAAAAAACAAATGAGAATACTCCAATTGGAAGAAAATTTAAATTTCATGAAATTATTGTGATATTTGCTTAAAAGCATCTTAAATTCATAAGTTCTCTTCAAATCATAGTTCATTCATGTCAACATAATTGAATTCATAATAAAAAAAGCATGCATATGACATGGGTTCATGAAATTCATTATCAAAATCATCAATTCATGCTTAAATTATGGATTGGAAGATCAATTTAGAAGAATTCAATGCAATTTGTTAAAACACATGAGAAATTATTAGAACTCTAACTTGAATCATGATCAAAACTTATGAAATTGAGTTTAAATCAAGACTCCACGGACATGAGAAAATTCATGAATGAAATTCCCACATACCTCAAATTGAACCCGTACTAAAAATATGAATCTGAAAGCTTGACTTGAAAAATCCTTGAATCCTCCTTGATCTTTTCTTGAGAGGATAGTTCTACAGAGAGGATTTTTTTTTTAACTAAGTTGGGAGTTGAGAGAATGAGAGAAGACCAATAGGAACCCTAAATCCCACTTAAAATAATCCAAAATGATGTAATATGAGAGTTAGAAGAATGGACAAAGATTAAAATGCCCCTTAGAAATAACTATCGGATAGGAATCACAATAGGCTTCTACAGTCTGTGGTTCTTTTTACAAGTCATGAATTTATATTTGTGGAATCATGCTTTGAATCCGAGTTTCTGAATCTCGATTATGAAACCCTTTCTATGACTTGTAATATGATGTACAATTCGTTCCATCTTCTCATGAAGCTAAAGTACTGAAAATATCATTATCTGAACCTCAACCTACGAAACTCTATGCACGAATCATAGAATGATGTATGGACCGTAGAACCCTTTCGTCTTGTCTAAAGTCAATTTTTCAAGTCTCTGAATCTCATTCATGAGGATCCATTTACGACCTGTAGATCCAACCACGAGACATAAAATTCGATCATAGCAACCAATTTTCTAAATTTTCTTCAAGAGTCTCAATATAAATAATAAAATTTAAGATTTTTAAAATTAGTGTCGTAAACACTAATTTAAAATTGTGACTTTCTACTAAATGATTAATACTTGTGTTACTTTTTCTTAGTCTTGAAACTTTTTTCCTCAGAAAATGACTTGTTTTATAAAAACTAAGAAAAACATTTTCCAAAATGCTCCTCTAGCCTTACATTATAATATCTTTTTCTTATCCCACCCCTACCACAACCCCCTCCTCTAAATAAATTTAAAAAATTTAAATCTTTTTATAAAAAACTTAAAATTTATTTTGAAAATATTTTATATTTTAAAATTTCATCGTTGTACCCCATCCCTACCTACCCCAACCCACCACTACCAAAAAATAAAATTTAAGTGTTTTTTTAAAAAAATAATTCAACAACAACAACAACAACATACCCAAAGAAACTTCACAAGTAGGGTTGGGGAAGAGTAAAATGTATGTAGACTTTACTACCACTACCTCATAGAGATAGAGAGATTATTTCCAAAAAACACTCGTCTAACAATCAAACCCCATAAACAGAAGGTACTAAATATGAGAAAAAAGGGAAAAAAAGGGAACAAGAAGGGAAAAAAAAGAAACAAATACAATACTGAAAAAACAAATTTTAACCTCACTGCCCTGACTTCCTACCAGTTCCCCTCGCTCCCACACCCCAAAAGAATTTAAAATTATTGAAAGTTAGATCTAGAATTGGATATGATCGAATTTCAATTCAAATTATTTCTTCCATTGACTAATCAAATAATAAAATAATATTTTTTACTTGCCAATTAAATATGAAAAAATAAATAAAAAATCAATTTTATCATTTCGGGTCCAATGGAACGCATGGTATATCGAAAAAACATTTTCTACTAAACATTCTTCCATAAAAAACATTTTTCTTAACACACCCTTTATTTAATCTATCAATTTCCTCGACCTAAAACCCTCCCAAGATCGGAGGGAGAAAAGTGGGTTTGTGGAGATGAGTTCTTCAAACTCACCTAGTCCATCTCGAGGAGAGAGGCCCAGGTCTTTTGACGGTGAAGCAAAGAGGATGTGCTGGGCCAAGGCTGACACGGTACCTGGTCGACACCCTGAACGCTGGCGAAAGGATTCCGCCGGAAACATTCTCTGCAAACGCCTCTTCAATTGTCTAGGCTGTCTTTGCTTTGAGTATGACCACATCATTCCCTTTTCCAAAGGTCTAGCTTCTGCCCTCCTATTGCTTTGCTAACATAACTGTTTCCCTTATTTCTACTTCCCTTATTTTTAGCCGAAACCATCATCAGCTTGTTATGAGGATTGATTGTTTATTACTCTCAAACTCAATATTTGTAAATTGACTCTGAGTCCGTACATATGATTCAGATACTGATTGACCCTTTGTTGGTTTTAGGTGTAAAGTTCTAATTTGCCCGTCATTTATGATTTGGCTTAAATATACTCTTTCTGTCTAATTTTTTAATCCCTCCATTTCAATTTTTTTGACCTACTCTCCTTTTTTTTATTGCATTTAAAAAACAATGATCATTTCCCTTTTAACTTTTTAATTTAAACGTTTCGCCTGACATGTTTATGATCATAAAATTAAAGGGCATTTTGGTACATTAGCAGATGGCAGTGACGAGTGCTAAGATGACAACATTTGAGTGCTTGAATGTTGAGCTAGGTGAAAAAGGCGGGAACAAGAGGTTGTATAGGCTTGCGAAGGGGGAGAGAGAGAAAAACTCACGACTTGGACCAAGAGAAGTGCATTAAGGATGAGGAGGGTGAGGTGTTGGTGGCTGAGACTTCCATTAAGCTAAGGTGGCAAACTTACTTTCATAAACTCTTAAACGAAAAAGGGGACAAAGATATTGAGTTGGTTGATTTGGTGCACTCTGATGGTCATTGAGATTTTGATTATTGCAGGCGTTTCAGAGTTGAGGAAGTTAGACGTGCAATTAGTAGGATGAATAGAGGGAGAACGATCAAACCCGATGAGATTCCGGTGGATTTTTGGAAGAGCATGGTCAGGGATGGTATTGATTGGTTGACTAGTCTGTTTAATGCTATTATGAAGATTGCTAAGATGCCCGATGAATGGAGGAGGAGTACAATGGTTCCATTGTCATTGTACAAGAACAATCGTGATATTCGAAACTGCAATAATTATAGGGGTATCAAGTTGTTAACCTACACTATGAAGGTCTGGGAGAGAGTGGTGGAGCTGAGGGTGAGAAAAGGATTATCTATTTCGGAGAATCAGTTTGGATCAATGTTGGGGCGATCAACTACTAAAGCAATCCATCTTGTCCGGAGAGTAGTGGAGAAATACAGGGAGAGAAAAAGAGACCTTTCATATGGTGTTCATTGACCTTGAGAAAGCCTATGACAAAGTTTCGATGGATGAGCTATGGAGATGTCTAGAGACAAAAGGCGTTCCAATGGTGTATATTAGGGTGATAAAGTACATGTATGACAGAGCCAAAACTCGTGTAAGAACGGTGGAAGGAGACTCAGAGTATTTTCCTATTGAGATGGGACTTCATCAAGGATCTGTTTTAAGCCCTTTTCTTTTTGCCTTAGTAATGGATGAGTTGACACGGTCTATCCAGGAGAAGGTGCCATGTTGTATGCTATTTGCAGATGACATAGTACTATTGATTGATGAGACTCGAGCTAAAGTTAATGATAGATTAGAGGTTTCGAGATATACTTAGGAATCCAAAGGGTTCAAATTGAGCAGGACCAAAGCATAAACTTGGAGTGTAAATTCAGTGTTGCAAGAGATGAAGCAGGCATTGAAGTGACGCTTGCCACTCGACCTATTCGAAAGAGAGAAAATTTGAAGTATCTTGGGTCTATCATCCAGAGTAGTAGCGATATCAACGATGATGTCACATATCCTATTGGGGCAGCATGGCCGAAATGGAGGCTTGCCTCTGGAGTAGTGTGATAAAAAGATACCATCTAAACTTAAAGGCAAGTTTTACCGAATGATGGTAAGATCTTCTCCGTTATATGGAGTAGAGTGCTGTCCAATTAAACACTCATATGTTCAGAAGATGTAGGTTGCGTATATGAGGATGTTGAGATGGATGTGTGGATATACCAGGAGTGATAAGATTAGGAATGAGACCATCAACAAGAAGTTGGAAGGGGCCCCTATGGCTGACAAGATGAGGGAAGCGAGACTGCAATGGTTTGGACATATGTAGATAAGAAGTACTGATGTTGCTGTTAGAAGGTGTGAGAGGTTGGATTTAGGGCTTATACGGGTAGATGTAGACCAAAGAAGTATTAGGGGGAGGTGCTCAGACATGATATGGCGAAACTTCATCTCACCGAAGACATGACCTTAGATAGAAAGGAGTGGAGGTCGCGTGTTAGTGTAGAAAGCTAATAGGCTAGTAAGGGTAGGTTGATGTATGACTTTGTGATATAGTAGGTTAGTAGGAGTAGCCACGTCTTTATATTCTGTGTTGTTATTATTGTCTTATATTTGATACTTTTATCGTATTTACATACTATTATTTTCTTTTCATTATTAGCCGTTTTCCTTTTTTTTCTTTTCTTTTCCCTTTTTTCCATATTTAGTATCTTCTGCTTATGGGGCTTGATTTTTTTAGACGAGGGTTTTCCGGAAATAACCTCTCTATCTTTTTTTGAGGTAGTGGTAAAGTTCGCGTGCATTTTACCCTTAGACCCCCATTTGTGGGATTTCATTGGGTATATTGTTGTTGTTGTAGACAAAAGCTTCAAAAATCTTTATTTTATTATATCCTGTGTCAAGTCAAAATAGTTCAAATAAATTGAAACGAAGGAAGTACTAGTTGACATGGTGCAAACCAAGTAAGGGTGTATTTGACCTTTTCCATTGTTTGTAAGTATATTTTGACCACCACCACCAAAAACAGATTCCTTCCTATCCTCTCACAAATACAACACCTTCAACACTTTATCCCTACCACCAAAACCACTAAAAACAAGCCCAACCCACAATGCCATGTCGAACCACTAGCTCCACTATGAACGACCTCCATTAACTCGTCTTTTCGAGATCTACAACCCTAAACATAACCCACACCAAATATCAATAAATGACAAAAAATGACAACAACCAAAACAAGTTTCAAAGCAACCCCTCAATGGAAATAACAACCAAAACAAGTTCACAAATGTGCTCTATTTTGATGGAGAAAGCATTGATGAAAGAAGATGGGCCGTTGTTGGTTATCAAATGTGATAACAAAAAAGAGCTAGCAGCAATGGTGGTTTTTGTGGCGTTGAAGAGATAATTAGGTAAATTAAAGTGTGGACTCTCCATCATCTTTAACTTTTAGATTGCATGGTTACACGCTCCAACTTTTTTTTATTTTTTTTGGATAAAGTCACATACTTTAACATGGTATCAAAGAGGCGTGCATGTTAGGGACATGTTGAAGAGATAATTAAGTAAATAAAAATGTGCTCTCCCTAATAACTTAAGATTTTAGATGAGATGGTTCCCCACTTTAACAAGTGGGGATGATGACACGTTGATTTGGAGGGAGGTGGGGTGGCTGGTTATTGTTTAGTAACTATAAATGGAGGGTGAGAGAAAATGGTGGTCTTATGATAGCAACGAGTATGAAAAGGGTCAAAAAATAAAGTAGTGTTGTAGAAATTTGGGGTGAAAGTGGCAATGAAGATGGTGGTGTAGTGGTCTTACCTTTGAGAGTGGCAAATATGGATAGCGCTTACGACGAGTGCCTATCTTCGAGAATAGAATTCGGATAGTACGTCTAGAGTCTATTGGGGGAAGGGGGTGAGCAATGGAGCTAATGATAAACTGGAAGCTTCAGAGATAGACCGTAGAATCCTAAGGTTTCAGGTTAAGTAGGATTAAGGCAGAGTATTTGGAGTGCAAGTTCAGTGACATTACACATGAAGTGGAGGTGGAAGTGAAGATCGATACATAAGCCATACCCAAGAGAAGTAGTTTCAAGATTCTTGGGTTTGTAATCCAAGGAAACTGAGAGACTGACGATGATGTCATACATCATATTGGAGTGGGGTGATGAAATGGAGACTCATTTCTGGGATATTGTGTGTCACCAAAGTTAAAAGGTAAATTCTATAGAGTGGTTGTTAGACCTACATTATTGTATGAGGCAGAGTGAGATCAATAAAAAATGCATACGATCAGAAGATGAAGAAGCTTAGATGGATGTGTAGGAATACTAGCATTCATGTAATATAATTTTGTTTCCCTACTCTTTGCATTATACTTATCTGTGCCTGGTACATCAACTTGATATAATCTGAAATTTGAAGATTATCGATGGCGACAATGTTTCCTCCTCTATGCATTTATATCAAGTAGTATTCATGATTGTTTTCTTCATTGTTGTCCTGGCGTGGTACTATGAGCGTGAGATTGAGATGGTATTTTTCACTGCTAGAACAGTTCTTCTCTAATCATGAACCTCCAGTATGGTCCCTTGCTTGCTTTGTCTTGTTAATTTGCTGTTTGCTAACAGCTTTCTTTACTATGTTTGACTGTATAAAGATATGAAGTAATGACTTTAGCTTATTGACGATGCAATTGCCAGACAAAATACTTTCTATCTGAGGTTATTGTGTATATTCATTTTCTGAGATTTTTAGTTTCGCGATTTAATTAATTTTTTTTTTAAAAAAGGGCGGCTCAGTTAACCAAGCTCCCGCTGGTATTTTTTGCTCGCGAAGGGCCGAACCACAAGGGTCTATTTTACGCAACCTTATTTTACGAGAGGCTATTTCCATGGCTCGAACTCGTAACCTTCTATCACATGGTCATTTAAAATTTTAATCTAATTTAAATTCTTGAAATTTGTGCCACTACATAGCCTAGCATCAGGGATGTTGCATTCAGTTTTCATTCCAGAAGTCTAGGTTCTCAGTTAATGCTTATCTAAGCATGAAAGTTTGATTGATAAGGCAGACGATTTTAATGTAGGCTCCCCTTTGGAAAACTCTGGAGTGATTTTGGCTAACTCACCCATATTAGTGTTCCGAAGAAAACTTACCATATAGGAGTAAATGTTATTGGATAAAGGTGAAAATATTCTTTCTTTGGGCTATTGGAATTTAGTGTGTAGTTCTGTTTAAATAGGCTAGATATAAGGAGGGAGTTGCAAGGTTGAAATAGTAGTTTTATTAGGTAGATGGTGTTCTATGTTGTCATTCGTGATTTATGTTGATAAGCATATGTAGTTCTCCTGCACCAGAAACTTTTCTTTTGAGCCAAGGGTCTATCGGAAACCACCTCTCTACTCCACAAGGTAGGGGTAAGGTCTGATTCACTCCTAAACTGATTTTGGATTTTTGTTGTTTAATGATTTTAATCAATTGGATAGAATGTTAATGGACGAAAAGTCTTCCTTTTCTTTTTCTTTTCGCATTCGGTCGTTGCATGGCAGGGCTAGAGATGGGTCTCTTGAGTTTTTATTTGACGGTTAATACATGGTTAATGCACCATTTAAAATGTGTTTTCTTATGCAGGGGGCGAGTCCATAGCGGAGAATTGCCAGATCCTTCAGACAAGGGTGAACAGGCTTAAATCCAACAAGGATGGGATTGATATTAGTCGGTTAAAAGACTACTCCTGTGATATCAAGTTCACTGGTATTCTCCTTTGATCTTTCCCTATTTGCTCTGCTTCTGTCACTTGTCACGGTATCAATCTTTATGGCTTATGGACTAGCCACTCTAGTGGAGATCTGTGAGCTATATGATAGTTTTGTTACTTCTGTAGCCTCTTAAGACTAGTAGCGTGCAATTCCCTTGGTAATTTTGGGGTTTTAAGTCATTCCCTGATATGTTTCTGGATTGCAGGATCACTTCTGATCATTATGCTACAGCGATCTTGTTTCTATCTGGGATTTAAGTGTTATTGTAGTTGTTGTAATGATCTTATTTTAGGGCAGTTTTCAGGTTTCCCATGTTTTCAGGTTTAACAATATAATTTGACGCAGTTTGTAAATGGAGGTAGAGAGATGCACTATCAATTAAAATGGAAGGCAAGTTGTTTGCATTACCACAGAAAATCATGTGAAAAATTGTTATTGTTTGGTATTTGGTTTGAACCTAAGTTGCATTTTCATGGTTGTCATTTGTGATGGTTTTTGTGGGGATTTCCTTCTCCAATAAATACTTTTCCATTCAGTACTGTTTTGGCCCCTGCTAAGGTCTTATTTCTATTACAAAAAGTTCATCAGATTAGGGGAAGTAATACAGAATGCATTCGTCACATTAGTATTAATCTTTACTGTTTATGTTTCTCTGCATCCTACAGCCAGTAATGGTTGGAGGGAGTTTCTGATTTACAGTTGGTTTTTGAATCCAAATTGAAGTTTTGTTTAGAATTAAAGTCCTCGTTCTTATCACATTACTGCAGTGAGACGGTATGATGTGGAAACAGGTGTAACAGAACACAAGAAGTAATAGAACTGTTTTTTTCCCGTGAATGTGGATTTAGACAATTCTTCTGTAACTATGTAGCTTGTATCTTCTTTGTGATTGTTCCTTCATTTTCATTTTTTTGTTTGACTATTGCCTGAAAATCTAGATCCTATCAGAGATAAAAGATTCTACCCTTGTAAAAGATCATGCAAAGGAGAACTATATTCTTCAACCTAGAAGAATTCCTTTCGTCGTGTTAGCTAGACATAGTTTAGATACATGAAGGATTTCTTTATCTTGGTAGATGCTCCCTAACTTCCTCAAAGTTTGTGTCATGCCCCAAACTTGAGGGGCGCAACTGGCACCTATAAATTAGGCTATCCACCCTACTGAGCCTCTTGCTAAAGGGGCATGACAACAACACACAGTCAAGAAAGCAAACAAGTATATCTTGACTTAAAAATAAGCACTTGATTGGCAAGGTCCTTGGTAACAGCTCTACAATGAAAACAACTAGTCCCAACAGTTCATATAAAGCATTAATCAGCTAGCACATAAGCCTGTTTGGGCCGTTGAGGCCACCATGGTATCTAGGAAGCATAAACGTTATGTGGACCATCAAAGCCACCATGAAAATAGATACATATCTAAACAATATATCAAATAACTATCAAACTTCAGCCAACTTACAAACAAGGCCAACATGGCCAATAACGTGGCGAAACAACCCAATATTGTCTGCAAGCCTCTATGAATAGGATATTTGGATGGGACAAACCTATTCAAAATCTCTAAATAACAAAACAAGCAAACCTTCGAAACTCTGGCAACCCTCAAAAGAAAGGAGTCAACCTATGAGCTGGATAGGTGGCTGGTGCTACTTGGCAGGTATGTCTAGTTGTCGCTCAGGACCTGCAGGCATGAATGCAGCGCCCCCAGGCAAGGGGCATCTGTGCAAAATAATGTACAGAGCGTGTAAGGCAAATTGAAAGCTAAAATTGAAGAACAAGGACTAAACAAAAAGGGAAGGGGTGAAGCACAAGTATAATACCTTATCTCCTTACAATGAGACAATATAAACACACAACAAGCAATAACCTAACCTGGCCCCTATAAGCCCGACAAGTACAGACAACACTCAATCACTATAAGTATTAACAAGCACAAATAGTGGCTAAATACCCTATATTAGCCCCTTTACCTGGATCCTAATAAAAATCTGATTTGAACTGTTTGGATGTACATGTGGCCTGAATTGATGCAAATCTAGGGCTTCGTGGTATGATACAAATATGCTGCCGTACAGGTACGACCTGTCTGTTCCGTAGGCACGATCTACCCAACCCATAGGCACGGTATGACAGTCAATCTGTATCCTCAAGAACCCTACAGTGTCAATGTTGTGGCCTCAAGCTCATAGGCGGCAGCTAGACGATAAACAACAACATACCCAGTGGGAATCCCACAAGTGGGGTCTGGGGAAAATAAAATGTACGCAAACCTTATCACTACCTCATCGAGGTAGAAAGACTGTTTCCTGGGAACGCTCGTCACAAAAACCCATACGCAGAATAAACTAGATATGAAAAACAGCAAAGGAAGAGAAAAGGAAATAGAAAAAGCGACTAATAACGAAAAGCACATGATAGTATGTAAATACGAGACAATTAACATATATAAGACAGATAATGACAACACCGGATAAAAAGACGCGACAAATCCCACTACCCTATTATACCTCACGGCCAGACATCAATCTAACCCTACCAACCTATTAGCTTGCTACTCTAATTCGCGACCTCCGCTCCTTCCTATCTAAGGTCATGTCCTCAGTAAGATCAAGTTTCACCATATCTTTTCTAATCACCTCCCCTAATACTTCTTCAGTTATTCTCTACTCCTCTGTGTAACTCCTAAATCCAACCTCTCGCACCTCCTAACAGGAGCATCAGTACTCCTCCTCTGTATGTATCCAAACCATTGCAGTCTCGCTTCCCTCATCTTATCAGCCACAAGGGCCACCTCGAGCTTCTCTCGAATGATCTCATTCCTAATCTTATCACTCTTGGTATGACCACACATCCATCTCAACATCCTCATCTCCGTGACCTGCATCTTCTGAGCATGCGAGTTTTTGACTGACCAACACTCTACCCCATACAGCAGAGCAGTCTAACCACCATCCTGTATAACTTACCTTTGGGTTTAGGTGGTATCTTCTTATCACAGAATACTCTAGAGGCAAGCCTCCATATCGTCCATATTGCCACTACTTTGGATGATAAACTCAAGATATTTAATGTTTTCGCTCTTGGGAATAGGTTGAGTAACAAGCCTCACGTCGATGTTTGCTTCATCCTTCGGCACACTGAATTTACACTTCAAGTACTCTATTTTGGTCCCGCTCAATTTGAACTCTTTGGATTCCAAAGCGTGTCTCCAAACCTCCAATCTATCATTAGCTAGACGATAAAATATCACAATAATAACAGTAATCATACTTGATCAAAATATAATCATAACATGCTTTCCAAAACATGCTGACAGCGGCCAAAGATAAACATCACAACAATAACAAATAATTATACTTGATCAAAACATAATAATATGTCATTCTAGGCGACTAGGCAAAGAGTAGAGTGTTGATAAATATTATATCATATGGTGGTAGCTAATTCAATTGGACAAGGCTACATGTTTAATAATGACATCATATCGACTATAACAAGCTTAGGCCATTAGGATCATGTCAAAAGAGAAAATAAAGCCTTAACATACCCTTTTTAACCTAAGCTCTAAGCCCAAAATGTGTTTCTAAAGCTTGTCCAACTGAAAGTATGCACCAACGTAAAAATCAACAAGGTTGCCAGAACAAGCTATACTAATGGATAATGTGCTAATGCCACGCTCATGACCAGCCAAATAGAAAGTACAAAAAGAGGCCAATAACAACAATATATAGCAGCTAAATCCATTGAAGATATTCCAATAACATCTCGAAGGAGCGAGGAGCTCCTAAAGCAACATCACTAGGCATATTTCACGTCGTTCAATAACAGTCATCTTACACGACTCCAATAAGAATCAAATCGACCCCTCATTCCCTCCCAACACCTTAACACCATCAATACACAACAATAATTTCCAAACTAAATAAGTCAAAGGGGTTGCCCACAACCACAATATCAGAGACACCTCCACGTGGCTTGAAAGTGTATAAGAATGCTACTAGGACATGGAATTACGAAGGAGAGTTGTAAAAATAAGATTACCTCAATCAAAATATTCCTTGCAGCAATAACAAATGGAGCCTAAATTGACAAGCAAATTATACTACAATGATGAGCTCGCAATGTAGAGCAACTTTCGTTAAACTTCTATGTTGAGAACCTAAGCACCAAAGGAGTATTTGGAAGGTGGGTGTCTGAGTTTTGTGGGTAACTATCAAACTTCAGCCAACTAGCAAACAAAGCCAACAACATGGTGAAACAATCCAACACACTAGCCTCAAGGCTTCATGAATATAATAGTTGGACAGGACAGGGCCTTAGCCTACCTAAAACCTATAAAACAACAAAACAAGCAAACGTTTGGGACTCTGGCAATCCCTGTAAGAAAAGAGTCAACCGATCAGTTGGATAGACAGTTGTGCTACTCGGCAGGTCTGTTTGGTCGTCGCTTAGGATCCGCAGGCATGAATGCAGCGCCCTCAGACAAGGGGTGTCAGTAAAAATAATGTCTTGAGCATGTAAGGCAAATTGAAAGCTGAAATTGAAGTATAAGGAGGTGAAGCACAAGTATAATACCTTATTTTCCTACAACAAGACAATATAAACACATAAAAGCCATAACCTGACCTGATCTCCATAAGCTTGGTAGGCGCAAACACTTTAAGTATATTTATTGGGACACAAAGATGAGACTTTTAATACTTTTAAGAATTACAAGGCCGAAGTGGAAAATTAATTAGGAAAAAGAACTAAAGTTCTAAGAAGTGATAGAAGAGGAAAATATTCTTCTCAAGAATTTGACATTTTTTGTGAAGAAAATGGTGTATTATTCATGAATGTGCTTCTCCTCGTACTCCTCAACAAAATGGTATAGCAGAATGAAAAAGTAGAACTTACTTAGAAATTGTTTATGCTTTGTTGCTACATGCTGAAATACCATTAATTCGTGGGGAGAAGCACTTCTTGCTACATGCCATATATATTTAATAGAATTCCTATGAAGAAAAATCAGATTATTCCATATGAATTATGGAAGGGAAGAAAACCTATTATAGGATATCATAAAGTGTGGGGGTATCTTGCATATTACAAGAATATTGATCCTACTCGAACCAAGTTGGGTCCTAGAGGAATCAAATGTGTATTTGTAGGTTATGCTTCAAATAGGGAAGGTTATTGACTTCTTAATTTAGAGTAGAATATAATTATTGAATCTAAAGATGTGGAATTTTTTGAATGTTTTTTATCTTCGGGTAATAGATTTCAATCTTCATTAACTGATGTAACCACAAAAGAAACATCTCAAAGGATTGTTGAGCAATCTAGTCCACAAGAGGTTAACAATCAATCAAGTGAATAAAGGAGAAACACTAAAGCTCGAAAAGCTAAACTTCTTGGATCAAATGAGATTGACTCCCAACATATTTCTTTTAATCTTGTTGAAGGTAATAGAGATATAGTTGTGAGGAAAACTCCAATAATTCTTCAAGTGGAAGATGATCCTAAAACTTATAAAGAAGCTATGGCTTCTAGAGATGCAAACTTTTGGAAAGATGCTTTAAAGATGAAATGGATTCAATAATGTTAAATCATACTTGGGAACTTCTTGACTTGCCTATTACTTCTAAACCTATCAGTTGTAAGTGGGTGTTTTGAAGAAAGTACCATACTGGGGACTTTACATACCTATAAAGCTAGGTTAGTAGCTAAGGCTTTCGACAAAAAGAAGGAATTGATTATTTTGATACATATGCACCCGTAGCTAGAATATCTTCGATTAGAATTATATTTGCTTTAGCATCTATTTATGATTTTTCATGTTCATCAAATGGATGTGAAAATAACATTCTTAAATGGTGATCTCTATGAAGAGGTTTATATGGAATAACCTGAAGGATTTGTTTTACAGGGAAATGAACATAAAGTCTGTAAGCTTGTTAAGTCATTGTATTGACTAAAACAAGTCCCAAAACAATGACATGAAAAATTTGATAGAGTATTTGTATCCTTTGGCTTTAAACATAATGTACCCAATAAATGTGTTTATATTAAAATGTGTAGTAATTATTTAGTGCTAGTTTGTTTATATGTTGATGAGATGCTAATTGTAAGCAATTATATGGATGGAATTTTAGAAACGAAGAGATTTTTATCTTCCTCATTCGAGATGAAGAATCTTGGACATGTTGATACAATTTTGGGTATCAAGATTAAAAGAAATACCGGGGGATATGTATTGAGTCAAACTCATTACATAGAAGAAATAATAAATAAATTTAGTTACTTAAATGTAAAAGAGGTTAATACCCCATTTGGTCCAAGCATCAAGCTAATTCAAAATGAAGGAAGAGCTGTGGCTCAACTTGAATATGGAAGTGCTATTGGAAGTCTTATGTATGTTACACAATGCACAAGATCAGATATAGCATTTGCAATTAATAAGTTAAGCAGATTTACCAGCAATTGGAGTATTGATCATTGGAAAGTCATTAAATGAGTTCTTGGATTTCTCAAGAAAACTAAAGATTTATGTATTCAATACTCAAAAAGTTTTCTACCATTTTAGAAGGATATACTGATGCGGGTTGGATATCAAGTTTAGGAGACAAAATCTACCATTGGCTGGGTATTTACTTTAGAGGAAGTGTAATTTCTTGCAAAATCCAAAAAATAGACTTGCATAGCGCATTCAACCATTGAATCAGAATTTGTTGCATTAGTGGAAGGATAAGAAGCTGAGTGGTTGAGGGATTTTCTTTTAGAAATTCCATTGATCTCAAGAGTTGTGAACTCAATTCACTTTATTGTTATAGTCAAGCTACTCTAGCTCAAGCACATAGCAATATATATAATGAAAAGTCACGACACATCAAGTCTCTGACATGATTATGTAAGAAAATTAATTAAAGATGGAATTATTTCTCTCACATTTGTGAAGTCAAAAAGTAATTTGGCCGGGGGAATCTTAGTAGCCCAGTTGGTTGGCTGATCCATTCACTAAACCTCTTGCAAAAAAGTTGGTGAGAATAACTTCGAGTTCAATTGGATTAAAGCTCCTAAATTAAATCTATCGATAATGGCAACCCTACCTAACACTATAAATTAATAGCTTTGGGTTCAAAGGGTAATAACAAATTATTGATTTGTGGATGTTTCAATACTAAATTAAGAGATATACTAGTACTGGTTGTCATAGATTAAAGGGCTGAGTTCTAATACGCTTAATGAGGTTCAGTTCAAGGAGCAAGTGTCTCAAATATGACAAAGACACTGCAAGAACTTCACCTCTTTGGACATAGAAGTGGTGCCGCTTCAATTGAGAGTTGGGAGTTACTTTCGTAAATGTTCATGAATTTTGGATAGCACATGGCCATAAAAGTGCTAAGCATGTTTGAGTGGAGAGCAGAAATAAAATGTTTGTGTGTAATGTCACGGAAGTTATCACAAGGAATACCATGTTCAAAGCTATAATGTAAAATGAAATTTCAATTTCGTCTTGTGACATTATACTAAGGAACGTTCAAATAGGAAGATACATTACTCTATGCATGAACATAACTTTATTTTTATATCCTAATTTGTATTTAAGCAATTGGGGGATTGTTGAAATTTTGTTTAAATAAAATTATTATTTAGTATTTAAATAAATGGATGTGTCTTCTGTTGAAATGATTTGTCATTTAAACGAAAGGGTACGTCCTTTCAATCTTTGGGATCACCAATTCTATTAAGGTTCAACTTCTGCAGATTTTCATCATTACTTTACAAAATATTTTGCATCATAATATTTGGTCATAAATATTCTCCAGAAGATCAAGTTTAAGTTTTGCTTTTCAATAGGATTTCTTCACTATTTGCTTAGTGGAGAAATTCATAGGCTTGCCATATCCACTAAAACTATTTGCGCAATTTCATAGCAATCTTGAAGAGAGGAGGGAGCAAATATTGTTGTTAGGGAAGTGTTTGAAGTCTTCAATCTGTATTCTTAATTCATGTTATCAAACCTTCATCTGGGTGTTCTTCTTTCCAACATTTTGTGTACTTACCATAAAACTTGAGCCATGCAGATAAGGAGCTTCATCTTATTAGAAATATGATAAGAAAGGATTCAAGCAACTGGCATAGCCATAGCCATTAACTCAAACTTATGCTTGAGGAAGAACACTTGAGAGTTTTGAATGATCTGAATCCCTTGCATTCATTGTGTACGTCAGGTCCTATATAGATTAATATGCTAGCTGTACATAAACACACCATGTGCATTTCCAACTAACTGATTTTAACAACCTACTCTAACTAACTCCTAACAGTGTAACTAACTGGAAGCCTTGACTTACTATGCTTAATTATGATGTAACAGTAGTAAGTCAAGGCTTCCAGTTAGTTACACTTGTCCTTGGTGTGTAAATAAGTCTGACTTGTTCATTAGTTACAATAAGTCCTTGTTCATGAATAACAATGCCGGTGGAAGTAACAACTACTCAGGAAGCAGCAACAGTAGAAGTGCTGTGATTTGTGGCTTTTGCAAGAAGCTAGGCCACACCAAGGACAAGTGTAACTAACTGGAAGCCTTGACTTTCTACTGTTTCTTTTGTTTCAAAATCCTGTTGTGTAAATAAGTCTGACTTGTTCATTAGTAATAAGAACAGATCACATGTGATTCATGGTTTTACTCCTCTCATTTGCACTACTTTCAGTGATAAGAATACTTTACTTGACAATGATTCTTGCATGAATATCACAAACAATGTAGACTTATTGTGGTATAATAGATTTGGCCATGTACCCTTTGTCAAAATAAGGAATATCCCTAACCTGCCAGCCAAATTTTCTTAAAAACAACCCTTCTCTTGTACCATTTGTCCAATGGCAAGACAACAAAGACTGCCTTTTAACCACAACACAAGCCAGACAACCTCCAAATTTGAACTGATCCATGTTGATCTTTGGGACCCTATCGGGTATCCACTTATGATAATTACAAGTACTTCCTTACCCTGGTAGATGACTATACTAGATCTATCTGGACACATCTTTTGAGTACAAAAACAATGCCCTACAGTGTTAAGATCCTTCATAAACATGCTGGAGAATCAGTTCAACACCACTGTGAAAAATATAAGGTCAGATAATGGACTAGAATTCACTAGTAGTGAAGCAACCCAATTTTTCTTAGACAAAGTCATTATTCACCAGAAAAGTTGTCCATATACACCTCAACAAAACAGTGTCGTGGAAAGAAAACACAAACACCTCTTAGAAACAGCCAGAGCACTTCTCTTCCAATCAGAGTTACCCCTGAGATATTGGGGAGAATGTGTGTTGACAGCCACCCATCTCATAAACAGATTCCCTTTGAACCACCTCAAAAACAAATGTCCATATGAGCTTCTATATGATAAGAAACCAAATTATGACCAGCTCAAATCTTTTGGATGCCTATGTTATCCCACTCTCCCAAAACCTCTTAGAGATAAACTGCAGCCCAGAACCACCCCCCATATCTTTGTGGGCTATCCTTTTGGAACAAAGGGCTATAAGGTAATGAGTCTTGCCACTAAAAGAATACATGTTTCTAGAGATGTGATATTTCATGAACATATTTTTCCTTTTCACTACCATCAGGAAAATGCACCTTTCCATCTGTTCTTAAGTCCATTCCTTCTACTATTGATATCATTGATGAGAGGGATCATAACATTTGTGTGGATGATCACTGAAGTGATGTTACTGCAGCCACAAACTCATTACCTCAGCACAATGATGTAAATGATCACAGGAATGTTGTTACTACAAACACAGAATCAGCCCCAATCAATGCAGCTATTATTGAACCCATTCACAATGTCCACCCCCCACCATAAGTAAATCCCACAGCAACACAAAGAAAGTCTGAAAGAATAGGCAGAGTCCCTTTAACATTTAAAGGATTATATTGTCTCTATGCCTGCATTCAAAACTGCCAGTTCTGCCCCTAGTACCAATTTTTCCCTTACCACTCTATTCACCAAACATCACCATGTTTCTCCTGATGTAATTGTGTCCAACAGTCAAACACTGGTTGAAAATGTTTGTCATGACAGTAAGCCTTCATCATTT
>JAPFFP010000012.1:11752716-11780720 GCA_026153255.1 Solanum medicagineum | reverse complement strand
TGGGGGCGGGGGTAGGGGGTACGGTGAGAGCAAATGGTGGGCTGGAGTAAGAAAAATATTTATATTTTATTTTATAATTTTTTTAAAATAATAATATTTTAATATTTAACTTAACTAATACTATAATTTATTTATTTTTTGCCAAAGTGAAATGTTTTGTCCATGTAGAGTGTGATGTGGTATTTCTTAAAAATAAAAAAGTGTAGCGCACACACCACGGTGAGAGTGGATAAAAAATAAAAGTGTGTTTCTCAAACTAATAAGTGATAGTTTAGGTGTGTTTCTCAAACTTTAATACTTTAGGTGTAAAAATCAAAAAAGTGATATAGTTTAGGTGTGTTTTGTATACTTATCTCTATTATTATCAATATGTCAACACTCTTACTATTGGATTTTATTATTACTATTGTCGCTTTTACTTAGGTTATTTTAATATTTTACCATCACAACTTTTTTTCTTCCCGATCTTATCATAACTTTATACTCTTTTATTTCTTTCAAACCATGTTCTGAAAGACAAGAGTATCAAAAACAATACTTCTACCTCACAAAAGTAAGGATAAAGTTTGCTTATGAAACTATTTTGGGTATGTTGTTGCAGCAACCCATCTTTTCCCCCTAAAAAACTCGTACAGCCTTTCAAACATGGGATTTAGATGTCATTCACCTTTACCACTTTTCAAGCACCCCGATGCTTGTATGAAGGTCCTTCAATAAGTTGATAAACCACCCAATTTATTAGATTAGAGGAAACAATTTTGAACAGCATTCTTGTCAGACCGTACAGGATAGTCCTACGTCCCAAGTAAAGAACTACCTAGACAATACAAGTAAATTGCACAACTATTACATTATGCCAGTCGACAAGGCACCTCATCTATCGAGGAGGAATGCACAATCAACTTTTTAGCCACCAGGCGGATGCCTGCAACCTGTTGATAGTCATATGAATCCACCGAGAAATATGCATCCAATAGAGTCCCTGGAATAATCAAGGAATTTAGTTCTGCCACATCAAACCTACTGAACATAAGCTTCTGTGATGTGGAAGACTCTTTCTGGTATATCTCTGTGACCCAGCGGCAGATATTACCATCTACAACAGTTGGTAAACTGCAAGTTCAAATACACTATAATATTAGTTTCGGAGCTTAATGAGAGATACTGATCAGTAAAAAGGCTTGCTGCTCTAGTGAGTGGAGCTGTGGAGGTGTGACTCGTGGGAATGAAAGCAGAGACAATATAATAATACATTTTCTGTGTAATATACCGCTCTTCCATCCTAATGTTCAATATAAAGTATAAGCTATGAAACTCTGAACTAGCCGTGCACTCAAAGCTCATATATTACTTGTGCATCAGGTTCGAAAATCTGAAGACTAGCAACAAAAGCAGACTAGCCTCGCATTACAAAGCATAATGGCAAAAGGACACACCCAAGAAAGAACACCAGGTAAAATCTCTCATGGTTCCTAATAACAGGAAAATTAAGCAGGTTTCACTTATCCAGGAAAGGAAAAAAGGAAGATCAGAACTTACTTTAAACGAATGGTAGGACAATTCATAAAGCCAGGCTTTCTGTTTACCACAGGCCTCCATTCTGACATGCTACCTGTATCCTCCGTTAACTTCTGAGAAAGATTATCAATGGCATCCAAAAGTTGGCATAACTCTGATGATGTATCCACCACAAAACTCAACCGTGGCCGACCAGCATAATCAACAAACCGTGTACTAATTCCAAACCGCACCTTCAGGCATCTAGAGAGAACTTGCAACTCAGCATTGTTGTACAAGATTTGTATCTTCTGAATTCCATGATGTAAGCGGGAAAGACTTAAGGAAACGGAAGACATTGAAATTTTATTTGGTTCTAAGAAGTCCGTGAAGCCAATGTAACCCCCTGTTGCAATTGACGCAGAAGAATCTTGAGAATATGAAACAGGTTCTTCTTCCATTTCATTTAACTGAATGGATTCCCTTACTTCTGCACTGAACTGGACTAAGTTAAAAGGGTCAGGCCTCAAGGAATTTGTTTCAAGATCTGGTAACTCCTCCACATTTCTGTTCACAAGCGGATGTATTGGATTGTCTGATTCTATGTGAGCCTCCACAACAGATTTCATAGGACTTCCTATCTTGACACTTGATGAAGGTGTATCTGTACTCAAGCCCATCCCATCTGGAATAGTATTTCCATTAGTACGACTTCTTATAGCAGCATTAGAAGACACCCAACTGTTCTCGGTTAACATGTCGGGCAGGCTGGATTCCTGCAAGTACAATAATTTAGCTATTCAACCCATGGCAAAGTTCAATAGGCTGTCCTGACCAGAAGAATTTTTAGAAATGATAATGAACTGTTAATATATATCCTCATAAGACGCAGTGACATGGCCTTGCAGTTCTTGATTGAATAGTGTCAAACTGCTATATCTAAAAGCTTAATTGTAGGACAAGTGACATTTTTATCATTTATTTTAGATATTCACACTGCTCCTTATGTGCAGGTTGATCTTTTTTCTTGAACTAAACATGTAAAAATATTTTTTTTTAAAATGAAATTTGACCTCCAGATCTGATACCATTTTGAACAGTGCTAATATTCAAAAGTTTAAGTTGTTGGCAAGATAACACTTTTATTTTGCTTCAGATCAGCTACAATTCACTTACTTGATCAGTTCTTAAGCTTCAACATTTTAATTTATTGGTTAGTCAAGTACACGCATGTCCAAAATATTAAAGTAGCGAAAAATAAGAATGCTGAGATAGATGTTTGAGGATACTAGGAGTGATAGGATTAGGAAGGAGGATTATTCGAGACAAGGTGTAGTGGCCTCCGTGGTGGACAAGATGAGGGAGGTGAATCTGAGATGGTTCGGGCATGTGAAGAGGAGAGGCATAGATGCGCTAGTGAGGAGGTGTGAAAGTTGGCAATGGTGTGTATGAGGAGAGTTGAAGGCAACCGAAAAAGTATTGGTGAGTGGTGATTAGGGAAGACATGGCACACCTGCAGCGTACCAAGGATATGACCCTAGATAGGAAGATACGAAAACCAAAGATTACAACAGAAGGTTAGTAGCTAATTGAGCATTGTCTAGTTTCCTTATCGGAATTGTTATAATAACTCTCCTAATTTCTTCGTCTTTGATTTTATTATTACTTGACGTCTCCTTTTTTTTTTTGTTATCGTGTTATTTGTTGTTGCTACTGTTCCTTTATCCTTTTATTTTTAGCATTTCTTCTTAGCTACTGTATTTCCTTTTGGTTCTTGATTATGATATCCTTTACTTGAGCCAAGGGTATATAGGAAAGAGTCTCTATACCTTCACAAGGTAGGAGTAAAGTTTTATACACACCACCACCCCAGACCCCCACTTGCGGGATTACACTGGTCAGTCATTCTTTTAATAAATATGCAACTACCTCTAAAGCCCTTTGCAAGTCTAAATTGGACAGCCTGTCAAAAATGGTAGCCGTAATGGCAATCAGAGGCACAGTATCTGCATTGCATAGCTTAACTGAAAGGCTTGCATTAATCTTATTCCAGCAATGAATCAGCTCCTCCATCCCATAAATTTTCATGAAAACCATTAAAAATTATAACACAAACTTTTCCATCATACTCTACATTTGATGCTGAATTCTACCATGACAGTTATCAGTTTAGGAAGCCAATAGACACTTCAGCCGAGAAAGAAGGAAAATTGCAAAGAAAGACTTGTGGGAGGATATCAGAAGACAAGGGGTAAGATTTTTCCAGCCGCAAATCCATACTTTCTCTCGATGTAAGATTTTTCTCTTTTACTTTTTCCCTCTTCTTTTAGTGTTGGTGTAGAGGGTGGAGGAGGGGCTAACCAAGTATAAGGTTACAAGAAGGGAAGCTATACCGATCTCATGCTTTATGAGCTTGATTTCTAGTCCTCAGGTTTAGGTGAGCCATGCAACTTAGATTTCATTGATCATACCAAACATTCTACAATTTGACATAGACATGAAAAAAATAAGAGAAAAACACTTCCTTTAGATTTGTGCACCGTAATATCTTAACACATATATGCATGACCATATGGATAAATAGAATAAAAGAAAATAATGCAATGAGAAGAAAAAACAAAAGCATGTGGAATTGGTTCAGCTGAACAGTGTAACTACGATTTTCAAAGTTTGAGACTCATTGTTAGCATTAGCAAACCTAGACTTGAAGAAATAAAAGCAAAAGTACGACAATGAGCAACCTACCAAAAACAAGACAGTTGCACAGTACTTTAGTACTTCAAAATTCATTCGGACATCATCCAAACTCCTGAAAAGTAGAATGCCAACGTTGAGACAATGAAAAATATCCCCAAAGCTTGAAGTTCAAACTGCATGAAACAAAACCATCTAAATCACCTACAACAGCACAGATTGTGTTCCCTTTATTGGCAAAGATGAGCAACACATCTCTGGGTTATTTGACAGTTAACTACAACCAAAATCTGTTGACATTATCAAGAGTGAACATCTCACACACACCCCAGGGCCTTAAAGCCAAACTAAATAAACAAAATCAGAAGTAGAGGACTGTTATGTCAGAACTAACTAAAAGTGAAAAAGACATGAACCAAAAAAACACAAACATATTCAATTTTGCTTATCAAGTCATATTGAGCAAGACCTAACTGGCTGAAAAGTTCCAAGAAAATACAATAACACCCTATCCTGTATCTCCAGTCCCTTCAAGTTGGTTAATAGATAAAACAGACCTGCTCCACGGGGATATTCCATTCTGATACAAAAAAAGTTCCAATAGCAGAGTTCCCATCACTAGTGCACTTAGTATGCTAAGGGACTGTTTAATTACAAGCTTAAATAAAGGACAGCTTGGTGCACAAAGCATCCCACGTTAGCATTTAGCAGGGTCCAGGGAAGGACCGCACCCACGAAATGTTGCTTCTTAATTTGCCTAAGTTGTTTCTTCACTTTATACAAAGTGCTTCTATTGCATAATATGGAGGAACGCCTTAGGTATTCCACACTCTATTTATTTTTATTTTATTTTTATATTGGTTGTTAATATAACTATGTTGATAAAAAATGTAGTATTTAATCAGAATTGAGACTAAATGGATGTCTATTTAATTTTTCGATAATTTTAATTATCCTGAAAAGTAGTTGCTGAAGTCAATATTATCAAAACCAAATGCAACCTAGATTAATATTATATCATATCCCTTCATTATAACGGAGCATTTTAATCAATTGTATCTTACTTGACACTTTTTATAAGATACTAACCAAATACATGAGAAGTTCATTAAAAGGATGATGACTTTGTCAAGGGTTATTCTCTATTAACCAAACACAGAACAAAGCCTTGTATTACTTTGACTTGATGGCCTTGATACTTTATCCACAGACAAAGCATGCCCATGTTGAGAATAGCTAAAGAGCATTAATATTTGGTTGCAACTCAAGGAGGAGGAAATGAGTTTTAAGAAAAGAGAAAACACTGTTACCTATGTGTTTGCTGTCCAAGGCCAAAATAAGTAGCAAGAGAGGCCATCTGCAAACAGAATGCAATCAAATCATCATTCGAAGTTTTAAACATTACAACTGGTATCACTTGTACCCTGTGACATTTCTTGGTGCTACACAACACGTTTCCAGATGTACAATGGACTGCAATAGCCTCCCCTATTAGCAAAATTGGCCTACCTACTCCTTACAATTACTCTCCAATCCTATGTATGGAAACATCAACATATGACAAATAGATCTGAAAGAGGAAACATCTATAAACTTCTCCTTCACAGCAGACCAGACGTTTTGTCGTCTACGTTGGTTGATTCTACGCGAAAGGAAGACTCCTATATTGTTTTAGTTCCTACTTCTCAAAATAAAGCTGAAAAAATCATGAAACGAAAGCATACAAAATGAAGGCACAGCATGAAGAATTTGCAGTTCTGGGGAATTCATCTTCTAATTTGGCATAAGAACGCACTGACCAGATTACATCACAAATAGAAACCCTTTATCTGTACACAAGTACCAGGAATATAAAAGGTAATACTATAGTTTAAATTTAGTTCTAACATAAATACAAACCAATATTAGAGGGCTGATTCTAGTGAGATTGAGAATCATAAATTCGTGTCAAAATGTGTTGCTTAGCTTATTACCCTGACATGTACATAATTGGCTTAGGTTTGGAAATATCATAACTTTGAGTACTCCGAAGGGTCATTAGTGTGTTCCCAGGTGAAGGCAAAAAAACTAACAATTCTCTAACGAGTGAGAACTCTTGAAGGTAACTGTTTATTACGAGTAAAGTTAACTCACTTGCCTACTTTTTCTTGAAGAAGAGGGAATGAATTGCTATACCTTCATGTTACCAGCTCTCCTTCCAAATCTTTCAGTCAACAAAGCAAGTGTATCAATTGTTCCCTTAGGTTGTGGTGCAGACCTGTTAATTCCAGCAAATGCCTCCCGAATCCTTGGACAATCGAATTTCAGTATATTGTGGCCCGCCCATATCCTCCCTACACAAATAACATCCTCATAAATTGGAGGGACCATATTCCCAACAGAACCAATAATAGAAATAAAGGACACAGAATCGTGAAGTTGGTATAATGATATTTGCTCTAAAATTCTGAAACCCGAAAGTGAGGAAAGGAAACTTAATACGGCGTAGTAAACCACGTAAAAATCTGTCCACCAAGATTAAAATGCAATACAGCATTAGGTGGGAAGAGATAATAACCATGGAGAATGTCAAAGACTTTGTCGGCGACGTGAGGGAATGAAGGGGCACAAGTGACAGCGTCTCTGGTAATTCCATTGCAGCGAACAGAAAGCGTGGTAATAAGAGAGAGGTCGGAGGGTCGTACAAGGGTGGAGTAACTATGCAGCTCAATAAGCTTCTTTGGGCAAACAAGAATGGCCCCAAATTCCAAGAGTGCATATCCTTGTCCTGTTCTTGTGGGTATAGTTGTCTCCACGTCGAAAAATACTATCTCCGACCTATCTTCCATGGTTGTCATGTAAATTTCACCAAAGAGAGACTGTATATATAAACCTCCTTCCTTGGGTAAAGGTTTTGAAGCGTGGGGATGAGGGTTTGGGTTGTGCTTTACATATGGACCAAGGAACTGCTTTTCACGCAACTCGCGATCACTCTCTCATTTGTATATTTGTATTATTAAAAATAGAAGATGGATATTTTTAATTGGACGTATTTAATATTCAAATTTGGTCCTGTCGACACGGACGTTGAGTTTGTAATATACATTCATGTAACACTTTTTACTAATTATACCTCAGAGATCTTCATATAAAAATAAATATAGCTTATCCCACCAAGATAAGCAAACAAAATCTAATTAGATACATGCCTTTTGTTTATGAGATGAGATACAAATTCAAAATATACTGTGGATATTCTCACTTGATACTTTCTTTTATACATAAACTAGTCACGTGTAAATATTTGTTATTCTTTTTATCAATTTATGTGACATATATAGAATTTAGAGAGTCAATATGGGATCTACACAATCAATTAAATTTTAATATAGTTTTTCAATACTTTAAATTGTTAATGCTTGATTTGTAGTATTTTTATGTAATTTTTAAACAACATATGTTAATTTTCTTGTCCTAATCATGTTGAAAAGTTTGGAAATGTAAAAGTTGCAGGAAAATTAAGACTAACAAGTTTTGAATGAGCCCATCTATGACTCGTGGTTTGAACCATGGGTCGTAGATACACCTCGTGGTTAGGGTGAGTGCCTTGGAGGGATTCTGGAAATTTGGAAGTTGATCCAAGAAGGGAGTTACGAGTCGTCCTTCAGCCTACGACCCATACATAGAGGTCGTGAATGAGATTCTGGAACTTGAAAATTTGGCTAAGTATGGATGGGAACCACAAGCGACTTTTATGGATTGTGGTCCTATTTATGGACCATAAATAATGTTGCGATTGGGGCCAGTAAAGTAAAATTTTGCAAAGTATAGGGTCTTTCTACAAGGGGATTATATGACCCATAAATGGAACTACGCGTCATAGAAAGAGTTCCTGGAGTGAAACTCGGAGACATTATCACAGGTCAAAATTTTTAACCAGGATTAAACCATGATCCGCGAGTCGTGCTTCAATCTACGACTCGTAGATTGAGATCATGGATGGGTCTGATAAAATTTAATGAGGGGCTCTTTGGTAATTTCCTACCCGTCTAACCCCTTAAACTACATCGTTTTGACTCCACTAACTATACTAACTGCTCCAGACCGAATAAAACTCTCATTCAATCCTAAATTCGCTCCAAAATTCTAAGTCTCTCTGAAAGGAATCCACCATTGAAGCAAGCTAGGTCTCCAAGTTCCTCCACGAAGTCACGATCAATTCTCAGTTTCTAGGATTTCTTCAACAAGGTATATGGGTCTCATAGACTAGTTCCATCCATGGAGTCCAATTCAAACTTAACTTTTTTCTCAAGTTCAAGCATGAATTTTATGCATTTTCATGATTTATATTCAAATGCTTGAATTATGTTTATTACATGATTAAATTACCCTATTATATATGAATTAGGATGATTTTTCAATTGGTCTTAAAGGGATTTCAAGTGTATGTTCATTAGGACTTATACAATTGACACGGGTTCTCTTACTTATGATTTGAATTAACTCCAATTGCATTGACTTCATGTGATTTTCACTAAATTTCATTGTTTTAGCTTCAACTGTTCATGAACTCATATTTTGCCTTAATTCCCATGTTAAACTATATTTTCATGAATAAGATTTCAACTATGAAAGTATGTCTATAATCATGATTATGATGGTGGCCTAACACCCTAATGTTATGCTATGTTTACAAGATGGCGAGTATGCCCGCACTCTATGCAAGATATGTAGATGGACTATTCTTATGACATGAATTGCTTCACTTGATTTTATACCTATCTTACAAGCTATGAAAGTATGATTTTATGAACTACGAATTATGTTGATGACTATGTATCTATTGCATGATTATATATTTCGTGGGATTTGACTTAGAGGGTGTTTGGATGGACTTAAAAGCTAGCCAAATCAGCTTTTAAGTCTTTTTTAGCTTATAAAAGTGTCTAGCAATTTTTAAAAGAGCTTAGAAAAAGTTAAAAATTACTTAAAATAAGTTAAAAGTTAAAAACAACATCCCCCAACTTTTTATTTTTTGGCTTATAAGTAGTTATAGTTTGACCAAAAAATTATCTTTTTATCCTAAATATTTTTTCATATTCCCAGAAATACCTTTAATTAAAGTAACCCTAAGTACTCTCTCCCTTCTCATTATTTCAATCCACCGCCCAGCACTCCTACGCTCTTCTCGCCGCTACTTCAAACTTGTATATATATATATGTCTTCTTGTACTATTCTTTTTATAAATAAATTATCGTAGAAGAAAGGTATGAATATGATAGATAATAACTATTATTCATGAACAAAATTAAAAGACATCTTAAAATTTTCATGTAATCTATCCAAATTATATATTTTGAAAATTTAAAACATAATAAGTTTATATTAATATTGAATTAAAATATAAATTTATTTTATTTTATTTTATTTTTTCAGATAGAAAAATCTTAAAGTAATTAGTGTTTATAATATTAACAGTTTGAAGGGTACTTTAGACATTTTAATTAAAGAAGTGCTTAATAGCACTTATGTGCCAAACACATCAACAACTTTTTTTCAGTTATAATACTTTTATCCAAATACGTAACTGCTTATTTTTCAAATAAATTTCATCACTTTAAGAATTGCTTCTAAAATACTTTTTAAAAGCTATTTTCTTTTCAGCTAATCCAAACGGGCTCTTAGCACCGAATGAGCTTGAATGAGGGGGACTATCCCCATGGGTCCCTATATAAATCCTTTTGTCTCATAACTATGTGTGACCATAAGATTATTATGTTCCTATAAGGTACTAAGTTAGTGGATCCATGTCTGACACTCACTGTTCTGGGCTTTAGCCCATAGGGTGGGGTATAGTCTACCTTGGCAAGTAGACTACTCTTTCTTAGTTGTAGATTTTATGTAACGACCCGACCTAGGGCCTAGTCATCACACGACGAATAAGATACCCGAAGGCACCTCACCAAGCCATCTTAAGAATCATCAATACTCATAGGCATAAACATAAAGAAATACAGAATTTAAAATGGGGAAGGGTATATGGGCCTTGTTAAGACAATGAAACAACATTAAAAAGCATGAATAACTAACGTATTTTATCCATAAAGCATACCCAACTACTACATCGATGGGTAACAATCGATTTTCATCAAATAGAAAAGATTCCAATATTTAACAACATAGAAAGTAAAAGCCTCAAAAGGGTAATATATACATCGTCTCAAAATAAAATATATGATAGAGTGAAAAAATGGTAGATTAGGGCTCACCACAAATAAAAGTTCTAGTCTCGAACGCCAAATACTAGTCACAAGCCAACGGAGGAGTGCATGTCCCTACATGGTTAAATCATGCAGGCAAAATATGCGTTAGTACGTTGGAATATACTAAGTATGTGAAATGCAATGCAAGCATGAAATTGTAATGCCATCATTCATTAGTAAAACATATAGATATACATAGGGTAGTGAGATACATGAACATAAGTTTAAGCATGCACAAGGAATATCACTTAATACGAATGAGAGTCAATGCAAGAGAAAACACATGTAATAGAATCATATCATAGAATCATAAACTTGTGTGAAAATACCTTAATCAACATATAAGAGTATGCAAGTTACTACATGAATCCAACATAACTCCCTACATTGGCACGGGGAGACCACTTATTGGGTGGAACTCCGTCAGGTTTGCATGCATCTTAATAACATAAATGACCAACGTGGATCCACTAGCCTAGCCTCTTATGCTGGAACATAGTTAGGGACTTGAGGTTTATTTTTAGTGGGTCATTCCTCAACTAACAAAATAAATCCCAGTCTCAAGTCCACTTGGTGCTAAGACATCCCACGAATTTTTTAAAACGTGTACTTATTCAAATTACGACACTTAGAATTGTAAGTACGAATCATAGGAGTAGCTCGAACTTAGGAACCACCAAGTGAGTATTTTCCTTTCATCTTGGGGACCTTTATTAAACATCTTTTAGGACAATTGTCAACATACTTATATCTTTGACAAATCATTACTTTAAAACTTAGTTTTAGTGCCCTAATCTTCATCACAAATCATGTAGAACTTTGCTTGAAACTAGGTGCGCTAGGCTTTTAAATGGAACAATCATAAATCATATAAATCATGAGAATATACTTCTTTGGAAACATGTAAAACAACCCATATTTTATCGACAACAAAACTCATCATTGGGATCATCATCAATAACTCAAATACATGCATATACTTAGTAAACTATCATAGGGATATCATGAATATCATTTAATAACATAACACATTATGAAATCATCATAAGTATGCATAATATCTTAAAGGAGATTAAACAAAAAGTAAGAAACTTTAAATAGAACTTCATGGGTGGAAGGATACCCATAAATCAAGCTTACATACCTTAGAAGACTTAGATAAAATGAATCTTGAAGCCTTGGGAAGGACCTTGAAACCCTAGCCTTTGCCTTAACCTTTTTCTAGAGAGAGTTTCCGTTTTAAAGAAAATTGAGAATGGAAAAATGAAGGATAGAATAGGGGTCTTAGGGCTTTAAGGTCTGGTTTGGGGGCCCTTTTGATCCCAAAAATGATGTGATTCAGAAATAGAGATTGCGGAATTGACAAAACTACCGTTCATTAAAACTGCCGAAATGATTACATGAAAGACCACTTATGGGTCGTGGATTCAACCACTGATCCTAGGTCCTGTACATCCTGTAAAATTTTCCAAAATTCTTGAAACTTATTAGTTGAACTCAAAACTACGAAACCATCTTACGGGTCGTCGTTTGGTCTATGGCTCGTGGTTGGACTCGTAGAGTCCTTCCACGCTTAGTTATTTTTCCCATTTTCTTGGACCCTATCCATGAAGGGATTCTACGGTCCGTGTTGTTATTTGTAGATCACTTCTCGCAAACCACAAATTTTCTTCATGTCTGATAGTCCCACCCACGACCCTATGAAATGACCCCCCATTTAGGAGCCTTGAATGTAGAAAAGTTGGTCTGAAAATGACCTAAAATTAGGTTCACGAGGGCAACTTACGACCCGTAGGTGTCCTTATGGCTCGTATAGTTGGTCTTTAAACATGAGACTTTAGGTAAAGGAAAAGTTTCCAAGTGTGGGGTAAGTCACGAACAAAGTGATAGCCCATATGATACATTACATTTCTTAGGTAGGGTCGTGAGTGAGACTATCTGACATGAAGAAAATTTGGAGTTTTTTGGAAGGTGACCTATGTGTTACCAGATGTCCTGTGAAACAAGGTACGACCCATAAGGAGTTTCGCAGCATAAGGTCAAGAAAAATAAGAAAAATAGCTAAGTGTGGAAGGACTTTATGAGTTCAACCACAATTGATAGGTGGTTACATGACCCGTAACAAGGCTTCATGGTTTAGGATCCAGCAAAAGTTAGATTCAGGGATTTCAGATGTGTTACCAGATGAACGGGCCCTACAGCCCGTGGGTTGACCTATGAACCATAAATGGAATTTCGTAGGTTGAATCTGACAATTTTAATGAGGGACAGTTTTGTCATTTTCATCATTTCTATTCTTAAACTATGTCTTTTAGGATTGAAAAGGAGTCCTAAATCAGCCTTAAAGTCCTAAGACCACCTTTCATTTTCTCATTCTTTCAATTCCCAAAATCTTTTCCAAGACTTCAAGATTCGATTCTCCTAAGTTTTCCCAAGGTATGTGAGTTGATTTATAGGTATCCTTCCACCCACAAAGTTTCCTTTTAAGTATTTTTCCTTTTCTTTAAGTTCTTTAAGTTATTATGCGTGCTTATGATGATTTCATGATGTTTTAAGTTATTAAATGCTATTCATGATATCCTATGATTATTTTACTAAGTATATCCATGTTTTGAGCTATTGATGATGGCCACAATGGTGGATTTCAATAATGATATAGTGTGGGCTTTTTTGATTGTCCTCAGAAAGAGAAATTTACTTATGTTTTGTGCGATTTATGATTGTTCCATTTAAAAAGTCTTGTCCACTTAGTTTTCAAGTAAAACTTTATATGATTTGTAAAGTTGATTAGGGCATTAAAGAAGAGTTTTAAAGTTAAGTTTGTCAAAGATATAAGCATGTTGACAATTACCCTAAAGATGTTAAGATAGGTCCCTAAGATGAAAGGACAATCCTTACTTGGTGGTTCCAAAGTTCGAGCTATTATTATGATTTGCTACTTATGATTCTAAGTTATGTTTAAAAGATTTTGTAGGATAACTTAGCATCAAGTAGACTTGAGATTGAGAATCATTTTGTTAGTTGAGGCATGACCCCTCAAAGCTAAATCTCAATGTCCCTAACAATGTGCCACCATAGGAGCCCTTGTAGGCTAGGCTAGTGGTTCTGTGTAAGCCCATATGTTACGAAAGATGCAATTGCGAAGTAACTAAGTTTTGGACATATACCTTGGCAATTAGATTCACCTTCTCCCAATGGAAAGAGTTTATTAGTCTTTTCCCAATGGAAGGAGTTCATTGGATTACATGTAGTATCTTAGAAGGTCTTATATGTCGATTATGGTCTACTCCCATAAGTTTATGATTCTATGATTTGCTTTTGTTACATGTGCTTTCTCATGCATTGACTCTTATTCATATGGAGCCATATTTCTTGTGCATGCTTAAGCTCACTTTATGTATTTTTCATCTCATACGTACTTAATTATATGTTATGTTATATTTATGAATGATGACATTACTAATTCATACATGCATTGCATCTCGCATACTTAGTACATTCCAATGTACTAACACATATTTTGCTTGAATGATTAAACCATGTAGGGATAGATACTCCTCCACCAGCTCGTGGCTAGTACTCAACATTCAAGTCTAGCGTTGTTATTTGTGGTGAGCCCTTTGTTTGGGACTCTACCATTATTCCACTCTATCTTATTTTTATTTTTGAGACAATGTATTTGTAACCCTTTTTGAGGCGTTTTACGTTCTATGTTGCATAATTATGACCTCTTTTCTTTTAGATGAAAATTGACCGTTACTGGTTCGTCCATCAATGTGGTAGTTGGTATGCTTATGGACAATGAATATTAATTATTCTTACTGCTTTTTAATGTTGATTCATTACTTAATGGCCCATAGTCCCATTTCCTTTATTTTTCCTCAAATGTTTTCATTAATTGCCTATGAATGCTTAAGATACTTGAGATGGCTTGGGTGAGATGCCTTCGGGTATCTCATTCGAAGTGAGACTGCTAAGTGTTAATTGTAAAAAATGACTTTTAAGGGAAAAATTAGTTTAAAATAAATTTAATTTAAAAGAAAACCAATTTTTCAAAGACAACAAAGTCGCCACTTAATTTTTAAAGAAATTAAGTAAACTTCAAAAAGAATTTTAAGACCCTAACAAGAAAAGTCTCAAAATTTCAGAGAAATGGGTAAGGGTTTAATTTCCACTTTTGAGAAGAAATTAATCACTCAAAAATGTCTACTAACTTGCGGTTGACCGGCGATTTAAACTCATTTGACTAACTTCGAAAAAGATCAATTTTTAAACTTGAAAATCTATCAACATTCAATTTGAATACTTTTTAAAATAAAGGAGAAATTGAGTTTCTAAAATTTAAACTAAAAAATGACCAAGTGTTAAGGACCTAGACATGCATTTTCTAATTAAGGAATCTCAAAATCAAATTTAAATAAAAATAACATAAATGGTTTGATTTTTGAGGAAATAAATTAGATTAAATAAAGCAAACAAATATTAGTGTTAAAGTTAAACAACAACAAATAAATATCACAAATGGGTATAATAGACATAAAAAATATAAGAAAGAGTAAAGATTGGGCTTGACAGGCCCAATTCTTCAGCTGTCCTATTTTCTACAACTTGGTCCTGTCTGGCCCTTTTGGGCTTCCTCCTGCTGCTGCTGCAAACAATTGGGCCTTTAGCCCTTTTATCCTTGTATCACTGCTGCGTATATCACGTGTATACTAATATATACAACCACCTTATTGCTTCCAAAGACTTATAATTTTCCTTGATAAACCTATAAAATACTCTCGGGGACTCGTAACAGCATCCTTTTGAGTGAAGAGGTTGACTCGATAAAGAAACAACTCGATATGCAAGGGGTGGGGTCCAAAAGGACTCGGAGAGGAATCACATGAGGCAAAAGAAGACAAGGATTAGGAACCTTATATATGAAATATAATTCCAACAGTTAATCGAGAATTTATGTTAAATATCCAAAAACACCAACTCAAACCAAAAAAAGAATTATCTATTATGTATTGAAAGTAAACATGAGAAATAAGAACAGACACATACATGAAGAGGCAAAGAGTTTTTCAAAGCAAGAATTGATCCGACGAAAATTAGTTTCCCAACAACATATAACTAGGGATCAGTAATGGAAACATGAAGGGAAAACTATCATCACTGGACATTTTGTCTCATTAATAAAATAGATGAACAGAGGGCTTAGCACAGTTCTTGTACCAAATCAAACAGCTGAAACATAATGCCACTAATTCAGGTTTCAACATGGATCCTAGAATGGAAGACTAAAGCTAATCCAAATGTATTAGACCAAACAAATATGAGAATTGAGTGCAACGTTAACCAACAAATCATGAAACAGTTCGAACATCTTGATTCAAAGACATAATAAATGGGAGGGAATGCCTTCAAACTGAAACAAATAACCTCATCCAGATTCGACTAATACAACATCTAATATCAAAGTACCAGCCATCCAAAAATAGTAGTGCCTGAGAGAACACTGAACATGAAACTTTGATACACTCAAATCGGGAGTTGACCGGAAGCTGAAACACAAAAATAAGAAAAACACAAAACAAGACAACACAACCAATGCATTCACCCATGACTCTAGTAAACTATTTAGGCTATTAAAGTCGACTGAAAACACCATGTAGAGACCTTCTGCGGTCAACAAAGAGACAACCGACGACTATACCTGATATTGGGATCAATATAACAATCATTGGGAGAAAATGAAGCTAAAAAAAGAGCAGAACAAGGTCACGACCAGCAAACCAAGGCAGTAACTGGATACAAACAGAGAAATATAAAAAGACTCAAACAGTACATGCCCATCTACAAGCCAAGAATTCAACATAACCCAGATTGTGGCATACGAGACTGAAATGATACTAAAAGAAGAACAAATACTCCTACCAGCAAGCTAAAAATTGAATCTTGAACATGAAGTTCATTGGATAACAGGAGTAACGAGAAATACTTTAAACACAGCTAACAGGAAACCATCTCGACAAACACAACAATGTCATAGTATTACACGGCTAACACGAAACCATCCCGACAAACACAACAACATCACAGTATTAGCAAGTCAACGTCATAGCAATTCCACTCACAGCAGAACAAACACAAACAAAAGATTTCAATGTAACACTAGAATTTATCTCACAATCAAACACAAACAGAATAGAGAAGAACAAATTAGAGTATTACCTTCTCTGGAGCAGAAACTGGGACGGGACAGGCCTAGAGGAGAGCTTAACCACCACGAGTATCTTCGAACATGATCCGTCCAAGATCCGAAGCTTGAAGTCTCTGGTCTCGGAAATCTCCAAAATTTGAATGAAGTTTCTGGAAATTCGTTGCTTTTCAAAAATAGAAGTAGAATGTATTTTCAGGTGAAGGAAGGGTCGTGAGATTTTTAAGGTTTCGAATTAAGAACTATGGTTGCCCCGCAATGTTGAGAAAGAGGGATATATATAACCCAAAATTAGGGCTAAAACGGGAGGGAAAATCAGGGGCAATTTAGGGATTTCGAAGGTTGAATCTAAGGTTTTCGAATTCAAAATCTTCAAAGAGGGTGAGGGATAAACTCAAATCCTGAACGGATTTGAGGACTTGGCCGTCTATTTGTGAGGAAAAGCGCATGATTGAGACACATATGAGATTCCTCACAATAAATTCGTACCGAAGGAAAGAGGGAAGAGACACATAGGTTCGAATTGGAGAGGATGAACGTTGGGGAATCTTGAATTTGGCGTTTGTTAGCCTGGTTTCGCGTGGAGGGGATAAAGGAGAAAAGGGTCGGGGAGAGAGAATGAGGCATGCGTTGAGGGAAAAGAAAAAGGAAAGGATAATTGGGGGCGCATGGCCCCGACACGCGCGTACATATATGTGAATATGTATATATGTATATAATGAGGCTGAAAATGGGAAATGGGCCGGGTTTGACTTAATTTGGGCCAAAATTGGTCTGAAAATTAAATTGGGTCCAAGAAAATATCGAAAATTTGGGTTCAAGGGTAGGGGTATTCGATTTAAAACTTGACCAATTCAGTTGCAATTTCGACCAATTAAAAGTAATCAAACTGAATTCGATTGACTAGTTTGACTACACAACAAATTAATACAAATTAATTGAAGAACTTTTAGTTTTATCAATCTAAAACAATCAAATTAATTCTAAAATAAAATCAAAAAATATTTTGTATTTTGAAAGCCAATTATTTCAAATTATCCAAATCAAAAGCTCAATAGTTAATTCATATTATGGAGGATGAAAATTGGATGTCAATGCTAGGACCCTAGGTCGGGTCACTACAAACTTGGTATCAGAGCACGTGGTTTTAAAATGTTCCTCATATGTCCATGCATATCCCGTGGCATAGAGTCTTATTCAAGGTTGTGAAGCGCGCCACTATCTTGAATGAGAGAGGATATGAGACAGTCTAGGAAAGTATTCCCTTCTTTCTTCTTCATGTCGTGCCTTAGAGTTGAATAAGATTTTCTGTTAATTAATGATGGCTTTTTGCTTGTTTCTAGATCATTTCACCACGAAGAGCTCCCCATCAACGAGGCACTCCCGAACAACAAGTTACTTTACTCCAATAGGATAACAGAGTGTCTAATGCGGAGTTTCGAGCCACATTTACCTTGTTGGCCAAACATTGGTCAATCAAGCCAACCTAGAGATAATCGTACCTTCCCAAGTGCTTACTTCGACCACAAGAGTGCATGACTTCATGCGGATGAACCTGTCGAAATTTCATGGGTCTACCATGGATGAGGACCCTATTGACTTCATTGAGGATTCCGTCGGAAGAGAAAGCTGAGTTGGTGGCAAACTCAAGGGAGTCACTAAGATTTGGTATGAATAATGGGCGGATGAGAGGGGCCAAGAAGCGGGTCCTATCGGTTAGGAAGAATTCAAGTGCGCTGTCTTAGACTAGTTCTTTCCAATTAAGCTTAGGGAGGCAAAGGTCCAAGAATTTATCAATCTTAAACAAGGGATCGTGAACGTGAGGGAGTACACTCTCAAATTCACCAAGTTGTCAAAGTATGCTCCCTTTATGGTCACAGATCCGAGGGCTTGAATGAGCAAGTTTATTTTCGGCATCTCTGAGTTGGTCTCCGAGGGATGCAAGACGGCCATACTGGTCAAAGAGATGGACATTTCCCATTTGATGACATATACACAGCAGAGTGAAGAGGAGAAGCTTCGAGAAAGGGCAAGGGAGTTCAAGAAGGGTCAAGTTGATGGTGGGTGCTAGTTCACCAGAGGAGCGGTGGCCACCAATTTCAAGATGGCCAAAAGCAAATTGGGCAAGGATCCACCAACACTCTTCCTCCCCGGACTACAAAGGATATGGGGGTTGTTCTTAAGCCCCAAAGTCCAAGTTGTCCTGAGTGTCGAAGACCCCATAAAGAAGAATGTCTAGCCAGATCCTAAACTTGCTTCACTTGTGGGAAGCCCGGCCACCATGCCAAGGATTGTAGGAGTGATGGCACAAGGCACCAAGGCCAAAAGGGTCAAGATCGAGTTGCCCAAAGGACCAAGTGGTTCTATGCTCTTTATGGTCGCCAAGAGTTCGAAAAAGCTCCGGACGTGGCCACCAGTATGTTAAGAGTTCTTTTTTTTTATTATGACGCATATAAAGTTTTAGATCCAGGAGAAAATTTACCTTTTGTAACCCCATTCCTCGCTAATAAATTCCATGCATGTCTCGAATTCCCCCAGGAGCCTTACGAGGTGAGTAAACCCATAGGATAGTTCATGATGTGCTGTCATAATACAACACATTTAATGCCTAAAATAAGGAATTTTGTGAGTTCTTAATATGACTTTTTATAGTTTTTTATGTGTTTTTGTGTTGTTGTTGCAGAAAAGGTAGGTTGGCATGATTTTGGAGAAAAATTACAGATTTTGCTGAAGTGCAGCACATACGAGCTCACCTACGGGTCGTAGCTAAGCTACGAGTCGTAGGATGATCTCGTAGCCAGAAACAGAGAGCAAAACTCAAAAATTTACTAGTGGAAAGTCAGCGTTACGAGGCCACCCTATGAGCCATAGGTCTCATTATGACTCATATAGGTGACTTGTAGCAAGAAACAGAGAACCAAAATTTTGGACCAAAAACTGAAGGCCTAGACTATGAGAAGAGCATAGGAGTCATAGCTCAAGCAACGACTCATACCCATGGGTCATAACAGTCAAGTCCAAAACACCAAGTGCCTAATATGAGACCCCAATTACGACTCGTAAATCACCCTACGAGTCGTACCTGTGAAGAATACCTGCTGCCAGCTGTCTTTTCTGTGTAATTTTTAAGGTTAAGTTTGTAAATACTATATATACTTTATGTTGGGGTTTATTTGAAAAGAGATTCCAGATTGCAGACTTGATATTCTCTCTAGATTATTTTAGGGTTTTAATGTAGATTTTCATTTTCTCTTGGAAAACCCAATTTTGGGGATTGCTAATCTTATGTTGTATTTATTCTCAATCTATCAAGCTTGACGTTTGCACTTGTGGTGTTATCACTCTTCATTGTTTTAGGTAAAATTCTCAACTATGTCTTGTATTTGAATTTTTATTGGTTTTGCCTTAGCCATGAGTAGCTAAGCACCCACAATTTGGGGTTGTGGGAACCATGGGTAGTTGACTTGAGATAACCTAAATTTATCGCATTTCTATGATTGGGGTTTTGCATGTATTGTCTATTTCCCTTCATTTTGATTGTTGTTTTGTGGTGGCCTACACCAAACCCTTCCTCTATCATGATCCCGACCAAGGTAGTGATGAATAGGAAAAAAGAAGTAGATAACATGATTTGATTAATGTGTTCTCGTCTAATCAACCAAAACTGACCAACGGGAGGTTGATTGGGACAATAGGTAACGGTTAGTTGGCACACCATGGTTGTCGACCAAGCGCCATAGTGAAATTCGACCTTCACCTTCACAAGAGGGCTGGAAGAACCTACGTTACCGTCCTACATGCAAATTTCCGATTGTAGTTATGTTGTCTAGGGTAATCGAGTCAACGAAACATGGGGAACACAATTCCTAAATTATCCCTAAAATTGAGTGTTTTCTCGCATAGTAGTATAGTGTTTATTTTACTTTTGTTCTTAAATCACAAACCCCCCTCCCCATTCAAAAATGATTGATAGTGAATTCTTGTAGTCTAGCCCTGTATTCCCTGTGGATTCGACCCTAACCTTCGGTTAAGTTAATTGCTGACAGCGATCGCTTTCTTATTGGAGCGTGAACATCATCAGTTCATTATAGCCCAAAGAATCTATAGAAGTTGTCCCATTTCTGTCTTGCATAAACTGGTCTCATGTGACTTAGTTGAGCGTTCCATGGTAGACTTTGACGTGATTTTTTGGATGAATTGGTTACATGGTTCCCACGCTTCCATTGATTGTAGAACCTGTAGGGTCAAATTTCAATTCCCTAATGAGCCAATTCTTGAATGGGAGGGTAGTAAATGTTCATGGGATTGATTCATTTTCTTCCTAAAAGCCTGTAAAATGATTTTCACGGGGTTCATCTATCATTTAGTAAGAGTCAAGGATGTCACTTCCAAAGTTCCTTCTCTTGAGTTGGTCTCCATTGTAAATGCGTTTCCTGATGTCTTTCTAATGAACTACCTAGTGTTTGTCCTGAGAGGGAAATAGACTTTGGTATAGACCTCTTACCTGATACTTAACCTAACCTATCTCCATGGGGTTCCCCATTTTATTTGTAAGGAAGAAGGACGTGTCACTCTGTATGTGCATTGATTACCGACAACTCAATAAGGTCACCATCAAGAATAAGTATCCCCTTTCGAGAAAAGATGATTTGTTTTATCAATTGCAAGGGGATACTCATTTCTCCAAAGTTGACTTGAGATCCGATTATCACTAATTGAGGGTGAGAGAAAGTGACATTCCTAAAATAGCATTCCGGACTAGGTATGGTCAATTTGAGTTTATGGTGATGTCTTTTGGTCTCACTAATGCACCAACGATATTTATAGACCTTTATGAATAGTGTGTTCAAGCCCTACCTTGACATGTTCATCATGGTATTTATTGATGACATCCTTATTTACTCCCGAAGTAAGCAAGAACATATGAAACACTTAAGGGTAGTATTGCCAACCCTGAGGGAGCAGAAGCTTTATGCAAAGTTTGACAAATGTGAATTTTTTACTAGATGAGGTTGCTTTCGTTGGGTATGTGGTATCTAGAGAAGGTATCAAAGTTGATCCTAAGAATACTAAAACAGTGAGAAACTGGCCAAGGCCATTTACTCCTACCGACATAAGGAATTTCTTGGGCCTAGCCAGTTATTATAGAAGGCTTTGCAAGATTTGTCCATTTCATCCCTACTTACCAAGTTGACTCAAAAGAAAGCTATGTTTGTGTGGACGGATGAGTGTGAGAAAAGTTATTCAAACTTTAAAGGATTGATTTTCAGCCCCAATTTTGACAGTGCCAAAAGGGAATGATGGGTTCATCATGTATTGTGAAGCATTGTCACTACCCAAGCCTAGGAACTAGATGTGACCGGTGAATGGGGAACCTGAAAGAACCCCAAATAAGCCTCATAGCATATAATTACATATCCTTGGTCGCAGAAGCAATATAGAACAACATAAAAAACATGAAGAAGGGGAAATTGGGACTAAAGGAGAGAGAGAGAGAGAGAGAGAGAGAGAGAGAGAGAGAGAGAGCGCTTAATACTTGAATAACATAGATGAGTCAAAGCTCAAACATAATACATAACTTGTCCAACAACACCTCTAAACATAGATACTTAGCGGGGGCTAAGACAAAGCAACCGGACTCACCTTCATGGTCATAAGTATACAATAAATGAAAGAGAGTCTTAATACATAATATAAGAGAATAGTCATTGTCCCCGAAATGGAGGACTCACCATAAGCTAACTTGAATAATCTGTCTATCCATGAGAAGAATCAATAGGAGCTCCGGTTCCTACATGGTAACATCATATAGGCATAGAGTATGCGCTAGTACGTTTGAAAGTACTAAGAATGTGCGATGCAATGCAACAAAAGATATGCATCATAATCAAAATGCATAATAATAGGCAATAGGCATAATATAACAATATGACATGTATAATCAATGCATAAGTAAAACATGCTTAAGTAACTCATGCTCATATAGGATACCATATGTGTAGAAGAAACCAAGCTAGTACAAACCCCTTGGGTTAGTGATGATAGAACCCATCACCCTAGTGTGTGAGGTACAACCCCCTCATCAAGGTTAGTGATGATAGCACCCATCACCCTAGTGGTTGAGATGTTGACCCCTCAACTAGGTCACCCAGAACGGGCGGGCATGGTCTAATGCAACACTTTACATATAATATATCGTATACATAAGCTTATTTCAGCATTATATAGTCAATCACATCATATATTATGCTTTGGACCTTCAACTCCTCAAGAAACCATATCCGGACATTTTATCAAACACTTAGAGGGTGTGTAATGCTAGTATAAAACCATGAAATATAGAGATGAAATCATGCAAGAAAATCTATTGTAAGACCATCAATCAACACCTTGCAACACCCTCTAGAAATATACATCAAAACCCCTCATCAGATCATACAATAGATCAAAGATTTATAGCTCAAAACATAGCAAAACAGTCACAACTTTACACAGTTTTAACATAGTGTGCAGTGAATTTCATAATAATGAAGACCCGTTTGTAAATCAACTTTAAATCATGCAATTTGAGTAAAAGGAGGATTGGGTATCATGGGTGAAAGGAACCCATGAAAGAAACCCATATAACTTAGCTTAGAGATGAACTTGGTGAAGATTGGAGATGGAGACTTGAAGCTTGAAGAAGAACCTTGAAGGAGAACCTTAGCTTGGGATGAGGGTTTGGAGCTTGAGTTTGGGGAGTAAAAATATGATTAAGTGTTTAAGTGAGTATTGGGAAATGTTTAGGATGATATGAGGGTGAAATAAAGGTAAAAACACGTATGGGAACCCTTGGGCCCAAGACCGAAAGCCTTGACCCAGAAATAAAAAAACGCTCAAAATAAGGCACTGGCGAGTCGTGCCAATTTCGCGGAATACACACTGGAAATTGTATTCTTGAATTTTCATAATTGCTAATTCTTCGCTCTCAAATCGGGGTTAGACCCTTTTCCCCCTAATTTTGATCCCCTGAACAATAATATAAAGTTGGATTGTCAAAATAACAAATGGATTTCGAGATACATGAAAATTAAAATTCCGGCCATTTCGAGATACATTTTTGGGCATTTTGTGGGGTCGTTTCAATATCTCCCCGTTGAGAACATTCGTCCCTGAATGTAAAAGAAACGTGTGTGACAAGAGTAATCATGAACACATCAGCCCTGACAAGAATGCAACATTAAACGTTTAAAACACCATTTTCAAAAGCCCAATATAAGTATAAAATCATCAGAAGTTTGCCTACTTAACATGAATGCATATGAATGCCATAGGGGCTGAAACATAAGACTTGGAATCATAGAAAAAGGACTTGACATGTTATCATCAGCTTGAATAGAATGAAAGAGTTATGGATATTGCTTCTCCATGCCCGCACCGGATCCCCGAGAGACACTTTCGAATGGATGACTCCACTAACAGGGCCTTGACGAACACCACATCGAGATTAGCCAAATTCTTCACTCATCCATCCACACCTCCACCGGTACCTTCTCCTAAGTCAACATATTCTCCACATCACCCACACTTTTAAAGAGTTCTATCGTACTAGATTCACCAACACATTCCCTCAACCTAGAAGCATAACAAACCGTATAAACCATAATCATATCCCTAGGCAAATCCCATCCATACGCAACATTACCAATTTCTTCTACACTCTAAAAAGGGCATCACAACCATAACTCATTTGTCAACCTTAACCACATTTTATTCCACTTGTTGCCATGAGCCACTATCTCCCCTTTGGAGACAACCTCCACTCTACCATCTCTCACCCAAAACTTCCAACCCTAATAAGACGGAGTCAAGGCCTTGCTTAAACTAGACCTCTTAACCCAAGAAGATTTAGAAACATCAAGAACACCATATCACCATTCTCAACTTCCTTCAACCTACTCCCTATTTAGCCAACCTATGGACTCCACTAGTTACCTCTTTACCACCATTACCACAACACTAGACTACCCATAGGCACCCTTCTTAGAGAACCAACCACAACACTAGCCTTATAGGGAAAAAAATAATGCACACTCATTTCTTAATCCTCGAAGAATTCTAACCACCTTCTTGCTACCCGCATGCACACATATCATATCTAGCAAACCATCTCTCATCCTCCAAGACTTGCAACACTACCCCTAAATGATTCACAAGCTCCAAACAATCAATACTTCATCACTAGAAACCACCTATAAACATATCACAGAAGGGTTTTAAGACCCTATTCAAGAAACCCACAACACTGCCGGTGCATAATCACCAATATTTCAAATGATCATTCTCAAAGGATACTTACGGATATCACCTACCTTCTTCCACAGTTGAGCGCAAAACTCGAACCCCAAATTAACCTTAGAGAAATGACTAACCCATAGTAGTTGACCAAATAGACCGACCATCATTAACCATCATATTATAACTTTACGGGTTCTACACTCGTCAAAAGCATACTATGCAAATTGCCAAACCACCTCAAGACCCCCAACCTATCAAGCTAGGGCCAACCAAGATCACAAGACAAGACTCTTATGCAACAAGAACATGAGGTAACCTTTATAGACCCCACTCTCAATCCATTAATGCTAAGTCGTCATCCCACAAGAATATTTATAATATACATATACATACTTTCAAAGAGACAATAGTTTTTCATTTCAATGCTCAATTGGGCTTAAAAATCAAACACCATTCATAATAATTCATACTTAAGCTCAAATGCCAAAATCATGACTTCATAGTCATAATATTCATGCATAGAAATAGCTCATTCATATACAAAATGGTGCAAGCACCCTAAATGCTCAATGAGCCAAAAAAAAGGACATATGTGTGATCACAATATTGTCATAACCAACATCTTGGCAAAATCATAGCATAAAATAATATTGGGCTTAACCCATAACATAATTTCTCAAAATAATCTGTGTACATGAATACATATGCTATGATCAATGAGGGAGTGATATGGGTAATTAAGACTCAATCTAAAATCAATATTTTTAATATGAAATTGAAGTGATAACATATTAATTCCACATTTAAATGCATAGTGTAATCTCTCATGCATAAATAATTCAAAAAGGGGACATGTATAGTTACAATTTCATAAACCCAAAGCAAACCCTCATATAATGGTTTAAATCACATTAAAAATCATCAAATAAGCATTATCCATGCATCAATAGAATTTTAGGAATCATAATATTCAAAACCTCAAATTAAAGTAAGCAAAATCCATGTAGGTTTTCTTGAAAATAGTTTTGGGTCTTCTCGATTGGAAGGAATCAAGGATCAACCCTCATACATGATCCCTCATGCACATGAATCCTACTTGCACCAAGGAATAACACAAGAAATATCAACTCCCGGACCTATAAAATCACCCCACTCAAAACATCGGTCACAACATTGTCCTTACTTAGGGTCAACTACGTCGTAGGAGAAACAATAGAAGAGAACTTATTCACAAACTCCGGTAATAGCCCATTAAGCCCCAAGAAGTTCCTAATGTCCGATGAAGTCAAGGTCTAGGCTAATCTCTAATCACCTTCATCTTACTAGGGTCCACCTTAATACCATCACCGGACACCACACAACCTAGGCAACTTCTTACAACCAAACTCTCACTTCTCCCATTTAGCATCCAACCTTCTTCTTTAAACTTTGTAGTACTACCCTCAAAAGACTCACATGCACTACCTCATTAGGGAACACAAACCATTATATTATCACCAAAACCACCATAAGCCTATTAGAGTAGGGACTAAAGATCTTGCTCATGAGACTTATAGGCATAATCGGTGTACTAGTCAAACCAAAGGACACTACCCCAAATCCGAAATGCCGGAAAGGACATTCAAGGCCTCACCTACCACTAACAATAATTCTAATAACAAAACAACTTAGGTTCAACACCTCCAATTCTCACAAGAAGGTAAATGCAACCCCTTAGAGTCTAATTGCACCTTATGATAAGAAATGGACCTACCTCCCTTGCTACCATTCGACAACCTCCCACTCAAGAATGGGCTCCTTAGGAATTCAGGATCTAATTCTATGGGTCCCCACCATCCATGAAGACACAACATGCATGCATTATTCCATCCCTATAATGTCATCAAAATCCACCATACCAACTCCAACAAGCCACAAAGCAAGGCATAATGCAATACAAACCCGGATCAACACCCATGAACCTTCTAGCAACAATATACTCAACAATAGGATAAAAACCAAAGGCCCATACAACAACTTGGGCATACAAGAGGCCCTACTAGCAACCAAAAAGAATAGAGAAGAAGTGGTGGCACACCGAGCCTATTAATGCATGCACAACAAAGCCAAGAAAACTTCAACTTACCAGTAATAACATCGGGCATCTCATCCCCTCCTTGAGCCACTTGATCAATATGACCACCTCGATCCAAAAGTCAACCACCCTTACACTTATCTCGAACATACGGACAATCCACTAGCTTGTGATCCACTTCATTACATCTATAACAAGCGTTGGTCTTCCTTACCACCCCCTCATCACCTCGTTTACCCCTTTTACACTTATGAGGACACTCTTTCTTCGTATAACCTATTATCCCACAACCATAATAAGCATTAGTACCTTTCAAGCATGGGCCATGGTGGTCTCTACCACATTTTATGCACCTAGCATGAGGCACCACTCCACCACCACCTCTATATTTGAGACTTTGGACCTTACCCATATTACGGGCCCTCTTGGCCTCACTACCTCTCTTCTCACCACTAGAAGTCTTAGGAGTACCCACTTGCTGATCGAGGTGTATTGCAATTTTGCCGCCGCTTTGGCCACTTCCCACAGAGCATTGCAAATTCTGCATTCATTATAGCATCGTTCTAAGTAGCTTGAGACATATCTTATAATGTAACGGCTAGGGATTAGCAATAAGCCCTAAGGGATCTAACTCTATTGCACGACATACATCAGGAAGAAGTATAATATTTCCTAAAATGTCTCATAGTCTCCTCCTCATAGTTGTGGTGTACAACACAACCATGAATAAGACTTTAGTCGACACGGTGTGTTGGACTCTGAGGATCTATCAACCCAGTACTCTGATAACAAGTTTGTCACGACCTAAGCCTAGGAACTAGACGTGACCGGCGAATGGGAAACCCGAAGGAACCCCTAACAAGCCTCATAAAGTATCATTACATCCTTGGTCGCAGAAACAATACAAAACAACATAAAAAACATGAACAAGGAGAAATTGGGACTAAGGGAGAGAGAGAGAGAGAGAGAGAGAGAGAGAGAGAGAGAGAGAGAGAGAGAGAGAGAGAGAGAGAG
>JAPFFP010000012.1:11717917-11752616 GCA_026153255.1 Solanum medicagineum | reverse complement strand
ATCAATGCATAAGTAAAACATGCTTAACTAACTCATGCTCATATAGGATATCATATGTGTAGAAGAGACCAAGCTAGATTTTGCAAAGTACAAACCCCTTGGTAGGTTAGTGATGATAGCACCCATCACCCTACTGTGTGAGGTACAAGCCCCTCATCAAGGTTAGTGATGATAGCACCCATCACCCTAGTGTGTGAGGTACAAACTCCTCATCAAGGTTAGTGATGATAGCACCCATTACCCTAGTGTGTGAGGTACAAACCCCTCATCAAGGTTAGTGATGATAACACCCATCACCCTAGTGGTTGAGATGTTGACCCCTCAACTAGGTCACCCGGATTGGGCATGGTCTAATGCAACATTTTATATAGAATATATCATATACACATAAGCTCATTTCAGTATAATATAGTCAATCATACCATATCTCATGCTTTGGACCTTCAACTCCTTAAGAAACCACATCCCGACATTTTATCAAGCACTTAGAGGGTGTGTAATGCTAATATAAAATCATGAAATATAGAGATAAAATCATGCGAGAAAATCCATTGTAAAACCATCAATCAACACCTTGCAACACCCTCTAAAAATATACATCAAAACCCCTCATCAGATCTTACAATAGATCAAAGATTTAAAGCTTAAAACATTGCAAAACAGTCACAACGTTACATAGTTTTAACATACTGTGCAGTGAATTTCATAATAATCAAGACTCGTTTGTAAATCAACTTTAAATCATGCAATTTGAGTAAAAGGAGGCTTGAGTATCATGGTGAAAAGAACCTATGAAAGAAACCCACATACCTTAGCTTAGAGATGAACTTGGTGAAGATTGGAGATGGAGACTTGAAGCTTGAAGAAGAACCTTGAAGGAGAACCTTAGCTTGGGATGAGAGTTTGGGACTTGAGTTTGGGGAGTGAAAATATGACTAAGTGTTTAAGTGAGTATTGGGAAATGTTTAGGATGATATGAGGATGAAATAAGGCTAAGTATAGGTAAAAACACGTATGGGAACCCTTGGGCCCAAGACCCAAAGCCTTGACCCAAAAACAGAAAAATGCTCAAAATAAGACAATGGCACCAGTGTCACAGAATACACACTGGAAATTGTATTCTTGAATTTTCATAGTTGCTAATTTTTCACTCTTAAATCGGGGTTAGGCCCTTTAACCCCTAATTTTGACCCCCTGAACAAGAATATAAAGTCGGATTGTCGAAATAACAAACAAAATCGAGATACGTGGAAATTAAAATTTTGGGCATTCCAAGGCTCATTTTTGGGCACTTTTTGGGGTCGTTCATGCATTAAGGATTGGGTTGGGTTGTGTGTTGATGCAAAATGGTAAGGTGATTTCCCATGCCTCAAGACAATTTAAAGTGCATGAGAAAAATTACCTGACTCATGATCTTGAGCTTGCAGCAGTGTTTTTTTTCCTTGAAGATTTGGCGACATTACTTATATGGAGTTCATGTGGATGTTTTCATCGACCACAAGAGCCTCCAACATGTGTTCACCCAAAAGGATCTTAATATGAGGCAATGTATAAGGTCCTATGAGACCTTCTAACTTAGGGAAAGAGGAAGAATAAGTAATGGAATGGTTTTAGGTACATTGGAAAGTGCAAAAGACGAATCAACTTTTTGGGACTTCTGTGAAATCTATTAACTAACATAAAGCAATAATGATGGTTCTCAATTGCAAATCAAATGTAATGAACAGAGTGTATACCTTCAAGAAAGGACCATGTCCTTCCAAAATTTCAAGTGGTATGCTCAAAATAGTTTTCCATATTTTGGATATCTTGATTAAATCATGTACAAATAGGTACCAAAACTGTCTTTACCATAGCAAGTATTACAAAAATAAAGGGATACCTGTCCTTCTAATCATAGCCAAAAAGATGTTCATTTTCATCCAAAAATTAAGAGCTCATTCCAGCTTCAACATCCCCAACTTATGCTTGTTCTTCTCAATTGGATCTTTGCTCAAAGCCTTTGTAAAGGTATTTGCAATTTGATCTTCTATTTTGCAAAATTGCATGCAGATATTTCCCTTGTCAACATTGTCCTTAAGAAAGTGATATCTCTTAATGTGCTTTGTCCTCTTATGATAAACCATATTCTTTGCCATATTCAAAGCACTTATGTTGTCACACAACAATGGAATAGTGCGTGTGATGACACCAAAATCCTTTAGTTGTTGTTTTATCCATAGAAATTGAGCACAACAAGAGGCGGCAACTACATATTCAGCTTCAGCGGTTGAAAGACCAACAAAATTTTGTTTCTTATTCCCCAAGATACAAGACATGATCCAAGGAAGTGAGTTGCTCCAGAAATGATCTTTCCGTCAACTTGATATCCAACATAATCAGCATTAATGTAGTCAGTCAACTCAAAAGAATAACGTGTAGGATAGTAAAGGACCACGTCCCATGTTTTCTTCAAGTACCTTACGATTCTTTTTGTTGCCTTTAAATGGGAATCCTTAGGCTTAGCTTGAAACCTAGCACATATTCCAATGTTGAAAACAATATCAGGACAGCTTACAGTCAAGTACAATAGTGAGCCAATTATCCTTCTGTACATGGTCTCATTCATTGAGGGACCAGATTCATCCATATCCATCTTTGACTTGGTTCCCAATGGAGTGTCTATTGACTTAGCATCCTTCATTTTGAACTTCATTAGAAACTCTTCGATGTGCATTTCTTGACTAATTGAGGTTTCTTCAGGAGTTTGTTTGATTTGCAAACCCAAAAAGAAACAGAATTCACCCATTATGCTCATTTCAAATCCACACAGACTCTGATATAGCACCAAAGATGATATCATCAACATAGACTTGTATGATGATTAGGTTCCTTCATCTTGTCTTTAAAAACAAGGTATTGTCTATTTTGCCTCTTTTGAAACTATTCTCAAAAAGGAACTTAGACAACCTTTCATACCATGCTCTAGGTGCACCTTTCAGCCCCTACAAAGCCTTGTCCAATTTTAACACATGGTTGGGGTGTTCAACATCTTCAAAACCAGGAGGTTGTTTGACAAGTACTTCCTCTTTTAGATATCCATTCAAGAAAGCACTCTTGACATCCATTTTATAGAGCCTGAAACCCATGAATGCTGCAAATGCTATGATAATACTGATGTCTTCTATTATTGCACATTGAGAAAATGTCTCATCTTAGTCAATTCTTTCTTCCTAAATATAGCCTTGAGCCACCCGCCTTGACTTGTTACGAACAATAACTCCATGTTCATCCAGCTTTTTTCTGAAAATTCACCTAGTTCCAATAATTGTTCTATTGGATGACGTAGGGACCAGGTGCCACACTTTGCTTCTTTCAAACTAGTACAACTCTTCTTGCATGGAGTTCACCCAATTAGCATCTTTTAAAGCCTCTTTCATATTTTAAGGCTCAATTGAGGAGACAAAAGGTGAAAATGGAACCACGTTCATCATCTTGGATCTGGTTTGCACTCCAATATCTAAAGGCGGGAAAACATTATCAGGGGATGAGCAGATTTGAGTCTTTGTAGGGATGTCATAGGAACCTTATTTTCTTCTTCATTAACAGTACCAGCCTCTCCATTAGCATTTTTAGGTTGTTTAGCAATGATTTTTTTCATTGTCAACAACTAGTAGAGGACCGAGTACCTCATCAGAAACACTTGCATCACTTATAACATCAACATCAAGGTTAGTCTACTCTAGGTTGCAATCTCCGTTCTGATCAACATTGACACCATCCCTGTAGAACTGCAAGAATTCTTCAAATTCAGCCTCATCTTGATCTTTTAATTTTTCAAGCTCACCAGAATAATAAAAGATCACGTGGACACTTTCTTCAATATACTGTGTACTTATTTTAGCACTCTATAAGCCTTGCTTGAACTTGAATAACCAACAAAAACACCTTCATCACTTATTGCATCAAATTTGCCCAAGTCTTCCTTGCTATTGTTGAGAATAAAGCAGTTGCAACCAAAATCCCTTAAGTAAATACGTTAGGCTTCCGATTGTTGAGCAATTCATTGGATGTTTTGTTAAGAATTGACCTGATTAAGCACCTGTTGGTCACATGGCATGCAGTATTAACAACACCAGCCCAAAAAATTTTCAGAAGTCCAGAATCAATCAACATAGTCCTAGAAATATCCGCCAAGGTTTTGTTCTTCCTTTCTACCATACCATTTTGCTGAGGAATCTGGGAGATGAGAAGTTGTGATTGAAATGCCACAAAAAAATGTGCTTTGGAATGCCCATAATCGTAATTTTCATATATTTCAAAATCCGTACGTGATATCGAAAATTCAGCTTCATATTTTCGATCAGGGGGCAAAATTGAGTGGAAATTAATATACCCAGATTTTAGAAGACCCGTACCGAGAAATAATTTTTGCTAATTTTTTGCGGGATAGTGTATGTGTCGTGGCCAAGGGCGTGGACTAGTGTTAGTTGCTCCTCCATGTTTGGTTTGCATCGCAGACTAGATGCGAACCAGTGTAATATTTTTCCCAGTTTTCTTATTCCATCCAAGGGCATTGGGGTAATATCCCTATGCCCATTTAAACGTAAAATCTCTAATACTTAGCCATTTTTCAACTCTATATCACTCAAAACCCTCATAAAAACCTCTCTAAAACTTAACCAAATATCTCATTCCAAATTCAAGGATTTCAAGCGTAGCTTTGGAACTCAAGTATTCACTTCAAGCTCTAAGTTTCCTTCAAGCTCATCTCAAGAAAATCCAAATTTGAGGTATGTGGGTTTCATACATTGGGTCCTTTCACCCATGGAGTCTAATCTTTCTTTTTATGAAAATTGTATGTTTTCAAGTTGCATCATCTATGGGTATCTCTTATTCTGGATTATGAGTATAAATTATATTGGGATTTTATGAAATGTTTATTTATTATATATGATTGTCTATTTCAAGCTTATACCATGAATTGATTTTGTCTATTGAGATTATGCATGTTTTGAGCTATGAAATGATGAATTATCATGAGTCTTTGTGATGGATTTCAAGTTGCTCTACATGAGGGTTTTACTACATGTTGGTGAGCTGATTTGCATTAAGTTTACTCATTCTATTTCACCCTTGAATTGCATGATTTTGAACAAGTATCATGAACCCCCCACGTGTTTGATAAAACGTCAAATCAAGAATCATCAAGTTATTGGTGATCTATTTCATGATTTACAAGTCAAGTGACCGTATATGATTAAGGGCTTTCAAGTATGTATTGAGTTCATGAAATTATCTATGATTTTACAAGTTGCAATTCAAGCCCTATTTCAAGGATTTTACCTCTTGTGCGCCATTCATATTAAAGCAAGGATCCATGTATGATTAAGATTTGCTCTCATGTTATCATGCTATCACATTTGGCTTTCCTTGGTAAGTAGGTCACACCTTGTCGAGGGAGTGTCATGCCTCGGTCACCTTGTCGAGGGGGTGTCACGCCTCGGTCACCTTGTCGAGGGGTGTCATGCCTTGGTTACCTTGTCGGGGGGTGTCATGCCTCGGTCACCTTGTCAGGAGGTATCATGCCTCGCTCACCTTGTCAAGGGGGTGTCATGCCTCGTTCATCTTGTGGAGGGGGTGTCATGCCTCGATCACCTTGTCGTGGGGGTGCCATGCCTCGATCACCTTGTCAAGGAGGTGTCATGCCTCAGATTCCAAGTGGTAGCCCGCTCGGTCTATGTCGGTTAAGGTCTCTTCCCACACATGTTTCATGTACTATGCAAGTTGAATATTTTACAAGCATATTTACTTCAAGCATTGATCATACATGCCATATTGAGATTATACTTATCCATCGTCTATGATTATGCATTTTGACTATAATTGGCTTATGTCTTGTTACATTGCATCACACATACTTAGTACATTAAAACGTACTAACACATACTCTATGCCTACATTATATTACCATGTAGGGACCGAAGCACCTTTTGATCATCCTCTACGTGGCTAGTTTGGTACTACGGAGATGAGATAAGTTTTGGTGAGTCCTCAGTCCGAGGACACTATCTATTACTCTTGTTATTTGAGACTTCTTTATGTTGAACACTTGTTACTATGAGGGTGAGCCCGGAAAGTGTCTTGGCCCCCGCTCCATTCCATTTTAGAGGTGTTATTGGATATTACGATGTACTTATGTTATGAGCTTGACTCTTTTATGCTTTTATGATTATCAAAGACTTCCCTTAGTCCCGCTTCCCTTTATTTATATCTCTTGTTGTTGTTTATTTTGCTTCCGTGACCAAGAATGTGTGAATGATATGCTAAGAAGCTTGTTTAAGGTACCTTCGGGTTCCCCATTCACCGTGTCACGTCTAGGCCCTAGGCTTGGGTTGTGAAAGTAATGGATTTCATTTTCAGTGTAGAAGGTATCCATCCTTGTATTTTCAAACTCAATTCCATGGTCGGACCTGATCCCTGGTATCTTACAGTTCAACTTTGTCTATATCATCTTAGCGAAGATCACAAATTCATCGTAGGTTTCATCCTTGGACCTTAAGAACATAGTCTAAGTAAACCTTGAACAATCATCCACAACCACCAAGATATACTTCTTTCCTCCGCTGCTTTGAATCTTCAATTGCCCACATAAGTTCATATGAATCAACTCTAGTGGTCTGGTAGTACTAACCTGCTTCTTTTACTTAAAGGAGGATCTGGTTTGTTTTCCTTTAACACATGCCTCGCACACTTTGTTTTTTGCAAACTTTACTTTTGGTAGCCCATGGACCAGGTCCCTTGAAGCAAGTTTATGCAGCAATGAAGAACTGACATGACTAAGTCTTTTGTGCTAGAGTTCTGCATTCTCACTTTGAGCACTAAGACATGTAAGATCATTTCCCTATATTGATTCCAAATCAACCACATACATGTTCTTCTCTCTTTTTTCTACAATAACCACTTTTTTTGAGTCTAAATTAGTGACAACAAAATTTTCTGAGCGAAATTTCACTTCATTCCCTTTGTCACAAATTTGGGATACACGCAACAGACTTAATTTTAGTCCACTCACATGATAGATATTTTCTATTGAGTGATCCAGAGACTTTCCAATCCTGCCAATACCAAGAATATATCCTTTTTTCCATTTTCAAAAGAAATACCTCCACATTGGAGTGCTTTGAGTGAAAGGAAGCTGTCAACATTTCCAGTCATATGCTTTGAGCAGCCACTATCCATGTACCACCATTGGTTGCAGCTTCCTTCACTTATCTGCAAGGGATCACTTGTTAGTCTTAGGAACCCATTTTAATCTAAGTTCTCAATATTCAGATAAAGAGGTAATTAACACTTTTCTTGTCCAGGGGTTAGCACCACTTTTTTCAACTTAGAGCTATTATGAGAATTCACCCCAGGACCAGGTTCCTCTCTTCTTCTCTTTTGTTTAAACTATCCTACCAAATGATCTTCAGACTCTTTCAATGCAGGACAATTAGTCTTCAAATAACCATCTCTTCCAAAGTGAGTACACAACAACAGATTAGACCCGTTGACATTTTTTCTATGAGTGGTATGAGACAGACTTTTCTTCACAAAAACAAGAACTTTTTTACTATTATGTCCCTAATGAGTCAGAGTATCTAACATTTTAGAAGTAGTAGTCCATTTGAGAGATTTGGACAATTCTTCTTTGGCTCGGACCGAGTCCCTCTCTAATTGAACATTTCTTAATAGTGTTGTGGCTAACTTAATTTTAACCTCATTCAGACTAGCCTTAATCTCAAGTTGCAAGCTTCTAGCCTTCTCTTTCCCTTTTAGATAACCCTTTGACTCTTCATTCAACTTTGCACATAGAGTACATTCTCTAGTTTGAGATCTAACACATGTTTTTCAACTTCAGATAACTGAGAAATCAGAGTAACCTTTTCATCTTGAGCAAGATCTAATTAATTATTCAACACATCCTTTTCAGCATTTAACTCAATTATTGAATCAATAAGAATATCAACTAGCTTCCTCGGCTTCTTAACAGAAAAAACATGCAAATTTTGCTTAAAATAAGATAGGGTTACCTCTTCCTCAGATTCATCACCATCCTCAAACTTTGACATGAATTCAAACATTTAGTTGAAGATCTCCTCATCCTTCCTCATAGCTATCAAGGAAGCATCCTATGTGTGCTCAGACATTTCTGACTCACTTGAGGAATTTCCCCAAACAGCAAGAGCTTTCTTCACAACATATTGGTTACAACCTTTTCTACTTTTCTTGTCAGGGACTAGGTCCCTTGACTTGTCGTTAGTGCCTCTAGGCTTGCATAGTCTTTTTGATCAACTTTGTACTTGAACAATCTCTGATGAAATGTCCTGATTTTCCACACTTGTGACACAGATCATTTGCAGTAGCAGCCCTGCCAGGATTTCCCTTCTGCTTGAGACCACCATGCTTCCTCATAATTTTTTGAAATCTCCTTATGAGGTAAGCCATCTGATCTTCATCATCATTAGATTCAACACCTTGTGCCACTTTTAGAACTAGTGATTTGTCCTTCTTAGTAGCATCATTTGTTCTATTCAACTCATGAATTTAGAGATTACCAATCAAGGCATCTATTGTCAACACCTTCAAGTCCTTGGCCTCAGTGATAACATCAACTTTGTTGGCCTAAGATTTGGGAAGAATTTTGAGAATCTTCCTCACTTGCTTGTTGGGGTGAATGGGTTCACCTAAACACCTAAGCTTATTGATAATAGAAGAGAACCTGGTGTACATATGATGAATAGACTCACTTTTCTTCATGTTAAAGTTCTCATACTGAGTTGTGAGCTTATTAACTTTGGACTCCTTCACTTACTCAGTGTCTTCATGAGCTGTGCACAAACAATTCCAAATCTCTTTGGCTGACTCACAGGCATAAATCCGATTGTATCAGCCCCAACCCAACTTCTTAGCCTGGTAATTTTTCTCAATCTTCTTTCTATTACATCATTATACTGTTGTCTAGTCTTAGGGACTATTTGAGTGATCTCACCACCTTTCACCTTCAATGTAGGAACATAAGGACTATCAAGCACAATGTCTCATAGATCACTATCTTTAGCCATGAGAAAATCATGCATATGAGTCTTTTACCAACTATAAAGTTTCCTATTAAAGCGAGGAGGTTTGGTAGATGACTAAACCTCTTTGAGATTCAGCAAAGCTGCCATTTTTCTTCAAGATTCTCTCTAGGTGTTAACCTTTTAGAGAGTCTAAGCTCTGATACCAATTTATGGAAACTTAAGTTTCCACTGAGTGCAGGGGACCAGGTCCCTAGTCAGAACAACAGTGAACAAAAACAACTAAAATGGTAAAGGCAACAAAGTAAAACAAGACAAGTTGTTTTACGTGAAAATTAAACCTCCTTGCTCAAGGGAATAAAATCACAACCTGTAGTCACAAGATTTCAACCCAATTTCATTAAATTTCAAGGGAGCAAAGCTTTAGATTACAACCTCTTGCAGCCCAGGAACCTAACTCTAGATCTCTTCCTTCTTACTATACGAGCCAACTAAGTAGTTACTCCACTACCCACTCAATTGACTAACTCTAGCTGACTTAGACTTCAATACTCTCCATAGCTAACTCTAAAAATGAAGAGCAAACAACTTGCTTTAAGTATTGGATCCCTTTATAGTTTTGAAACTGACTCACAAGATACAAGCACCATTTTAGCATAATGAAGTACACAAAGTAAAGATACAACTTTGATTTTTCCTTCTAAGGGTACCACTCGAGAGCCTCACCAAGAACACTCACTCAATGTGTAGAAAACTCTCTTCTTGTTCTTGTTAATTTCTCTTCAAGAAAGGTTGGGTATATGTACCCAACTTCATCACCATTTGGAGCAATTTCATTGGTTAGACAACTTTTGTATAGCAGGTTGACATGTACCAAACAAGTAACAAACTTGAAGGTGCACAGTGTACTGTTTGTCGAGTGTCGCTTTCAGGATCTCAACACACATGGGACCAGGTTCCTCATCTGTTCCTTGTTCTCATCATTTGTTAAATCATTAAAACATCATAAAGTCACCTATCTTCTGGAGTTTAAGAGAGTCGATCATAAAAACTAAAATAGAGGGAGTATTATTGCATTTGGCACATTTTCTACCTTGTCATTCCTTGTTTCCATATTCTCTCCCCCCCCCCTCTCCCTCTCTCTCCCATAACCTTAATTTATGTGTTGTTACTTTATCATTTATTTTGATCTCTTACATTATATTCGTCACCAAATTAAGGCGGCATACACTTCACTCATAATTTCTTTTCTTATGAGGAATGTTACAAATTCAAGGTGAATGACCGGAGCACTACGTATAATAAAGAGTATCTTGGAAGATCCTTAAGCATTTTAGTCGACTTATCGCTTATGGACTATCATTTATTGTTCGTAACTTGACATCAATTGTTTGAAGATACTTCTGATAGTTTGATGTTTCACCGATAGGTCAATTCTCTAGATTAGTTTTTTCTTATGTTGAACAAATACTTTAAGGATTTGATTTGGAAATGACTAGGTTAGTTCATATATCGTTTATCCTCCTTATCATTATTTTACTTTATTTTATTGGATTAGCCTTCTTTTATTCATACTATTTTAAAACTTTAAGTATTCTATGGGAAGCGACTAGGTTCGTTTTGTCTTTTATCGTTAATATTATTGATTTTCATTTTGTTTGGCAACTAGAAAATATGCTTTCTTTGGTTGAATTAACGAATTTTTTGTGGCTTGAGTAGTTCATGTATTATTTATTGTAATACTTGTTTGAAGTCTCATAACTTGACTTGTCTTTGAATATCATTTATTTGGGATAAAGGACTTGTAATCGACGGTATTTTAAATTTTAAAGAATATATATTTTCAATGGAAAAGAGCCTGAAATGCCCTCGAACTATTGAAAATGGTACAAAAATGTCCCCCGTCCATCTATTGGGTTTAAAATGCCCCTATCATCCACCTTTGGATCCGAAAATGCACTTCATTAACCTTTTTAGCTCACTTATACCCTTGAAACTAACCACCCTCTCTTTTTTCTTTTTTAAATATTTATTATGTTTCATTTTCTTATGGAATAAAATAAATCTCCATCTCTATTAGATTTCTTTCCATAATTTATCCAAATCAAAATAATGTATCTCTTTAAGGATCAAAGTGATTTTTCTAAAAAAGTGATCTAAATGACTATAAAAATAATTAATCGATTTAGCTTTCTAAAAAAGAAATTTTTTAAAAATATATAAAGTTAATGAAAAAGTAATTTTCAATTTATCCTCCTTTTCTATTTTCTGGACAACTTTGTATATGAGAATTGGGGAAAGAAAATAGCACACCATTGGGATACTTCGAATAAACTTGAGTACATATAGGATACACCGGTGCTAAAATCTTTTCTCAAGATATCTTTCAAACTGTTGGGGTCGTTGCTCCGGATCTTGTTCTCCCGGTGTGAAACCAGTTGGTTCCGTAGTTTTAGAATTCTACTGATCCTGGTTTACTGTCTTTCTTCATTCAAGTCAGATAGTTGATCGAGAAAGCACCGCACCAAAAGGACTACATGGAGTTCTATACCATGAGATTGAAATACCAAAAAGTAAGTTTTTGTTTTATATTAATGTTATATTAAAAATAACAAAAAAACTATTCAAACTTAATTAAAGAAAAGAATTAAGGAAAGCTAAATCGATCTTAATAAATCGCTTTGATCCTTAAAAGGTTAATTATTTTGTCTATATAAATTATAAGTATGTGCAGATTTTTAAACAAAAAGTTCAAAATATGTATTGTTGTAACGGTAGATTTTTCTAAGAGGGTTTTTTTAAAGATATTTCCCATAATTTATAAATCCAAAAAAATATACCTTTTTCATAGCGCTTAAATTGTTTTTCATAAAAACTACAGTAAAACTACTGGCTAATTTTTTTTAATCATATTTTTCACATATTTTATCCAAATCAAAATAATATCTTTCTTTATAACCCCAAAACAAGTTTTAAAAAAAAAAAAAATTTTAATTTTTTTTTTTTTTTTTTTTTTTTTTTTTTTTTTTTTTGTAAAAAAGGAATTGAGGATGGGGGTTTAGCATTCTTATTGAGACTATAACTCATAGGGAAGAAAATCGATTTATTTTACTTTATCCCATAAGAAATGAAACATAATAAATATTTTTTTTAAAAAAAGGAGAGAGTTGTTAGTTTCAAGGGTATAAGTGAGCCAAAAAAGTGAATGAAACGTATTTTTAAACCCAAAGATAGATTGACAGGGACATTTTAGGCTCAAAAAAGGGTGGATGAATGACATTTTTATACCATTTCCACTAGTTCGAGGGCATTTTAGGCCCTTCATTGTATTTTCAATTGTGATAGTATATGAGATGCGTGAAATTTATTTTTGGAGTGTATAATACATAAATTCTTGCATTTTTCCTTTTAGTTCACTTAGTTATTGCTTTTTTTAATATTTGACTTATTATTCTATATGCAAGTTTGTCACTTTAGAATATTTTCATTAAAGATAAGAATAAATTTTTCATGTTAATCACGTGATCATTTTTTACTGATGTGTACAACACCTTATACATTTTTAGCTTACAAAAGTAGAATGTTTCATTGACCTTTGTTGGTGACGCATCTTCCCCTATACAATTTACAAGATCCGATCAGGAGTCTCATTCGTAGACGGTGCAATAATTTGGATCCTTATCTGATCTATGATTGCGTTTGACCATTTTTAAAATTCATTTTAATTGGTAAATATGATAAATTGGTACTAGGCGCCTTTAATTCATTAGGTGACCACACTTCTCTTTTTTTAAAAAAAAAAAAAATCTAAAAAAATTGTCGCGCCATTGCATGCCCTTTCGAGAAAATGAGGGTGCAACAAATCCTACGAACCATTATACAATCATCATTATGACAATGACCTTGTGAAGTAGTTAAATTTGATGTCTTCAGAACTTTCTTCCCACAATAGTATGAGACCATAGAACTCAAAATTAAGATACTTTGATCCAATCATTGGCATGTTTACTTGTTTATCATTACACTTGCAATCCACACACAAGTAGTTTTTTATTAACTTAATCACAAGACAGTCTCAGCAGTAAGTATCAGATGACCAAATAGCCACCACTATTGCATGTCTATCTAAATGCTCACAGATCTCAGTTCTTCCTCCCTTCACATAAAATGAAATGGTATCCATGTCTGCAGTTTAAGATTGGAGAGAGTTAAAAACGAAGTCAGTGCGTTTGAGCATCAAGACGTCAACCAATTTGCTCAAGTAAGAAAGAAGAGCTTCACAGGGGTGTGGCCTAGTTGTGGAAAAAATGAGAGGCTAAGGTTCAAATCACAACAGAAACAAATAATGCTAGGTGATTTCTTTTCCTCGCTGGATACTTACCTTAGTGTGAGATAGCAACTATTTCTATAAAATAGCTGAGGGACACACAAGCTAGTTCAAACACCAGTAATATAGAAAAAAACATAACAGAACTAAAAGCTAGAATCTTACGTTGATTTAAACGGTGCACTGGTAGCTCCAACAGGGGTATTGAAGGCAACTTCCTGAAAGGGGCCTGCCATCTTTCCACGTGGAAACCATCCCAAGTCCCCACCTTTCTTTCCTGAGGGGCATTCTGAGTAAGTTGCAGCTACCTGCAGTCAACCAATACTACTAAGCTTATACCTTAATTTCAAGCTAGTTGAAGAGAGAAAGAGAGAAATTTAGAAGGATCATTGGATGTTTGCCTCTAAAATCATGTGAAATGGTATTCTGCATTTTATTGGATTGGAAGGAAACAAATTTGCTGTTTGTTTAGATAACAGATCAACTGAATGACGACTATTTAACTTCAAAAAGATCCTTCTCTTACAAATTCCTTCCGCATCAATGTATTTTCTCAGCAACATAATTACTGAGAATAACAGAGATGGAAATAGACAGAAAAAACTGTTTAATCTACCTTGGCAAACTCAGCTGGTGGAACTTTATCTCCATTGTTCAGCCAGCCTTCCTGCAGTATTTTGTATGCTTCATTAATCTTTGACTGCTTCTCACATAAGACATGTCTTGCTGAAAGGTTAAAGATAAATGTTACCAAATCACGTCTACAACACTAGATGACCTTTGGGCTACTTAAGAAGAAGATACCTTTAACATATGTGCAGGTTCCAAGACCATCTGCTTTTCCAGCTTTTCCTTTTCCTTTCGAAGCACCATCCTCTTTTCCAGCAGCTGCCTGTTTACCCTTTCCCTTGCTTCCAGAATCCTTAGACTTGGAGTCCTTCCCCATAACTTCTGAAGCTTCACAACAATGTATGGAAATATCAGAATCAATTAATACAACTACAATTTTGCACTTAAATGTATGTTCAATTAGGGAAGACCAATTAGTTTGAGGATGGGCAGTAGAGTGATGAGCGTACATGAAGGAAAAGAAGAGAACAGACATCTAAATTACACCTCAAGAAAACAGGAAGATTTTGGCACAAATGGTAAGCAGAGCAGATGGAATGACCAATGATATCACAACATCATATAGTGTGTATATGAATCTTCCATGGTACAGAAATAAGCAGGTATTTACAGAGAGGGAAGGAGGGAAAGAGGGGGGGCATATGGAACAAATCTTCATTTGCAGTGTTGCCGCAATGAATTGACCTGAGACACTGCAGTTTTGCCGCAGTGTTGCCATACATGTGAATATTATGGAAATGACCTGAGACAAAGAAAATCTAACTTGTTACACATAACATCTCTTTATAATACATTTTGTAAAAGTGTTCCATAAGGACTTTTTTTCCACACAACATACTTGAATGGTACCTCTGGAGGCTATTGAGCAGGAGACAACCTTGCTCTTTAGAATATGTAATTGATCATGACATCAATATATATCCAACGTTTCACCAAGCAATCCAAGGTAAACAGAACAGCACAACTCATTAGACCAATTTAAGAGATCAAGTCATCAAGCTTTCTGAGACAGAATATCAGCTCCATCCTTCCGATGACAAACTCCGCAACAACCTTGTGTTACTGTCTTTTTTATGCATCACTCTCTAGTTCTAATGTTCTATGCATAACGGAAAAGCTGTGCTGCATCTGAATGACACAAGCTCAGTTTAATAATGCCTGATTAACTACTACCCATGATGGTGAAATGAGTAGTAAAATGAACTTTCGTCAAGTTCATTTACAATAGAATGTTTTTGTATTGACCCCAAAGAACAGTCAGACTAACGGCTTCCAAGTCTTACTGCTCCAGCACCTTCAAGCACAACATGTCATTGTCTTCCAACTTTTTCAATTCCCCAGTTTTGAGTTCCAACTTGCACACTGAGTTGGTGCCTTCCACTTCTTCTAGTTCCCCATAGTTTAACTTTTGACTAACACACTAAGTTCCCAAACCTTGATCCGAGGACATCATGGAGTTATCTTACAGAACTTAAATCCTCGATGAATGTATTTCTGATTGGGTGAATAAATGATGCAAATTACTGCATAGATATCAATTTGTACTATCTCTGTTGCTGATTTCTTTGTTTTGTTTTTGAGTATAAAACAGCTGCCTTGGATACTTAATTCTACAGCAAGGTATTGATACCATGAGCTCATGGTGTACTTTATATTTCTTACTCATTTAATAGAGGTGATTCAGTGTCATCCAATGACCATAAATGAAGAAAGACATGTAGTAACAAGATGAAATGACTCTTCTGATCTTACCAAAATCTATATTTTTCATAAGTTAATCCGAGTTAGCTTACCTAAGTCAGTATAATTTGAAGTTATTACCTCAATTCCCCAGTGAAAGAGTATCATTTAAGGCCAACAAAATCCAGAAAAGTGAAAAGACAGATGGAAGTGCTATAGATAATATCAATCAATCAACTAAGCCTCAAATTTGGTCATTATATGAATCTTATATATCCATTCACATCCTTCTTTCTAATACTACAAAGACACGAATAACAACAACAATAACATAGCCAGTGAAATCCCACAAGTGGGGTTTGGGAGGACAGAATGTAGGCCAACCTTACCACTATCTATGAGAGGTAGAAAGGTTGTTTACAGGGACCCTCTACAAAGACACAGAATGTCGAGCTAAAACAAACTTAATGCAAGTATAACTATATCGAATCCCATGAAGCTAGTATTTTGTTCATTGCTAAGTCTACATCAATAACGAAAACCTTCATCAAATACGCTACATCCAAGATCGCACTTGGCTGCTCCCACAAAAAAGAAAAGACGATAAAACTGCCATGGACGTAAACAACAACTAACGAGAAAATCGTCAGAAACTGAAACAACCCCAGATACCAAATTCAACTAAAAACCAAACTTAAGAGGCACAACATTGAGCATGGAGGGGTTTTCTACTTATTATTCAAGACCAAAAAAACAAGATGAGATCCTGAAAGAAACCTAAAAATTGAGCAGCTATCAGATTTTGAGCAAAGAGAAATCTACCTTACAATTCGATTGTTTGAGAGGGTTTCCAAGTTCAGAGGCAAAATTGCCAGGAGTATCAATCTATCTTGGTAAAGAAAGACTGAGGACAAATTTTGTAGGATTCTACTCTCCAATGTTTCAAGTTTGCCCCAATGAAAAACTCTTTTAACATTAACACCCCCAAAAGAAAAATAAATAACTCAGAATGACTTGAGAGGTCCTTATATTTGGTTTTGTTTGTCACATAAACCCTTTTGCTCAGAACTTTGTCAAGAGAACTCTCGTACCTATTGAAACGCAATATTTTAAACACTTTTTTTTACCTAGAAATGCTGTGTGACTTACAAACGAGCACACGTAATTTTTTACGTCGTTTAAAAATTCTACATATGAAATGACATGTTAAAAGATATTTCCACATAGCAACAAACATTTTTTTCTCTTTGAAAAGTTTCTTCCCCTTTTTCAGTATGACGTTCATACTATTTCCTACGGGAGATTTTTCATATTCATCTTGTGTCTCCTTTTTTGAAAAGTTTTGAGTTTGCATTTCAGTCTATAGTTGTAAGTTTGTCAACTTATATTCTTTGTTTTGCGGTTGCTCTTGGTGTTCTTTATTAGGGTCTAGATATTTAACAAGTTGTTGTGTTTTTTAGAGGAGTTTGCTTTGTTATAGATCTAATATTAGCATAATAGCAATTTGTAGAAGTGTTATGCATTTAATGGTATTTGCCATGAATATGTTGGGATTCTAGGATTTTTTTCGTACAATCATCTTACGAATAAATTTTTTTTTGTCAATTACATTAAATCTTGTCCATGTTAGCGGTCCAATTGAAATATTATATGGCTTTTGTTATATTTCATACACAATTACTTAAAAATTAGGGCTTTTGTTGTATTCCATAAATAATTATTTAAAAATTAGGGCTTTTTATTTAAACTAAAATTAGTACTTTTTGTTGTATTCAATCAAGAATTAGTCAAAAATCAATTATGTGAAAGTGTTCTTGTGACTTTGCAGGCATGGTAACAATATGGCTTTAACAATTATAACATTTCAAATGCATTATGGATGCTATTTTTTATTAGATCCTCGACGCAGGTGCTCTAATGGAATTTGTGATCCTGAAAAATAGATGTAGATGTAGATGAACTCCATATCATGTTGTTTCATAAATTAGCTACTAAATTGGGAGTTGAATTAGTTGAAATATTTAGGTGCAGAGTTAACAAAAAAGATCATTATTACATGTTAAATAATGATAAGGATGTGTTAAGATTCATTAATAGTTTGAAAGGTGGGGACTTTGTTAATGTTTATGTGGTACATCAAATTAGTACACCTTTAATTGTTGAGGATGAAAATGACGTGAAACTGGCTACATTGTTAACTCTTAAAAAAGGTCAGCTCTCCCTACCTGCTGTTAATGATGGGATTGATTTATCCTATCCTCAACTATCTGATGAAAATGATAGGGCTGATGTGTGTTCTCCTCAGCCACCTGATCAAAATGACAGAGCTGATGTGCCTTCTCTTCAATCACCTGATCAAAATAATAGGACTGATGTGTCTTCTCCTCAGCCACCTGATGAAAATGATAGGGCTGATGTGTCTTCTCCTCAACCACCTGATCAAAATGATCCACCGGCCAATGTGTTTTCTCCTCAACCACCTGATCAAAATAATAGGGATGATGTGTCTTCTCCTCAGCGACCTGATTAAAATTATAGGGCTGATGTGTCTTCTCCTCAACCACCTGATCAAAATGATCCACCAGCCGATGTGTCTTCTCCTCAACCACCTGATCAAAATGATCCACCAATCGATGTGTCTTCTCCTCAGTCACCTGATTAAAATAATAGGGTTGATGTAGCTTTCCCTCAACCATTCGATGAAGTTGTTGATGTGAATATAAATGAACAACAAGAATGTACATCAGACAAAGAAAAAAATTAGGACTTAAAATGAAGGTGAAGGTAATAACTTTTCTTTCTACCATCTTCAAACTTTTGATGAAAGTGATGTACATGTAGATGATATACAATCTGATTCTGAATCACTCTATGATTTTGATGAGAACATTGATGATTTAAGTAACTTGGATGAGGAGTTTTTTGAAACAAGAAAGTCAAACATTCAAAACAAACATAGTAAAGATAAGGCTGCTAAAATAAATGTAGAGGAGATACCCTCTAGTCATGTAGGTATATATGCTGGTTTTGAAGATATTAATAAGAACAAGATGGGAAGATATGAAGGAAAATTGGGTAAGTATGAACTCTATTTATATAGCTCAAATCCTGATAGTAAAATCAGTGAAGATGAAAGGATATCTATTAAATCTGATGAAGTTGTAGATCTATGACTAGGAATGTAAGTACCAAGGTTTATTTTGATCCAATTGCCAAAAAGATTTTATTTCAGTTGTATATGATTTTTGTAAATAATATTTAGTTTAGGGAAGCACTACAAACTTACTTTATTCAAAAGGTTGTAAACCTTAAACTGAAACCAAATTAAAAAGAAAGAATCAGGGCAAAGTTCAAAAAGGTTATCCTAACCTTGACATATTCTTGAAAGTATTGTGGGAAATATTGAAAATTTTATCGTGAAAGCATATATTTCTGTCTATAAGTTTTGCAAAAGAACAAGAAACAATCTATGTACTCTAAAGTGGATTAGTAAGACTTACAAAGACAGAATCATTAGTAAGCCTAGCATCAAATTGAAGGGTTGATAAAAAAGAAATATGCACTATATGTTAACAGAATAAGTTGTCGAAGGAAAAAAATAAAAGTTCTAAATGGTCATATGGGTGATTTCAAGGAGGAATTTGCTAGATTATATTATTATATTGAGGAGTTGAAGGTTACCAATCCTAAAAATACTGTAGTCGTTAGGACATCCAAGAATACAATTCCTGAAAAAGAGGTATTTATGTCATTTACATTTGTCTTAAAGCACTAAAAATGGATAGAGGGAGGGATGTAGAAGGATAATTGGTTTTGATAGTGCATTTCTAAAAGATATTTGTAAGGGTGAGCTATTGACTTGCATTTCCAATGATGAAAATAATCAAATGTATCCTGCAACATGGATAGTAATTAATAAAGAATCCAAGGATACATGGTCTTGATTTATTAAATGCATCAAACATGATCTAGAGTTGACTCAAACTGAAGGTAAAGGACTCACAATTATGTATGATATGCAGAAGGTATAATAACACATTGTAATTAATTTCTCCTTCTTTTTTATTTGCTATAATAGCTGCTAAGTTACACTAATTTTTCTCCTTTTTTCAATTGTTTTTTAATGGGGTCTTAACGGTAACACTTATTAATTTATTGCCAAATGCTGAGATAGATGGTGTGCCAGACATATTTGGGCCAATTGGAAGAAGGAATGTAAGGGTGAAGAAAGAAGAGGAAAATTCTAACATGTCATGACTCAAGCGTAGGGTCTAGACGTGACACGGCGAATGGGGAACCCGAAGTAACCCCAAACAAGCCTCTTAACTTATTATTACACATCATAGGTCGCGCAAGCATATAAAAGACATCAAGAGTAAGAATAAGGGTAAAGGGACTAAGGAAAAGCTTGAGCAACATCATAATCAAGAGACAAACAGTCAAATCTCATATCATAGATACATATCATGTCCAACAAACACCTCTACTACATAGATAAGAGCGGGGGAAAAGACAATGCAATGGGGCTCACCCTCATAGTCAAAGTAGAACATAAAGAAGGGTGTCTCAATATATAATAAGAGAAACATAGACAAACATCCCCGGAATGGAGGACTCACCAACTAGCTTGAGTAATACCGAACTAGCCACGTGGAGGAGGAGGATGATTAACTTGGGTTCCAGTTCCTACGTGGTGATATCCTGTAGGCAAGAGTATGCGTTAGTACATTTGAATGTACTAAGTATGTAGGATGCAATGCAACAAGAGATAGTCATCATAATCAAAATGCATATAATAGGCAATAGGCATAATGTAACAATATGGCATGTATGATCGATGCTTAAGTAAGACATGCTTAAATAACTCATGCTTATATAGGGTATCATATGAGTAGAAGAGACCAAGCTAGATTCCCAAAGTACAAACCCCTTGGTAGGTTGATGATGATCTCACCCATCACCCTGGTGTGTGAGGTACAAACCCCTCAACTAGGTTAGTGGCAATCTCACCTACCACCCTAGTGTTTGAGGTACTAACCCCTCAACTAGGTTACTCGGGCTCTTAGTCCGCCCAGATCAGGTATGGTCTAATGCAACACTTTATATAGAATATACCATATGCACAAGCTCTTTTAATCATCATGTAGTCATTTATATCATATCTCATGCTTGGGACCTTCAATTCCTCAAGAATCACATCCGGACATTTTATCAAACACTTAGAGGGGGAGGGGGTGTAGTGCTAGTGTAAAATCATGCAATTCAAGAGTGAATTCATACTAGTAAATTCAATGTGAAAGCTTCAATAAATACTTGGTAACATCCTCAAGCAATAAGCATCAAAATCCTTCACCAATCCTTTCAATAGATCTTAGATTCATAACTCAAAACATAGTAAAACAGTCACAATTTCATATGCTCAAACATAGTTGCGGTGATTTTCATAATAATCAAGACCCATGAATAAATCAACTTTAAATCATGCAATTTGTAAGAAAAGGAAGCTTGGGCATCATGGATGAAAGGAACCCATGAAAGAAACCCACATAGCTTAGATTTAGAGAGACTCTTGGTGAAGATTGAAAACGGAGGCTTGAAGCTTGAAGGAAATTCTTAGATCTGGAAGAGGTTTTGAGACTCGAATTTAGGAGTGAAAAATATGGCTAAGTGTTCGAGTGAGTATTAGGAAATGTTTTAGGATGATATGAGGGTGAAATATGGCTAAGTATAGGTAAATACACGTTTAGGAACACTTAGGCCCAAGACTTGAAAATCTTGGATTGAGTTGAACAAAACAGTCCCAAAAATATGCACTTGCACATCGCGGAAGCGGTGCGCTTTGCTCACTATTTTCAGCCCACTTGAAAAATTCATAATTTGATGCGATTGCTTAAAAATTGGGGTTAGACCCATTTCTCACTCAAGTTGACCCTCTAAACAAGAATTTGAAGTTGGATTTTCGAAATAACGAACGAATTTTTAGATATATGGAATTACAATTTCGGGCACCTTTGAGGCACATTTTCGGACTCTTTTTGGGGTCGTTTCAATATCTCCCCCTTGGAAACATTTGTCCTTAAATGTAAAAGAAACATACGTGATAAGAGTGATCATACGAATCAGCCCCAACAAGAATGTAACATTACATTTAAAACACCATTTTCAAAATCTTAATATAAGTGTAAAATCGTCATAAATTTGCCAACTTAAACATGAATGCATATGAATGACATAGGGGCTGAAATACAAGACTTGAAATCACATAGGGGACTTAGAGTTAGTACACAGGCTTGAGTGGAGTCAAAAAGATAAGGATACTTCTTTTGCATGTCCTCTACGGCCTCCTATGTAGCACTTTCGACTTGTTGGTTCCTCCAAAGGACCTTAACGGATGTCACCTCCTTATTCGTCAATCTCTTTACTTTCCTATCCAAAATCTAAACCAGAACCTCCTCATAAGTCAATTTATCCTCAACAAACCTCACAACATCAAGAGGCACAATAGCATTAGGATCATCCACACACTTCCTCAACATAGAGACATGAAATACCGGATGAACCAATTTCATCTCACTAGATAACTTCAACTCATAAGCTACCTTGCCAACCCTCTTTATCATCTCACAAGGACCAACATATCTTGGACTCAACTTCCCCTTCTTACCAAAACGAACCACACCTTTCATTGGAGAAACTTTGAAATAGACCCAATCACCCACTTTGAATTCAAGGTCTCTTCTCCTCACATCGGCATAGAATTTTTGACAACTTTGAGTCGTCTTCAACCTTTCCCTAATCATCCTAACCTTCTCAAAAGCCTCCATAACCAGATCTAGTCCCAACAAAGCTATCTCACCAACCTCAAACCATCCGACCGGTGATCTACAATGTCTCCCATAGAGAGCCTCAAAAGGAGCCATACCGATGCTAGAATGATAGCTATTATTGTAGGCAAACTCAATCAACGGAAGATGATCATCCCAACTACCTTTATGCTCCAGCACATATGCTTTAAGCATATCCTCAAGGGTTTGGATGGTCCTTTTGGCTTGGCCATCCATTTGAGGGTGGAAGGCCGTAGAAAGCTTAACTCTAGTACCAAGATCCCTTTGGAAAGATCTCCAAAAATATGAAGTGAATTGTGCCCCACGGTCCGATATGATGGACAAAGGAACCTCATGCACCCTTACCAAGTCATGAATGTACAACCTTGCATAATCTTCAGCCCCAAATGTGGTCTTAGCCCGTAGAAAGTGAGCCATTTTGTCATCCTATCAATCACAACCCAAATGGAATCAAAATCCTTTCTAGTCTTGGGAAATCCAACCACAAAATCCATATTTATCTCTTCCCACTTCCAAGTAGGAACCTCAATGTCTTGGGTTAGGTCACCTGGTTTGATGTTCGGTTTTGACTTGTAACAAGTATGACAACCAGAAATGAAATTAGCAGTGTCCCTCTTCATGCCTCCCCACCAATACACATCCCTCAAATCTCTATACATTTTGGTGGAACCGGGGTGGATAGAATAAGAAGAATTATGGGCCTCATCAAGGATTTTCTCCGTCAAACCATCAACACGAGGCATAAACAACCTACCTTGGTACCTAAGGGTACCATCTCCCCGTTGGGAGAAAACCTCCACCTTTCTCTCTTTCATCATGGCCTTCAATTCTAAAAATGAGGGATCAAGGTCTTGTTTTGCCATCACCTCATTAACCAAAGAAGACTGAGAACCATCATCATCAACACCACCACCACCAACCTCTTTCAATCTAACCCCTAACCTAGCCAACCGATGCACTTCCCTAGCCATCTCCTTCCCACTACCATCAACATGAGTTAGGTTACCTATGGACACCCCTACTCAAGGCATCCGCCACCACATTTGCCTTACCCCGATGATAGTGCACACTCATATCATAGTCATTAAGAAGTTCTAACCATCTCCTTTGCCTCAAGTTAAGATCTTTTTGAGTGAAGACATGTTGGAGGCTCTTATGATCGGTGAACACATCAACATGCACCCGATACAAGTAGTGACGCCAAATCTTTAATGCAAATACAACGACAGCTAACTCTAGATCATGGGTAGGGTAGTTCCTTTCATGTACCTTGAGTTGTCTAGAAGCATAAGCTATGACCTTACCATTTTGAATCAACATATAACCCAAACCAACACGGGAAGCATCACAATACACCACAAATCCCTCAAGCCCATCCGACATTGACAATATAGGAGCGGATACAAGCTTGTTTTTCAATGTTTGGAAGCTCCTCTCACAGTCGTCGGTGCACACAAACTTAACCTTCTTTTGAGTCAATTTTGTCATAGGGGAAGCAATAGAAGAGAACCCATTCACAAACCTCCGATAGTAGCCCGCGAAACCCAAGAAACTCCTAATATCCGATAGGGTCAATGGTCTAGGCCAATTTCTAATCACATCGATCTTCTTAGGATCCACCTTAATACCATCCCCCCACACTACATGATCTAGGAAAGCAACCTTGTTCAACCAAAATTCAAATTTTCATACTTAGCATGCAATCTCTCCTCCCTCAGTCTTTGCAACACAACCCTGGTATGAGCCCTATGCTCCTGCTCACCATGAGAATAGATCAAAATATCATCAATAAAGACCACAACAAAGGATCGAGGTCGGGTTTGAAGACCCTATTCATTAGGTCCATAAAGATGGCCGGTGCATTGGTCAACTCAAAAGACATCACAACAAACTCATAATGCCCATATCTAGTCCGAAAGCCCGTCTTAGGAATATCATACTCCCTCACCTTTACTTGATGATACACGGACCGAAGATCAATCTTAGAAAAACGGCTAGTCCCTTGCAATTGGTCAAACAAGTCATCAATCCTTGGAATAGGATACCTATTCTTGATGGTGACTCTATTGAGTTGCCGGTAGTCAATACACATCTTGAGGGATCCATTCTTCTTTTTCACAAACAACACCGGAGCATCCCAAGGTGATTGGCTAGGTCTAATAAATTCCTTCTCCAACAAGTCCCTCAATTGTTCCTTCAACTCCTTCACTTTGCCAGGACCATACAGTAAGGGGGAATAGAAATGGGTTGAGTATCAAGGAGGAGGTCTATGCCAAAGTCTATTTCCCTTTCGAGAGGAACACCGGGAAGGTCATTTGGGAAAACATCAAGAAACTCATTTACAACTAGAATCGACTCTATCGGAAGGACTTTAGACTCCACATCCTTAACACTCACAAGATGGTAAAGACACCCCTTAAAGATCAACTTACGGGCTTTAATGCAAGAGATGAATCTACCCTTGACCACCACATCTTGACTTTCCCACTCAAGGACGGGTTCATTTGGAGATTGGAATTTGACCTTATGGGTTCGACAATCAATAGAAGCATAGTAGGCATGCAACCAATCCATCCCAAGAATCGACCATGCCTCGCTCAATAAGATCACAAGGTAACACTTTATGCAAGATGCAAATAAGACAACTTCTATAAACTTTCCTAGCCATAATAGATGCATCGATAGGAGTAGACACCTCATATGACTCATGCATCAACTCGCGATCAACATGGAACTTTTGGGCAACAAAAGGGGTAACAAAAGAAAGGGTGGTACCCAGATCAATCAATGCATACACATCAAAGTCAAAGATTTTCAACATATCGGTAACAACGTCAAGAACCTCACCAACCCCTTGCCTCCCATGTAGAGCATAAAACTGATTGTGCCTTGGGGCACCACCTTGATGACCACCCCTACCCAATGGAACCGCATTTGTACCCCGACCTTTGCTACGATTTCTTGGACAATCCATCTTCTTGTGACCAAGCTCCCCACTTCAAAGCATGCATTGGAACCTTTCAAACATGGGCCCCTATGACCCCCTCTACAATTAGGACACACATCAATAGGAGTCATACCACTAACACTTTGAGGCCTAGGGAAGTCATTGGCAAACCCCCTATTAGTAGCATGAGAAGACCCTTGGCCTTGATGGAGCCGACCACCCCTTTGGAATTTACCCTCAAAACGGGCCCTCTTGGCCTCATGACCTCTCCTCTCCCTCAACTTTTCTTCCTCCATTTGCTCAGCATATGTCATTAATCGAGACAAGTCCATGTCACTAATTAGCAAAGCGGATCGGTATTCTTCGCTCACCAAGTCGAAGACCCCCATCACAAACTTATTCATCCTAGATCTAGGATCAGCCACTTAATGAGGAGCATACTTTGAAAATTGATTGAACTTGAGGGCATACTCCCTCACTCAAGGAACCTTGCTTCAAATTCATAAATTCTACCAACTTAGCTTCCCTAACCTCAAGAGGGAAGAACAGATTAAGAAAAGCCAATTTGAACTCCCACATTACCATTTCCCTTCTCCCCTTCCATTGATCATACCATATTTGGGCTACCCCTTTGAGTTGGTACGCCGCCAACTCCACCTTTTCATTCGGCCCAACATCCATGATATTCAAAATCTTGTAGACCTCATCAATGAACTCTTGTGGATCTTCATCCACCTTTGACCCATAAAACACTGGAGGATTCATCCTCATGAAGTCCCTTACCCTAGCTCCCGGGCTAGTAACATGGGGGGCTTGGGCCCCTTGATTGACTTGGTTGGCCACAACTTGGGCAAGCATAGTAAGAGCATCCCGGAGCTCACCATTGGTAGGTTGCTCCTCGGGAGTTTGGGCCCTTCTTCCTCGAGTGTTAGGCATGATCTAGCATAGCAAAAAACAATCGTTGGGAGGGAGGAAACTTACCACAACTCTATAGCACGACTTAGATCATAAAGAAGAGAAACATTTCCTAAAACGTTTCATAGCCTCCTATTCATAGTCATGGCGCGCTTCACAACCATGAATAGGACTCTAAACAATGCGGTCTGTTGGACTTCGAGGATCTATCAACCTAGTGCTCTGATACCAAATTTGTCACAAACTCCAGCCTAGGGCCTAGACGTGACACAGCGAATGGGGAATCTGAAGGAACCCCAATCAAGCCTCTTAACTTATCATTACACATCATTGGTTGCGGAAGCATATAAAAGACATAAAGAGTAAGAATAGGGGCAAAGAGACTAAGGGAAAGTTTGCATCACATCATAATCAAGAGACAAAGAGTCAAAGTTCATATCATAGATATATAGCATGTCTAAAAAACACATCTACTACATAGATAAAAGAGGGGGCCAAGACAAAGCAATCGGGCTCACCCTCATAGTCAAAGTAGATCATAAAGAAGGGTGTCTCAATATATAATAAGAGAAACATAGACAAACGTCCCCAGAATGAAGGATTCACTAACTAGTTTGAGTAGTACCGAACTAGCTACGTGGGGGAGGAGGATGATCAACTTGGGTTCGGTTCCTACATGGTAATATCATGTATGCAAGAGTATGCATTCGTACGTTCGAATGTACTAAGTATGTAGGATGCAATGCAACAAGAGATAGGCATCATAATCAAAATGCATAACAATATGCAATAGGCATAATGTAACAATATGGCATGTATGATCAATACTTAAGTAAAAATGCTTAAATAACTCATGCTTATATAGGGTATCATATGTGTAGAAGAGTCTAAGCTAGATTTCCAAAGTACAAACCCCTTGGTAGGCCGATGATAATCTCACCTATCACCTTGGTGTGTGAGGTACAAACCCCTCAACTAGGTTGATGATGATCTCACCCATCACCCTGGTGTGTGAGGTACTAACCCCTCAACTAGGTTACCCAGGCTCTTAGTCCCCTCGGATCGGGCATTGTCTAATGCAACACTTTATATAGAATATATCACATGCACAAGCTTTTTTCATCATCATATAGTCATTTATATTATATCTCATGCTTAGGACCTTCAATTCCTCAAGAACCACATCCGTATATTTTATCAAACACTTAGAAGGTGTGTAGTGTTAGTTAAAATCATGCTATTCAAGAGTGAAATCATGCTAGTAAATTCAATGTACAAGCTTCAATAGATACTCGGTAATACCCTCAAGTAATAAACATCAAAATCATTCACCAATCCTTTTAATAGATCTTAGATTCATAGCTCAAAACATGGTAAAACAGTCACAATTTCATATGCTCAAACATAGTGTGCAGTGATTTTCATAATAATCAAGACCCATGAATGGACTCAACTTTAAAAATCATGCAATTTGTAAGAAAAGGAAGCTTGGGCATCATGGGTGAAAGGAACCCATGAAAGAAACCCACATACCTTAGCTTTGGAGAGACTCTTGGTGAAGATTGAAAATGGAGGCTTGAAGCTTGAAGGAAATCGTAAGATCTGGAAGAGGTTTTGAGACTTGAATTTAGGAGTGAAAAATATGGGTAAGTATTTGAGTGAGTATTGAAAAATGTTTAGGATGATATGAGGGTAAAATATGGCGAAGTATAGTTAAATACACGTTTGAGAACACTTAGGCCCAAGACTTAAAACTCTTGGACCAAGTTGAACAAAATAGTCCCAAAAATATGCACCTGCATGTCGCGAAAGCGACGCGCTTTGCTCGTTGTTTTCAGCCCACTTGGAAAATTCATAATTCGATTCGGTTGCTTAAAAATCGGGGTTAGACCAATTTCTCACTCAATTTGACCCCCTGAACAAGAATATGAAGTCGAATTTTTGAAATAATGAACGGATTTTTAGATATATGAAAATTACGATTTGGGGCACTTTCGAGGCACATTTTCGGACACTTTTTGGGATCGTTTCATAGCAGGTTGTTGGACTCCATTTGAAGTTCATTTACAAGATAAATTTGATGAAATAAGTCTATTGGAACTAAATCATAAAAAATTTCTTAGAGAGAGACGGTCTACCTTCACTCTACTCCCAAAGTGCAGACTAATCCCAATGTACCACCAATACCATCGGACCCACCCGACATTACTATGGCACTTGAAGCTCAGGAATCGATGGACCAGAGCACTGCCAAAATCAAGAAAGGACTATCTTTCAAGGGTGCCCTAAATAGTCTGGCCCCCATCCAAACCACTTCCACGAAGGACGTAGACATGGAACTTGACATAGAGGAGAATGCGAATCTCAAGAGTACTCCTAAATCTAACTCAACTATTGTAGTAAATGATATATCTCCCAGTGATAGGATCAATTTATCAGAAGAGGAAAATGCCAGAATACAGAGACTGTGGTCCTTCTATGTCATCATCAAACTACTGGGAAGACGGATGAGTCATGACTGCCTTAAACGTAGACTCAATAACCTATGGAAGCCTACAGAGGAAATTGTTCTTATCGATTTGGGCTTCAACTACTTTATCGTAAATTCCTCAAAGAGCAAAAATATGAGGATAGTCTTACAAAATGGGCCTTGGTTCATTAATGGCTTTTACCTATCAACAAAAAAGTGGCATCCAAACTTCATGGTCTCTGAGGTTGATGATACGTACTCAGCCATCTGGATACGCCTACCAGAATTACCTATGAGTACTATGATCATCGGGTACTGGAAAAGATTAGTAAACGACTGCACAGGCTAGTCAAAATGGACGTCTCCACTTCAGCCACACTTAGAGGTAAATATGCGCGTATCTACATAGAAGGCCATGATATCCTATGCGAAGCCTGTGGCCATATTAGGCACACACCACCCCACTGTGTCTTTACCACCAAAACCATCCTCGTTCCACTTGACCAAACAAATAGCCCTACAAGTAACAACCCTAACATACATAACCAGGCGTTAACTCTGGAGGACACTTGGAAGACAGTCACATTCAAGCGTGGCAAACACAATAATCCAGCGGAGTCCAAATTAAAGGAAAAGAACACACAGGATATGCCTAAGAAAGGTATTAGCGTTAAATTGTTTGATGCCAAATCAGGTAAGTTCCTTGAATTTCAAACTTACAAATATGTAGGTAAGTCGAATCGTTCAAATGGTAAAATTATATCAAAAGGAACACAACAATTATCTCTACAGGCTTCTTCCCCTATACCCAATCTGATTGTCAGGGTGACGTTCCCAGTATAAGCAATGATCACCTCATTGGACATGGTGCATTAAGCCCGCGTTCGGATAGGTCGCCCATGCTCTGATTTGCCCAAAACACCTATGGTTTTCCCTACCCCTGCTTTACGACCCCTAGAAAACACAACTGGAAACCCCTATCTTGGCCCTTTGGAGGCTGAAAAGCCTATACCTGGCAACCTCAAACCTGATGTGGATACACTTTTGTCCAAGTGTAATCACACTTGAGATCCCTACGAAAAATCCACTACTGGAGCCTATAGATTTTTACTACCAAATCAAGTAAATCATCCATTTTAACCACTAATCCTGATGTGGTAACTAAGGTTACTTTAAAACAAAGCTCCAATATTCCTAGTTTCAATGTCTCAGGAGATTTAGATTCCAACCCCACTATATCCTCCGCCCATAATATTAAATATGGCCAGGTGCCCAGAACACAAACCAAAGAAGGCATAAAACACCAAACCACCATCAAACGACACCCAACCAAGTCCCAAACATGAGCAGCAACAGTCTTATTCCTCTTGTCCAAGTGAACAGTCACGACGTAGGAGCCACCCCGATGTTCTCGACCATCCCTTATGCGAATCCCCCAGCGTCATGGATAGAGATGAGCCTAATAGGTCAGTCTCTAACCTTCTCAGCCCTCCTAGACTCACGAAAAGTGACTATTGTGATCCAGAATCCTTCGCTACTAGCCCAGGTGATGTTCAATGGGATGAGGATGGCAATCGAGACCTTCAACAATCATGCATGGATGTAGAGTGTCTTCCAAGCTCTTTGGAACTTTTAAACCCCGCCTATGCCATTCTTTCACATCCCCACTTGGGAAACTCCTATTTTCCACCCCATGCAAAATCCCTTCCTGTCAGAACCTAACCTCACCCAGTTCTTCCAGGACCCGACCCTGAACTGCCAACAATGGATGATGCAGGGGCCAACTCTACCTACGTTAAATCCACTTCAACCTCCCTTACTAATGAGATCAATGGGGAGCACGAGCATCCAAGTCTCCAACCCACTTCAAACCTCTTAGGTACCTCCAGTAATGAACTCAACTAAGATTACTCCACTGTGTACCACTACACAGAAATTAGATGAAACTTTAGAGCTACTGAGAGAAACAAGAACTGAAATCTCGGTCCTAAAAGAAATAAGAATAATGATTTATCGAGCAAAATTTGAAAAAAATTCATATTAATTTGCTCTCCGAATCTTTTAAAGACATCGATAGACATAAGGACTCCCTTCAACCTGGAAGTAGGGAGCTTTGTGCTGATTATGAACTGAACTCTGAGAGATCTACTGGATATTTCACTCGAGACGATGATGCATAGTTCGATGATAACTCCCTCCAACATGGATAGATCTCTGAATGTTATAGTTTGGAACTGTCGCAAAGCCAATAGACCTGAGTTTAGGAGGAACTTTAGGTACTGTGGCATAGGCCCCCCGGTTAGCACTCATCGAAACTAAGATACAATCCCATCAACCTTTCCTTCACCACTTTACATTCAACCAAATGACTGAGGTCCTTACTATAGGCAACTCTGGAGGTATAGTGGTCCTTTGGGATAATAATATTCTGGAGTTGGATGAAATCTCTACTTCTAGGTAGAAAATCCATGCCATGATCAAGGTAAGACCAAACTTTGACCCCTAGCTTTTTAGCTTTATTATGCTAGCAACTGTAGATCTACACGCTTATCACTCTAGGATAGTCTCTGTACTATAAAGGATAACTTTAAAGGTAAATGGCTAGTAGGAGGTGACTTTAATGAACTCCTCAATAAAACTGACAAAAAAGGTAGTACCCCCTTTAATGCCTCCCATAATAATGACTTATGGAGCACCATTAATTATTGTAACTTTATAGATATAGGCTTCAAAGAAAGCTGTTATACCTGGGTCAATAAAAGATACAGTAATCGAAGTGCTTTTATATCTTTGAACATCTTGATAGATTCCTTGTTAATAGTGACTGGATGCTTAGCTTCTCGAATGCCCAAGTTACCCACCTCTCATGACCCATTCTGATCACTGCCCCCTTTTAGTATCTCCTGTAAAAACGCCCTACCCACACTCATAAAGTCTTTAGAATGGAAACCGTGTGCGCTTCACACCCTGACTTCCCCTCCATCATCCAAAATGTCTGGCATAATTCCCCAACACTTATTAATGCTATAGAGGAATTTAGGATCCTCTATCATCCAAAATGCCTAGCATAATTCCCCAACACTTATTAACACTATAGAGGAATTTAGGACCAAATCCCAGAACTAAAATAAATCTACCTTTGGTAATATCTTCAATAGGAAGAAATCCATTATGAAGGATCGAAGGTATCCATCGATCTTTGAACTATCCTTCCAATCATTTCATCCTACAAGTGGAATAGGAATTAATCTTTGAGTTTAACCTTACCCTTAGACATGAGGAAGAGTTTTGGGGCTCAAATCAAGAATTGACTGGCTCCAAGTGAATGATGCTAACACAAAATTCTTATAACTAAAACCCTCAATTGTCGTAGGCAAAACAACATCCACTCACTTCAAAAGGATGATGGTTCGTGGTTGTATAACCAACAAGACATAATTAACCATGTCCATTTGTACTACTAGTAGCTATTCTCTAGTGATCACTCCGTCTCCTACAACCCACCCATAGGTATAGGGCCAGTAACTATCAACACTACCTACCACCCCTCAATTGAAGCTATTCCTTCTGTAAAGGAGATCAAAGATATTGTCTTCTCCTTTAAGCCTCTCAAATCACTTGGCCCTAATGGCATACAACCTTTTTTCTATCAAAAAGATTGGAGCATTGTGGGATCATCAGTTGTAGACGTCTGCACTAGAACCTTCTAGGACCATAGTATTTATGAATCAATTAACCTTACTCTTACCTGCCTTATCCCAAAATGCAATAATGCTACCACCTTAAAGAACTATTAGTCTTTGTAATACATCCTACAAAATCATCACTAAGATAATAGCTAGGAGACTCAAAAGCCACATGAACCACCTAATTGGCCCCTGCCAAAGTAGCTTCCTCCAGAATAGACAAACAGTAGATAATGCCATCATCCTTCAAGAAGTAGTGAACCATTTTGGAAAAATGAAAGGAAAAAAGGCCAGGCTCCTTGCAAAAATCGATCTTGAGAAAGCTTTTGATAGATTAGAATGGTCCCTCATTCGCCACACCTATCAATACTTCAACTTCCCTGGGCCAACTATCAAAGTCCTCATGTCTTGTATCTGCTCTGCACAAACTGCCATTTTAGTCAATGGTATTCGAACAGAGTAATTTTTCCCCATGAGAGGCCTTCAACAAAGGGACCCAATCTCCCCTTATATCTTCATCCTATGCGTAGATGTTCTCTTACAACAAATAGAGTTGGTTGTCTCAAACATACTTTGGGAACCCATTACCATTAGTTGCTATGGGCCAAAACTTTCCCCACTTATTCTTCGCAGACAAGTTGCAAGACAAATAGTCATATACTCAAAATCTTCTCCACTTGGTCAGGGCAAGGTATTAATACACAGAAATTGAAGTTGTTTTTCTCTGACAATTGCCAATCTAGTGCTAAGAAACAAGTCTAGGAAATCATCAACATTAAGCCTAGCACCAGCATAGGGAAGTACCTGGGATTCCCTATCACCATCAAAAGCCCGACAAAAAATGATTTTCAATTCTTAGTGAACAGCCTCCAAAGTAGACTAGTAGCATAGAAAATCAAGTTCCTAAGTATGGCTGGATGATGCACCTTGAAAAGAATAGTGCTTAGCCAAATGGCAAACCATATCATGCAAGCCCATAAGCTCCCAACAAACATTACAACTCATATCGATAGAATCCAACGTAACTTCCTCTGGGGCACAACTGATGTTAGAAGGAAACTCCATACTGTGGGCTGGAAAACGATCACCTGTAGGAAGGAGGATGGAGGGCTGGAAATCCAAAAGAGCACCACTAGAAACTTAGCTATCACCAAACTAGCCTGGAGGCTTTATATAAACCCCGGAGCACTCTGGGCAAATGTCCTCTCCTAGAAATACACAAGAAATTCTGATCTCCTCACGCCTGATAGGCACCTTAAAATGAATAGTAAAATCTGGTGTAACATAAAGATAAGGTGGGAGAACTATATTTAATATAACATATGGGACCTAGGAGATGGGAAAAAGGTCAACTTTTGGTTTGACAATTAGCTCTTATCCACACAATCCATTAGAAGTCACGTCATAGGGCCTCTTTAGGAAAGAGTCTGACTTAAACATCTTTGATTTCAGAAAGGATGAAGTCTCTATCCTCAACTCCCTCTCTGTGGACATTCCCCAAGAAATTGTCAACTTGATCCACCTTGCAAATGATACATATTTAGGCAAACGTCATGACAACCTGGTGTGGGGCTTAACAAGTAATGGCCAATTTAGCACCAGCTCGACATACCACTTCCTTAAGAGGTTAGAGGCCCCAAATGACTCTAACCATAAAAACTTCAGTTGGATCTTTAAAATTCTTCCTATGGATCTGCATCCATAGTAGGCTTAAAACTGCGAACCTCTTCCACATCCTAGGCATGGTTAATAACCTCTTTGCAGTATTTGTTCAAAAAATAAAACTATTAGGCACAAATTCCTTGAATGCCCCATAGCTAAGAAATTTTGGCACGAGCTAGGGCTAGGCCCTTTGATCAATAAATGTTAGGGACAACCAGTCTACTGACTGGATTGAACTCATTTAGGAGAATTAATCTCACTAAAAACAACATATCCTGCCCAACACTACTTTCTTTTGCACTTTGGAATATCTGGCTCAAACGAAATTCGAACTTCTTTAATGCAAAAAAGGAATTCATCTCCCTCCCCCTATTATCAGCCAAACCCTAGAGTTCCTTACAATAGGCCCAGGCAGTGACATTACACCTTTACGTTCTACCCCGCCCAGACCTAACAACTGTAGTTCCCCCCCCCCCCCCCCCCCCCCCCCCCCACC
>JAPFFP010000012.1:11707800-11717817 GCA_026153255.1 Solanum medicagineum | reverse complement strand
GAAAATATACTTAAGTTCAAATTGCACGACATCCACAACAAAATTTCCCCAATTGGATAATTATCCTTAATTTAAAGTAAACGGGGTCTAACATTATCACCGACAAAATTATATTGTCACTAATTATTTAGTTCAATTAATAATGACACCGATTGTCTCTAAAGCTATATATATTTTGTAGCTAAACAAATGTAATTTCTTCGCTAATGATTATTTTTTATATACAAAAATTTATTTCGTCCTAAAATGTATAAACTGAGAAAAATTTATCATTATAAAAAAATTAATAATTTGTAGTTAAATCTATTATCTTGTCACTAAATATCGCGGGATAAATATATTTTGTCATTAAGTGTAGTCAATTTAATTTTGTGACAAAAATATTTGTCTTGAAAAATTTAATTTAATTATTGCTAAAAGTTACTAGTGATGATAAAAAATTATCACTAATTTGCAAATAGTTGATGACATGTAACTATTTCATATTGGTATTAATCATTAAAGTAGAATTGCATAAATTAAAAATTACATAATAAAGCATATCAAATAATAATAAAACTCATTCATAATCATACAATTAAAAAACAACTGAAACAACAAACATTTGATGATATTCAAATTTGTAACTGGTAATATTTCACTAATTTCTCATTAATTCGATAATTTATAAATGATCACAAATTTTTACCATATTTTATAAGATAAAATAAGTCATCAATGTAAAGTTTTACAAGAAAAACTCTCAATTGCAATAAGTAACTTGTAAATTTTTTAAATTGACTTCCTGGCTAGTGTCAAATTTTTTTTTTTTAATTTAGAATACACCATCTAATAATATAAACTGGAAATAACATAACAAAGCATTTAAAATAATTTTTTTAAAAAAGTGTCACTCATAATTTATAATTAGGAACTAAAATGATATTGAAATAATATCTTCCTATATTATGCTAATTAAAGTAAATGAATGTTAAACACAAATTTAAAAAAAAAAAGAAGAAGATAAAAAACGATTCCTCATATGCTAATGTACGCCACTTATCTATAACTTTACTCTTGATTCAGTTTTTCATTCATGTACCTGTGTAAATGAAAAAAAAAGTAATTTTTATATGTACTTGTTGAGAGCATGATTTAAACTTGATATATATTATCAAAATTTAATAATAGAATTGACATTAGAATTAGAAATAAATAGGAAAGATACTTACCCAAATTACACGATAAAATTGTTCCTCCTTCCATTTCTCAAGATAAAGACCTTGAACTTTGTCTAGACGGCTCATCAGGGTTATAACTAGGTTTTGCAAGTAACTTATAAGCATTTGGATCAAAGCCTTCTGTACGTTTTGTAGGGAGTGGTGTATCTTGTGGCAGATCTTGAGCCAAAAAATTTCCCAACAGCTTTGAAGACAAGCTTATCACATCGATCCGTTTGATAGGAAGAGTCAACCTTCCTAATACATTCCCTCATACATCAGATGACTGACCCTCCTCTTTCTTCACCTTTGGGACATAACAAAGTGTAGACGCTGGCTTACTTTTCAAGGGTATGGTCTTCCCCTTATTTGGACAAGTACTACGATTCCCAGTATCAACGTTTGCCCTTTTAGTGGCCGCATTAGTTGCTTCACCTTTACGCTTATCAGACTTGATCGGTTTGACACCGTCAAGCTTTACCCCTTTCACTACATAACTCTTCAAATAGAACCTTGCATCGGCAAAATATGACTCCACTTTAGTGAAAGGATTATTGTCGGTAACTATTTTCCTTTCAATTCTATGTTCAAGGTACTTCAGACATTGATAGTAAGAAGATGAGACAATTTTGTTCTCATGCACCCAAGGCCATCCCAACAATATATTATATAAATTCTTTGGATCAATCACATGAATCCATGCACTTGATCACAAGCCGTCCATATGAATTTCTTGCTTAATTGACCCTATAGACCTCTTCCACCCTTGATTGAATCCTTGTATCAACAAATGGCTTTCGCTAAGCTGTTTAGTTGTGATGCAAAGCTCTTTCAACATGTGGATGGGTAGAATGTTGAACCCAGACCCTTCTTTATCAAAATTCTATTTATCCTTTTCTCTAACACATGACCCACCATATACAAAGGACGATTGTGTAGAGTTTCACCAAATAGAAAATCATCGCCTATGAATGTGATTTACGTCACATGCATTTACTTCATAAAAAAGGGGTTTCGTAGGCTTTTTAGAAGATGATTGAGATGTGTTTGACATGATTTCGCCCACCACTTCATCTTTGTTAATAGGAGACACCTTCGATGAATCTTCATTCATTGTTTCTCCCTTATCAGCATTGAAACATGAAGCCTCAACATTGTCTTGAATGACCTCCACACAAAACCAACTTGGTAAGAATTCCCCCAAAGTAACAGGACATCTCGATTTCTGGTGGTGATACATTTCCACCTGTGGCCCCTTTGGATGCCTGACCAACTTCTACTTCTTTGATCTCTTCACTACCCTTTGTATGATTGGTTGTTCAAGTGATCCTTCCCATGGACTTATCTTGTTGCGTCTCCGCCTAGTCATGAGAATCCAACCTTCATCATTATCTATGTCGATTTGAGATTTTTCTTGCTCTATTGTCCCTTCTTTTTCAGGTGGACATATTTGGACTGGGTCAAGCGGGCCGAACATGATAAAGATTTGATTAGAGCTTGCCTTTCCATCATCAAGGACAATCTTCTTTTCATTAACCAATTGGATAACCTTGTCCTTGAAGACAAAATACTTTTCAAGAGGGTGACTTACAAGTCTATGATACTTGCAATAATTTGGGTCATCAGTCTTCCCAGCTTCATTAGGTCGTTTCATCTCTAGAAACTCAATGAGATTTAGGTCAACCAATTCCTCAAAAATTTTAGGAACATTGAAATCCAGAAAAGGGCATTCCTTTTCTTGCATCTCTCTCAAGGTTAGCTTTCGATTTGGACGCCCTTGAAAAGTCATCTTTACACTTTGCTTCCTACTCTCTTTCATAGTAAACTTCATAGGCAACATATTGACATTCATGGATTCTTTGTTATCATTCCTAGGAGCAAATTTTCTCCATTTATTGGGTTCCTTTCCTCTGCGAGGATCGTGAACAAGCATGTCATTTTTTTTGGCAGAAGACATGCTCAACTCCACATCATGAGCACACGTCATTAGATCTTCACAGGACTTAGGTTTGATCCCTTGTAGGATGTAAAAAAGCCCCCAGTGCATCCCTTTAATACATATTTCTATAGCAGAAGCTTCAGTAAGTCTATCTTTGCAATTAAGGCTCACGTTCCTCTATCGATTTATGAAGTCGATGATAGGTTCATCCTTTCTTTGGCGAGTATTTGTGAGTTCTACCATGCTCACTGTGCGCCTTGTGCTATAGTAGCGATTAAGAAATTTATGCTCCAATTGCTCCTAAGTGTAAATTGAATGAGGCTCAAAATTTATGTACTAGTCAAGGGCATTTCCTCTCAGGGAGCGAACAAATTGTTTGATGAGATAGTCTCCAAAGGTTCCAGTATTATTACATGTCTCCACAAAGTGTGCAACATGTTGCTTTGGATTTCCTTTGCCTTCGAACTACTGAAATTTAGGGGGTTGATAACTGACAAGCATTTTGAGGCTATCAATCCTTGCAATGTAAGACTTAGCATACATATGGGAAGACCTTGTGGAGACCTCATACTTGTCTTTAATGGTTCATTCAATGAACTCCTTTAACTGATCAAGTGGGATCATTCCTTCGGCAGAAACAATAGCTCCTTGATAGTCAGTGCTTGCTTCACAGGATTTTCAGTCTCTTGAATCTCAATACCATTCCTAGGTACATGGCTAGATTCCGCATCTAGTAAGCTGTCCACCTTGTCCATCAACTTATCGATGCAGACTCTTGGTGTTGCACATGCCTAGTCAATCCTTCAATCATCTTTACTAGATTTGCAAGTTGTTCCGCTTTGTATGAAGCATTATTTGTCATCGCGCATGACTTTTGGATGCACTGAAGAGTAGCATAGATTATTGTGGAAGTTGATCTTCAAAGGGCTCACATTACATGATGCATATGGAGGAGATTCATTGGATGAGCCTTGGTGTTTCTTCGCGGTAGAGTTCTTGGAACCAGAGACCTCAAATAGAGCCAAAGTTTTCTTGATCTTTTTAGCAACACTGCTTCCTTCTTCTAAAGCATTTGTAGAGAACCTCGCTCCCTTTGGGGTTGAAGATCCAAAATCAGGTGTTCGTGCGGACGACACTCGCAATATTTATTTTCCCATCATAGTAGTTGTGCTTCTTGTAACAGCTCCAACGCTTCCAAAAGTGACACCCAGGATTCCCTCTACTTCAGTAGAGAACTTCGAATCAACAGTCCTAGAGGACGTTGATTAGAAAATCTTCTTGGAAGCCATTTCAATGTTCTTTGATTCTTGAAAGTTGAGAATAGAGGTAGAGATTGTCCCACTGAGCGTGTCAGAATTTTTAGATGATAAAATTCGCATTGAGAAAATAATAATAAAGAACAAAAATATCGCAATAAATTTATAGTATGTGATTTGAATATGTGAGGGTTACAATCTCTACGAATCCTCTGATTCACCTTTTCAAGAGTAAATTCAAGGGGCTCTTGAGCTTGATTATGAATCTGAAACTTGTTTCTTGAAATTTGATCTTGAATCTTGATTCGGAGCTTGATCTTGAATCTTGATTTTGATTTTGTTCTTGAGCTTGAAGCTTGAATTTGTTCTTGAGCTTGTTCTTGAACTTGAATATTTGAATTCTTGAACTTTGTAGAGAAACTTGCGGCGTTTGATCTATGAGCTTTCTCTAGCTTTTTGTTAGAATTCTTGATATCAATTCTAAATTATGAGTACCCCTATATATAGTTGTAGAATAGAGGAGTCTTGATGGAATCAGACTTTCTCCCGACTAATCAGATTTAAGTGACATGACATATTGGGCTTAAATGAAATAGGCATGTCATTTTGACACATGGCATGATCCTATTGACTTCTTTGTTTGACTTGGCATGCCACATCATTTGACACGACATGCAACATCATTTGACACATGGCATCAAGTAAGTCTCTTGGATGAAGGTATATTGGGCCCAATAAAGTGGATCAGTCCAAACAAATAAATTTGGGCTTTTAATTAAATCCATATCTTATTAGACTTAATTAACCAATTATACTAATCCATAAAATTCACTTGGACTAATATATTTTTTGAATTTGATATAATTTGAATTATATTATAAAATTTATATTTTAGTAAAGTTTATATGATTACAATAATAAACAACAAAGAACGATAGATATCAAAAGCAAGAATTAGAATAATATTTTTCACCAAAAATTTCTGATTTGAATTGTACAAAGTAATGTGTTAAATTGCTTAAAAATGACTCAAACTATGCCTTATGTGATTTGTTAAAATCATGCTTATGGATATTGTAGGGATATTAGGTTGAGGAGGTTAAGAGTGTTGTTCTTATGATGAGTATGGATAGAGCAATTGGGCTTATGAGATCATAGTGAAATTTTTTGAAGAGTATAGAAAAGACATGTATGGAGAATAGCTAACCGAGTTGTTTAATGCCACTTTTTAAATGGAAATAATACGTGAAGAATGGAGATTGCGTACATTGATTTTCTTGTAAAAAAATTAAGGGTGACATCAAAATTACTACACACCTACAGTGATATCAAGTTGTTAGAGAAGCCATATCAAAATCTAGAATTTGCAAAATTCAAATTCCAGAATGTACTCTGCGACACTGGCGCCAATGTGTATTTTTGAGCAATTTTCTATTTTCGGGTCCAAGGCTTTGGGTCTTAGGCCCAAGGGTCCCCATGTGTGAAAATACCTATACTTAGCTTTATTTCACCCTCATATCATCCTTAACATTTCCAAATATCCTCTCAAACACTTAGACTCATATTTCAGCCTAAATTCAAGTTCCAAAACTCAAGACCAATTTTAAGGATTTCATCAAGGTTCTCCTTCAAACTTGAAGTCTCTATCTCCAATCTTCACCAAGTTCATCTCTAAGCTAAGGTATGTGGGTTTCTTTCATGGGTTCCTTTCACATGATACCAAAGCCTCCTTTTACTCAAATTGTATTATTTAAAGTTGATTTACAAATGGGTCTTTCCTATTATGAAATTCACTGCACACTATGTTAAAGCTATGTAAAGTTGGGAATGTTTTGCTATGTTTTGAGCAATAAATCTTTGATCTATTGTAAGATCTGATGAGGGGGCTTTGATGTATATTGCTAGAGAGTGTTACAAGGTGTTGATTGATGATTTTACAATGGAATTTTTTGCATGATTTCATCTCTACATTTCATGGTTTTGTACTACCATTACACACCCTCTAAGTGTTTAATAAAATGTCCGGATGTGGTTTCTTGAGGAGTTGAAGGTCCAAAACATGAGATATGATATGAATGACTATATTATGATGAAATGAGCTTATGTATATGATATATTCTATGTAAGGTGTTGCATTAGCCCATGCCCAATCCAGGTGAACTAAGAACGCGGATTACCTAGATAAGGGTTTGTACTCATCAACCTAGAGAAGAGTTTGTACTTCTCCACCTGGTGATGGGGTGGTATCATCACTAATCTAGATGGTGGTTCGTACTCATCAACCTAGGGAAGGGTTTGTACTTCTCCACCTTGGTGATGGGGCATTATTATCACCAACCTAGATGAGGGTTCGTACTCATCCACCTAAGTAAAATCCTACCAAAGGGTTGTACATTTGGAAATCAAGCTTGGTCTTCTACACATATGACATCCTATATGAGCATGAGCTACTTAAGCATGTTTTACTTTTGCATTGATCATACATGTCATATTGTTATATTATGCCTATTTCCTATTGTTATGCATTTTGATTATGATGCATATCTCTTGTTGCACTGTATCCTACATACTTAGTACATTCAAACGTACTAATGCATAATCTTGCCTACATGATATCACCATGTAGGAACCAGAGCCCAAGTTGATCATCCCTCTCCTCCACGTGGCTAGTCGGTACTACTCAAGCTAGTTGGTGAGTCCTCCACTTCGGAGACCTTAGTCTATGTTTCTCTTATTATGTATTAAGACATTCTCCTTTATTTTCTATTTTGACTTTGAGGGTGAGCCCGGTTGCTTTGTCTTGGACCCCGCTCTTATCTACGTAGTAGAGGTGTTGTTTGACATGCTATGTATCTATGTTATGAGCCTTGACTCTTTTGTATCTTGATGTTGTTGATATCCAAGCTTTCCCATAGTCCCTTGCCCCTAATCTCAAATATTCTATCTTGTTTACTTGCTTCCGCGACCAAAGATGTGTGACGATATGCAAAGAGGCTTGTTCGGGATCCCTTCGGGTTCTCCATTCGTCGACCACGTCTAGGCCCTAGGCTTGGGACGTGACAAAGATGGTATCTGAGCACTAGGTTGATAGATCCTCAGAGTCCAACACACAGCACTGATTAGAGTATTATTCATGGTTGTGTTTGCACCATAACTATGAGTAGGAGGCTTTGAGACTTTTTAGGAAATGTTTCACTTCTTCCTGATCTATGCAGTGCGGTAGAGTTAGATCCTCTAGGGCTTATTGGTAATCCCTAACCGTTACATTACAGGATATGTCTCAAGCTACTCAGGACGGTGCTATGATGAATGCGAAGATTTGCAATGCTCTATGGAAAGTAGCCAAAGTGACAGCAAAATTTGCAACTCACCTCGATCAACAAGTGGGTGCTCCCGAGACTTCTAGTGATGAGAGGAGAGGTAGTGAGGCCAAGAAGGCCTGTGATGTGGGTAAGTTCCAAAGTCTCAAATGTAGAGGTGGTGGTGGTGTGATGCCTCATGCTAGTGCTTAAGATATGGTAGAGGCTACCATGGCCTACGCTTAAAAGGTACTAATGCTTGTTATGGTTGTGGGGAGATGGGTCATACGAAGAAAGAGTGTCCTCATAAGCGTAAAAGGGGTAATAGAGGTGATGAGGGGGTGGTAAGGAAGACCAATGCTTGTTATGGATGTAATGAAGTGGGTCACAAGCTAGTGGATTGTCCATATGTTCGAGGGAAGTGTAAGGGTAGTCGACTTTTGGATCGAGGTGGTCATATTCATCAAGTGGCTCAAGGAGAAGATGAGATGCCCGATGCTATTACCGGTAAGTTGAAGTTTCCTTGGCTTTGTTGTGCATGAATTGATAGGCCCGGTGTGCCAGTATTTCTCTATTCTTTTTTGTTGCTAGTGGGGCTTCTTGTGTGCCCAAGTTGTTGTGTGGGCCTTTGGATTCTATCCTATTGTTGAGTATATTATTTCTAGAAGGTTCATAGGTGTTAATCCGGGTTTGTGTTGCATTACGCCTTGTTTGTGGCTTGTTGGAGTTGGTATGGTGGATTTTGATGACAATGTATGGATGGAATAGTTGCATGCATTTTGTGTCTTCATGGATGGTGGGACCCGTAGAATTAGATCCCGAATTCCTAATAAGCCCATTCTTGAGTGGAAGGTTGTCGAATGGTAGCAAGGGAGGTAGGTCCATTTCTTGTCATAAGGTGAAATTAGTCTCTAAGAGGTTGCATTTATCATCTTGTGAGAATTGGAGTTATTGAACCTAAGTTGTTTTGTTAGTAGAATTTTTGTTAGTGGTAGGTGAGGCATTGAATGTCCTTTCCAGCATTTCAGATTTGGGGTTGTGTCATTTGGTTTGACTAGTACACCGGTTATGCCTATAAGCTTCATGAGTAAGATCTTTAGTCCTTACTCTAATAGGATTATGGTGGCTTTGGTGATAATATAATGGTTTGTGTTCCCTAATGAGGTAGTGCATGTGAGTCATTTGAGGGTAGTACTACAAAGTTTAAAGAAGAAGGTTGGATGCTAAATAGGAGGAGTGAGAGTTTGGTTGTAAGTAGTTGTCTTTCTAGGTTTTGTGGTGCCCGATAATGGTATTAAGGTAGACCCTAGTAAGATGAAGGTGATTAGAGATTAGCCTAGACCTTGACTTCATCGGACATTAGGAGCTTCTTGGGGTTTAGTGGACTATTACCGGAGTTTGTAAATGAGTTCTCTTCTAATATATCTCCTATGACTTAGTTGACCCTATGTAAGGCCAATGTTGTGACCGACATATTGAGTGGGGTGATTTGATATGTTTGAGAATTGATATTTCTTGTGCTATTCCTTTGTGCTATTAGGATTCATGTGTATGAGGGTTGATCCTTGATTCCTTCCAATCAAGGAGACCCAAAATTATTTTCAAGAAAACCTACATGGATTTTGCTTACTTTTATTTGAGGTTTTGAATATTATGATTTATAAAATTCTATTGATGCATGAGTAGTGCTTATTTGATGATTTTAATGTGATTTAAACCATTATATGAGGATTTACTTTGGGCTTATGAAATTATAAGTATGCATATTCCCCATTTGAATTATTTATGCATGAGAGATTACACTATAGATTAAATGTGGAATCAATTATGTTTTCACTTCAATTTCGTATTATACATATTGATTTTAGATTGATTCTTAATTACCCATGTCATTCCCTCATTGATCAGATCATATGCATTCATGTACATGGAAATGTTGAAAAATTATGTTATGGGTTAAGCCCAATTTTATTTTATGTTATGATTTTGACAAAATATTGGTTATGACAATATTGTGATCACACATATGTCTTTGGTTTTTGGCTCTTTGAGCATTGTGGGTTCTTGCACCATTTTGTATATGAATGGGCTATTCCTATGTATTAGTATTATGAATATGAAATTGTGATTTTGGCATATGAGCCTATGTATGAATTATTATGAATGGTGTTTGGCTTTTAAGCCCAATTGTGCATTGAAATGTGTTAGACCCCGTAAATATTTCGATTGAAGTAAATTGTCATTCGGAAAATTTTGCAAATATTGTGTATGTCATTTTAAGTTAATTATGAGGCATAATTATAGGATTTGAGTGTTGTGGGAAG
>JAPFFP010000012.1:11688267-11705232 GCA_026153255.1 Solanum medicagineum | reverse complement strand
TCTTTTATATTTTCTTTATATGTTTTAACAATGACCAAAGCAACATTTTTTAGACACTCAATACTTCTCAATATGAGATAACATTTTTTCCCTCAGATGCATCCCAAGACTTTTTGACACATTCCAAGTAAAATTCTATCCATATTAAACAAATTCTAACAAATGCATTAAACAACAGAAATAATCTACATGTTTTTTCTACCAAACAAACCTGTCTAGTTATCATAATATTTTCTTCTACACAACATGTGTAAGACGTATATCAAATAATTGTTCTTAATATCTGTCATTTGAATTGCAAAGAATTACGTAAAGCATCTGAACAACATCACAAAGAACAATGCCTCAATCCAAAACAAGTTGTGGTCGGCTAATTGAATCCCCATCCATGTTTCTACGCTAAAAGCCCATCCCAGGCCAAAAGTTTCTACGACATTAAGCATTCCAAAGAATATTATATTAAAATAATATATATCACAAACCACATACTGAAGCAAATACATACATGATAATTATACCACAATAGTTTACTTATGTGTCTCAGAAATCATTTAGTTTTCTCTTTTCAAATGCATAATCCAGTCTATGTTACTCTAAGTAGCTACTTAGTTTTTAATTATGGTAATTTAAGATGAACAAAAATTTATCAGTGGTATGGAAAAAAAGGGGAAAACATTCTTAATCTTGAACATTATTCACCAATCATCATGACTTCCTGTAGCTCAAAATGAGTGAAGACTTTTATCACCTTAAATCACATTTCTATCACAAATATACTGCTAAGAATAGAATGATCGTTGTTCAGCAATTCAAAATCCTCAGTCCTCGAATAGGTTAACCCAGTGTTAATGAAAGCAAAAAGCACAAAAAACCCTTAAGGATCATTGGGGATTTAAGCACAAGGTGCAAATAAAGCATGGGCTTTAAAAAAATCAGGTCCTAAAGGGAGAAAACTAAATTAAATATGATTAGTTTAAGACTAAAAATTATAAGCAAGAATGACAAATATATGAACAAAGAAACTGAACAAAATACAGTAAAGTGAAATACCAACTGTTTAGTGTCACCGCTTCGTATGAGGTTCATTGACAAGGAAAAGTATGTCTTAGAACCTTGAATATGACACTGAAATGAACATCAAGCAAAACATTTTGAGCCTCACTTTAGGGCTTAAGCGTGCCTTTGACAACATTGGGTTAACCTCTCCCATCATGACCCCACCCTAACTTCCTTTAACCTAATGGAGTTAAAAAAAGGCAGCCAACAACAAACAATAACAACATACCCAGTGGAATCCCACAGTTAAAAAAAGGAGCCAAAAATAAAAAAAGAAGACACTGAGTTATTTGCTCACCTGCTAGTGCTAGCAGACTGCAGCTTTTCAGCCTTTTGCAGATCTCTGTACCTCCGACTTACGAGGAATTTGATCATGCAAAAATATATGACTCTGCCGTCCTAGGGCTTATTAGGTATCTAAATAAGAATTTCATCTAGAGAGAGTGAAATCCAAACTTTCGAGTTTATTATTTATGGGTCTAGGCTAATTCTCGAATGCATCAATTTTCTACATCCACTGATAATTTTAACACTGGTGACATCGACCTGAAGCAGATTGAAAGAAAACAAACTCACCTCAGTATCTAGACCGAAGGCATGCCTGCTTATAACATCCTTCAAGTGTGCTCGCTCTAATGCCTCCCATAAGTCAGCATCATTGTGTTCGTTAAAAGGATCAAGATTAAATCGTACAGTACCTAATGAAAATGAAAAGATAATTAATGGGAAAAACATGAATACCAGTAATACATTTTAGGGCTACTCTGTGGTCAGGTGACAATAAGTTCAACAGATATTTGAATATCAATAAGGGTTCACAAGGTGAGAGGCAAGATTTGGTAGTCCCAGATTATGTCAAGGGCAAGCAAGATCAGGACCCATGCATGTCTATTTTGTCATAGTAGCTATAGGAATGGGAATGAATGTAGAAGGAATTGAAAGAAGGGAAAGGGAACTAATTCTGAGGCTTATCTAATCCTGGATAAAAATATCGCTCCTATTTCCCATATAGATTAATACCCCAAAACCAGATTAAGGCTCTGTATTTTCCCAGTACCTTATGCTACAGAGGCAGGAAAAGCCCAGATAAAATTTTGTTGAAGACTTTATCGTATATGTCACTGGGTATGCTGTTGTTGGTTGTAGTTTATCACATATGTGATTGTGTGCCTCAGAGATTGGTTTTCAGGGGAGAAGATTGTAACACAATAGAGTTTCACCTCACAAGTTATCATGGAAATCTACATAAATCTACTCACACATGTACTAATTACAAGAGTGTGAATCTGTGTCAGGAAAAGAACATGGGGTACAAACTCATTCATCAGCACCTAGCATAATGTAACACCTTGTATTTTGAGGCTACGAATATTTAGTCCTTATCACAGAAAACCGGTCTGAAATCTTGCAGTCCCAAGTTCCAACGGATCGGTTCATGAGTCGTAACCCAAGTCCACGATCCATGGAACCATTCATGGAACTAGCCTCAAGTTTAGTTCAACTTCCAGGTTCCCACGATACACAGTATGACTCGTGGAATGGGATCACGAGCCATAGAGTGACACATGGAACCTGGAGTCCTGGACAGAAAGTTGACAAATTTCCCTCAGAACCACAACTGACAGTGCAACTCGTAAAAGGCAATCCACAATCCGTGAAGTGGATTCCGAAGAGATGCAAAATCTTCAGGAATCATGAGCCAAACCATGATCCATGGAAGGTACACGAGTTGTGGAATAAGTTGTGGGTGTTTTCATAAATTTTAAAACATTTCCACATGGGCAATTTCATCCCTTTCTTACCTTTTACATCTAAAACACAACATTTTAGCTTCTTCTAGGAGGGAATATATCAGACAAGTCAATCGGTTCTCTCATATTCCACGTTATTACTCTCAGAATCAGCATAAACCTCTCTCAAGCAAAAGCAGACCTAGAGTTCCTCTCTCCGCCTATCAATTTAAGCTAACACTCAAGAAATCCTTGTCTCTATCAGGTACGTAAGGCTTCAATGAGGGTTTATCTTCTAACCTCATGCCAAAGCTTTATTTTTCATAAGATATTACAGAATTTTGATAATTCAAGTTAGGGCTTTTACTCAAATTACGCAAATTCATCATGAATTTCAGTTCTTGTTGATTTACTTGATTATTACAGTTTTCCTTAACCTTGATGATTTCAAGAATGAATTTAGCAAGACATTAGTATGATACAGTCTGCAGATTAAATACAGGTTATTTGAATGATTAATTTGAGCTATCTCATACCTTATTCTCAGACAGACAGAGAAAGATTTCAGTACTTGTGAGCATATGATTAAACTTCTGATTTTGGGAGGATTATTTAGCACCAAAAGGAAGCGGGTTCAGAAAATCCAAGTCTCATAACTACATGTCATTGTAAGATTTCAGCACTGTGCGAGTTGCTTAGCTCTCTTTAGCTCAACTCAGTAGTGGATCCACATTAGACAGACAAGTTCCATACCCTGGCAAGATTTAGAATAGCCCTCTCAGCTGGGATTATACGTTGGACATCACGAGCTCACATCGTGTATGTCGGTTGTAAAAAACTCCCCACTTAAAGTGTTATTATTTCTATACATTTGAAATTTACCTCACGATTTTTCAGATTAACAGTTATGGACATATTTTTAGTTCAGAGCTATAGAAACAGATTTATCTTTACAGATTTTGAAAGCTAACTCTCAAATGATCTTTATATACTAATTTTGAAATGTTTCTCCGTTGATTTCATTTATTCATGACTATTGAATTTCATCAGTCTTTATAAGCATGTTGTTACCACTATGACTCATTTAGCTTTAACCTTACATACTCAGTTCCACGTATTGATTGCATACTTTTCTTTGTGTTGCATCTTGTCATTGATGTAGATTACGGTGTCTGTCAAACTCGTTGCTAGACAATTGCATCTTCTCCACTCAGCAGAGTTTTTGAGTCCTCATTTGAGGACTTCACGGAGTAGTTAAATAGTTTAGATTTATTTCAAAGAATTGCTCCATTTTGTAGGTAGCTGGGGATCATTCCCGACAAATTTATTTCTTTCAGTTATCAGAGGCTTAAATTCAAACATTAGTTGTTTCAGATCTCTATGGATTTTCTGTTGTTTTATCCAGTTAAAAGGATTATTGCCCATTTAGTCATATAGCTTTCCGCATCAGTTGAGGGATTTTGTTGTTCCATAGGTATACTATGCTTGGACTGCTTGTGGTTCCAAGTGCCGGTCACACCTAGGGAGTAGACTCGGACCGTGACACACAAACACTCACCTTTGCTTGTAGTATAATTTCAAACTGATTGCATAGGCAGATTCAAAATTGATTTATGCATGCATCATATTATGAGTGGAATACTATATTTTCCAATTTGTGCCAATCTACGGTTTTAGAAGCGTGACACAGCACCGAAAACAGCTGAGAGAATTTACTTACCAGAGAAAAGAACTGGCGATTGAGGTATGATACTAAGAGCATTTCGAAGATCTGCCAGTTCAATATTAGCAACATCACAATTATCAATCAATATTCTCCCTCTTTCAAGTTCCACAATTCGAAACAAAGCGTTAAGCATGCTCGATTTTCCAGCACCAGTTCTTCCAACAATGCCAACTTTCTGACCTGAAGAAATTTCAAATGACAAACCATGCAAGACAGGAGGAAGTCCAGGTCTGTAACGTAGGACAACATCCTCAAATTTGATGAACCCTGATGATGGCCAGTATGGAGGAGGCCGGCTGCTAATAACATTTTGAGCCTCTGATGGCAAATCTATATATGTACCAACACGCTCAACGGCATTTAAACTGTTTTCAGCTCTGCTTGCTTGTCTCAGAGTATTGCTGAGTAATGTAGTAATATTCAAAGAATAGCTTAGGAGAAGACCCATAGTAGCAGCAACCGCTACCTTGTCGTCTGCTCTCCCATTCTGTATTACGGCAAAAGTTGCAGTTAACCAGATCATTATGCCTCCTAGGCTCTCAAGCCTTATGGTAAGCCAGCGGTTTGTACTTATGTTGGCAAGAGTGAATCTGACATTGTTGTCCATAGACTTCCCATTAATAGCAGCGAGCTGGTCATGTGCTTTATATGCACGGATGGTTGATAAACCATTTATAGCTTCACCAAACTGTGCATACACAGGGGACCTGGTAATGGAATCTAGACGTTTCACTTCGCGGGATGTATTCTGTGAAACATGTGTAGTAGTAGTATATCATCTGATCCTCACTATAGAATAATGTAAAATCAACTGTTGATAAATTATCATAGATGGAACATATGATTGGGTAACATGCCTAGAAGAATGGGAAGAAGATAGAAGCAGTATCTGCTTAATCAAGAACAGCCAGACGCACAGAATCACTTATGAGGTTATGTAATCATACAGATAGGCCTGACCTTTCAGGATTGTAGTTCTGAAAGCTGAAGGGAAATACAAGGGTACAGAAGTATCTGCTTCATCAAAAACAACAGCCAGGGCACAAAGGCATGGACGAAGTGAAGTATTAATAATATAGAGAAGACAGACTTTTCACATATAGTCATGAAAACTAAAAGAGAAATACAAGGGTACAGGAGTAATACAAAAGCTAATTTCTATAAAAGATTCTGAGCATTTTACCCTAAACCTTGAAATATGGATGGAGTACCATATTATCGTTATAATTCCTTTGGAAGCCCTTAGATAGATGATAAGGGACAATGTAGCAATCATTAGTACCCTCATGTATGCGTAACCCGATTATGGGATTTACACATGAAATTCTCATTGTTTTCTTTTCCCTAGCTTTAAAGTAGCGAGAGATGAGGGTCAACAGCAGCGGGGCTGGAGTGGAGTAAAAGAGATTACACTTAATAGGCTAATGGGGGGGCTCGGAGCAATACTAGTGGCTCAATGGGTTGAATTGAAAGAGAAGCCCAGCGTAGCTTATTGTCTCAGTTGAAAGAGAAGCCAAGAACGATATGCATGAAGAGAAAAAAGGGGGTCATCAAAGTTTGACTCTAATATCATGTGAAACAGCGAAAGAATAAAAGCAATTAACCCAAAACTTAAGGTGATAATGGAGTAGCCTAGGACATTATAAACACATTTGTAAACCCTGCACAACTGTTGAGAGATAAATGTAGTAATCACCTATAATTTCTTAAAGAGACTTTTCCACATGGCTTTGTGACTGACTTCAATCTGTCAAGCATTGTCAAAGTTCACGCAAACAGCATATTAAATAGTAACAATAATCTCAACGAATTAGCATTTTCATCTTTACAGTGTGTCCCCTACATCACCAAAGTGTCTAGTACATACAAAACTGGATGTCAGTGCTGGTGTACCTTACAATTTTCATACCCTTCTAATTAGTTTGACCTTTGACGTTGGATTTGAATAACTTTTACTATTCATACACTAAAATCATCAAAGATGGATTAATCTGGGTATTTTGATATATCAAGGTTAATCCTCCTCCTGCTCAAATATGCATTCAGTTTGTAATGCTTTATTGTACCTGTTCAAAACTTACTGTTCATGCCATTAACATGTAAGATACCATTTCATCAAGTTTACACTTACTTTGGCATATAAAATTTTACATTTTGACAATCAAAAACCAAAATATTTAAGCACTGAAATATTTGTACTGTTCATACCATGAACATTTAAGACCCTTAAAGGGACGAGCTGGTCTCCTTAATATGGTTTGGCAATGCTCACTCTTGAGCTAGCTTTTGGGGTTGAATTAGGGCCAATATCCATTTCTTTACCATGGTATCACTTATCAGAGCATCCCATCCAATCCCAATTTGCATTTCCGATGTTTAGCCACCACATTACATTGCCCACACATTAGATGTCCAGTCTTGGGCGTGACGGGGTGTGTGAAGAATCCTACATAGGCCCTTTAACGGATAGGGGGTCTCTTTAATATGGCTTGGGAAGTCATCACCTCGTGAGTTAGCTTATGGAGTTGGGTTGGGCTCAATGTTCCATTTCTTTAACAGTGTCTAGAATAACTGGACATAGAAAGCATGTCTATTTATTTAGGACACGTTAAGGGAGGTAGGATTTTAATAAGTTGATGCCAGTCTCTGCCATTGTTGAGCAAAAGTTGAAAAAGCATAAAAGGGCATTCTTCTTCTTATACTTGTCAAGCTTCTAAGACCAGATTTTGGCCAGTCTGACAATAGATTAAGCATTCTCTCGCTTACCATGTCTTACTACTCCTAGTCACACAATGATCTCCCACCATCAGTGAATACTTCTGTTCTACCATCTCAGATTATCGAGATAGGATATGGTTAAGGAGATATCTTTATACTCTGGTGGTACTTGGGAACTTATTACTCTGCTCTGAGTAAAATTATTGTACACTGCGGGGGTATACATTGATCCAGATGGTCAGATTGATCCACATGAGGCCCATCTGGTGGCTAGATTTGCTTGACTATCGTGATACATTATTTTTATGCTAAAATTGTCTTTTCCCGGCTTCTCTTATCCATGGAAGTTTCATCGCCGTCCTCTTTCGTCAATTGGATATAAAAATGTGTTTCTTCATGGTGATTTTAATTATGAGGTGTATTGCAAAACTGTAGGCTTTGTTGCTAAAGTACAGTCCAGCGAACTCGAATGCCGACTATGACGATCTTTATAAGGTTTGAAACAGTCTCTTTGAGTACACTTCAGCAGGAGTAGCATATGTACTAAAATTGATCACTGTCTTTTATTATTACTCAGCCTCTGATTTGTTCGTCTTTTCAGTAGTCTATGAAGAAGCTATAGTTACATAGAGAGTAAACAAGTGCGCATTGATAACTTCAAGTATCTCTTTCAGCATTTTCATAATAAGGGCCTAGTGTCACAACCCGCCACTTGACCATTAATAAGAGTGAAGAATCTAGAGTCAAGGAGACGAAACTAGAGTCCTGGAGAGGTTTCTGGAAGATTCTAGAACATTATGGATAGCACTTGAAGCTCCTTAGAAGACTCTAGAATAATATACACAAATTTTGAGAAGTTTTAGAGAAATCTAGAAATGGAGAGCCTTCTGGAACAGGGACTTTTGTGTAAATATAGAAGGACTTGTAAAGTAATTATTATTTACACTTTAGCCCCTAAGAAGTAGTATAAATAGAGGGGTCATTCATTTATAGTCATCAGCCAAAAAGTTGTAAGCAATCTTCCAAGAGTTATAAAGAGTCTTCTTTACAGAACTCTCGTGTCTTCTTCAATCTAGTATTCCCTTAGCGATCTTAGTTGAAAAGGCTTACCTGAGCTTGCAAGATCGTGAGCGAGTGGTCAAGTGTCGCACGAAAATCTTAGTCGAAGTCTAAATCCATGACAAAGTGGTATCAGATTTCTATCTCTGACTGGGAAAGAGGTTACCAAGCAAGTGAAACTACACTTGCCTCTTCTCCTTCTTGTCCACTTGTACTCCCGTTCTTCTTATTCTCATATCCGAGACCGGAGCAAGCTCTTCTTTAGCAGCCTCGCTTTGTTAGCTTCTTGTTAGCAGTACTATTTTGTAGTCTTTATTGACCTGGAACACAAGCTTTACCAGCCCTCGATCTGACCTTTGAAACTCTCTTCTCACACTCCTCATTCATCGTTCTAGGCGTACTCCAGTTAGCTCTTCTCTTACAGAGCCTTGTCTGTTCGATCGCTTTCCTAGTCTTCTTCCTCAGGTTTCTACTAAGGGAATATGGCAAGAGAGGGAGACTTTAACGCCACCAATGCCGACAACATTAGGCCGGATGTTAGAAAGAAATCACGGAAGGGCAAGAAGAACTCTAAGAGGAATGAGAAGGTGCAAATTGAAACTACGCCAAGCAATGTCCTAACATCCCAATCACTCCCAGCCACTGAGGTGAGTGACGATGAACGAGGGGAGGAATCCATAGACGTCACGCCCGACATGGAGTAGATTGCGAGGGTGGATGTTGCCAAGCAAGCTGTGGAGGTCTTGGGCAAACACTTGAACCAGTTCGATGGCAAGCTCAAGACCTTGGAGGAGTTTACCCTTGAAGAGAATGACAACATCCGGAAGGAATTGGATGGGCGCAAGGCTGTAGAGTATGAGGTGAAGGAGGCTATCACTTCCTTGGAGTGCCAACTCATGGACGCGCTAAGCAAGATGGAGGCCATAAGTGCCAGGATGAAGACACTTGAGGAAGGCACGGTAGAAGGGAGATATGCTATGTCTATTGGAGACCAGGAGGCTAGGATCAAGTCTCCCAAGCCACCTGTGTTCAAGGGTTCTCAGGATGCGCAGAAGGTGGAGAATTTCCTATGGCACTTGGAAAACTACTTCAAGTGCAACTAAGTGAAGAATGATGACACCAAGATCAACGTAGCCGTGTTGTACCTGATGAGATGGCCATGTTATGGTGGAAACACAAGGAGTCAAAGATAGGGAAGGGACTATGCACCATCAGTACATGGGAGTAGTTTCAAAATGAGTTCAAGAAGGCCTTCTTCACCAACAATGTCATCTATGAGGCGAAGCGTAAGTTTAAGGAGTTGAAGCAGACAGGTAGTATAAGAGCGTACGTGAAAGAATTCGCAACCCTCACGCTTTATATTCCCATCCTCACGGATGAAGATATGTTGTTCCACTTCATGGATGGGCTACAAAATTGGGTTAGAAGGGAATGTTGTTCCACTTCATGGATGGGCTACAAAATTGGGTTAGAACGGAGTTGGAACGCCGACAAGTTAGGACTATTGACGAGGCCACAGACAGAAGCTTTGACAGACTCTCGGCACGGCAGGCGTGATAGAGATAGAGAAGAGGAAATAGGAGGTAGTCATGACCAAGGTAGGGGGGATGGTGGCAAAGACAAGGATACCAATCACATTCCAAGCATCATGACACCTATAAACCTGCTAACAAGAAGTCTAAACATCAAAGTGATGGGAAGAGAAAGGTACAGTCCGGAAAAGGTTATAAATGCTACATATGCAGTGGGCCGATAAGTTATAAAATGCCCTGAACTAAAGAACCTGTACCTATACTACGGGAATGGAAGGAGAAGGATGCACAAAAACTAGGGGGAGGATCGAGCACAACGCAATTAGGCATGATTGGACTATGCTGGGAGCTGTCACAAAGCAATTGGAGAAGCCAAAAGAATACAATAGGCAGTATGTGGATATCATGATCGATGGATGACCCACTCGCGCAATGGTGGACACATGTGTAGAGGCTAATATCATGACCAAGCCTGTAGCAACAAGGTTGGGGTTGAGTCATAGCCCAGGTAATGCCCATCTTAGGATAGTCAATGCGCTAATGACTCCTATATGCGGAGTTGCTCAAGGAGTAGACATAACATTGGGCAAGTGGCATGGTAAGACCAACTTTACTATCGTTCCACTAAATCTCTTTGATATAATTCTTGAGCAGGAGTTCTTCCAAAGATCTCATACGGCGATCGACCCCTATCTCTAACAACTCTTGGTCATGGAGCGAGATGGGCCTTGCGCTGTGCCTCTGGTCAAGATACCGAAAATGGAAGGACAAGCCCAGATATCGGCCTTGTAGCTTGTGAGGGAGATCAAGAATGAAAAGTCATTGTCATGTTATACACCCGCTAGAAGGAGAAGTTGTCGAAGGAAGTCAAGATGACATAGGGACAACCAATCGCAATAATGTTACTTAAGCGCTAGAAAGGACAATCTCTAGAGAAAACCACATGGGAATGACATGAAGACCTGTGGCAGTTCAAGGACAGAGTCCGAGAGCTCCTACAATAGCAGTGCGCCGAGGACGTTGCAGCATCAGGTGGGGGAGAGTGTCACGACCCACCACTTGATCATTAATAAGAGGGAAGAATCTAGAGTCAAGGAGAAGAAACTAGAGTCTTGGAGAGGTTTTCGAAAGATTCTAGAACATTATGGATAACACTTGAAGCTCCTTAGAAGACTCTAGAATAATATACACAAATCTTGAGAAGTTTTAGAGAAATCTAGAAATGGAGAGCCTTCTAAAATAGGGACTTTTGTGTAAATATAGAAGGACTTGTAAGCTAATTATTATTTACACTTTAGCTCCTAGGAAGTAGTATAAATAGAGGGGCCATTCATTTGTAGTCATCAACCAAGAAGTTAAAAGCAATCTTCCAAGAGTTATGAAAAGTCTTCTTTACAACAACTCTCGCGTCTTCAATCTAGCATTCCCTTAGCGATTTTAGTTGAAAAGGTTTACTTGAGCTTGCAAGATCGTGAAAGAATCATGAGTGAGTTGTCAAGTGCTGCATGGAAATTTTAGTCGAAGTCTAAGTCCGTGACACTAGGAAGTAGTGGCAAATAAGCAAGTTGGCTCAAAATTGGCAAGTTGAAAACGAGTCAACATAAAATGCCAAATATTAGAAATACTGGAGAAGAATATTATTGAATTAGTGTCTCTACATGATTACATTGATACCCAATTTATAGATACTATATTAGACTCCTTTTTCAACTAGGATACTATAATACAACCCTTTTCCAAGTAGGATTCTATATACTATTCCTATTCTAAGTAGGATTGTAGATATTATTTTTGTTCCTATTCCTATTTTAACACTCCCCCGCATGCTGGAGCAAACAAGTCATGTGTACCTAGCTTGTTATAAATGTAATTAATACAATGACCGATGAAGAGCTTGGTAAGATATCTGCAAGTTGATCACTCAGACTTCATACAATTGACAATCAATTTCGATGTGTTTTAGTCTTCTCATGAAATACTGAATTTGATGCATAATGCCAATCAATCTCAATGTGCTTGGTCTTCTCATGAAATATTGAATTTGATGCATAATGTCGATAAAACACAGAGTAATAAATTCTTGAATTGCAGTGTTGAACTTCCCAAACCTAGCTCAGAAGACTATTTCATAGCATAGAGTGACTTACACGATATACAAGGCTACTAGACTCCCCTTGAATAACAAAATCAAGTGGTTGCTCCATATAGATTTCTTCCTCGAGATCATCATAGAGAAAAACATTCTTAATGTTCAACTGATAAAAAGGTCAATGAAGAATGACAATATGGATCATCTCGAAATTGCTCCAAGAGTGTCTCTTTAAACTAGTTGAAACTTGCTCATGCGCCGAATTATTAAATTTGATGGCTGAAAGTGGTCATATATTGAGAAATAAAATTATATGGGTAGGATCAGAATGATGACACGACCCTACTAAGAAAGAGAATTATATGGGGAGGGTCAGAATGATGGCACAACCCTACTGAAATAGATAAATTGTATGGATAGGGTGGGAATGATGGCACGACCCAACAAAAACAAGAAAATAGCCACCGGAAGGATGGCACGGTGCTACGCAAATTGAATATGAAAAAGCAGTCACCAAAGATGGCACGGTGCTACGCAAATTGAATATGAAAAAGTAGTCACCAAAAAAATGGCACGGTGCCACGCAAATCAGATATGAGAAAGTATTCACCAGAAAAATGCACAGTGTTGCACAAATTAAATATGTGAGAATAGTCACAACAGAAATACACAATGACCTAATTTTTTTGCTAACATAATCATTGGCCATACAAGCGGAATATATAGGTCATAGCCACCCGCCGACGGGGAAACTTTTGATTATCTAGCAAGATCATAAAAGCTCTGATAGCATGTGAGAAATATTGGAGAAGAATATTACTAAATTAGTGTCTCTACATTATTACATTGATACCCTATTAATAGATACTATATTAAACTCCTTTTCCAACTAGGATACTATAATACAATCATTTTCCAAGTACGATTCTATATACTATTCCTATTCTAAGTAGGATTGTAGAGATTATTTTTGTTCCTATTCCTATTCTAACAACTAACAATTCAACTTGCTCATATTTTCTAAGGGTAAAAGTGGGTTGGTAAGAGATAGGTTGACGCATATTTACCCATAGTGTATGAGTTAATGTTTGTATGCATTACATTCGAAGCCAAAGTACAACTCCCGTGTCAAATCTATGGTTAGTTCCTGGGTAAAGGTAGGAAATCAGGAGTCAAGTCTCAGGTCGGGTCTTAGCTCGATTCCTGGTTGGGAATTAGGAGCCGGATCTTGAATTGGGTTAGGTCAGGATCAGATCTGGGACGAGAGTTAAGACTTGAGACCCAGGTCTTGAGTCAACTTTGGGTCTCGGGTAGGGCATTAGGGGGAACTCAAGTGTTGGTCCTGAGATGGGTTCAAGGTCAGAGTCCGGTCTTGGGTTGACTCCTATTATGGGATTGAGATTTGGTTTTAGGATTAAAGTCGACTCAGGTTAGGGTAGGGTTTTAGGCCAGGGTTTTGTGTCCTTGGTCGAAGGTTGGGTTGTAAGTCTAAAGGAAGGTCTTGCTTCTATTCTAGGATCAACGTTGAGAGTAGCATCCCTTCGAACCTCGAGTTGGGTTCTATATTTAGAGTGGGGAGAGAGGCCTTGGATCGGTTCTTGGGTCAAGATCAGGAGTCAAATCTCAAGTCTAGAGTTTGGTTAGGTCTTGAGTTGGGGTTGGAAATTTAGTTAGGACTAGAGTTGTGGCCAAACTCAGGTCGAAAGTCGGATATTGATTCCATAAATTAGGAACTAGAATATGGTTCAAGAATCGAGTCCCAAGTTAGGATCGAGACCAATTTTGAGACTAAGGTCTGTTTGAAGTTGGGTCTTTATCGAGAGTTGGGCTTGGATCAAGCTTTTGATTTGGGGCTGGAAATCAGGTTTCGAATCTAAGTTGGGATCAAGGTCAAGATTGGGAGTCAAGTCAGGGTTGGAAGCTCGAGTCTTAATGATGGGTAGAGAAATGTTTAGCCGTAGAGGTGAGCGGAGTTAAGTGTAAGGGCCACAGTAGAGGGAGGAGCAAGTGGTGGGTTAAGGGAAAGGGTGTGGGTCTAGCAGAAGGATACGGCGGAGGTATGGGGTGGTAAGTTGAGAGGTTGTGGGTCAAGGATCTATGGTCTATGGCATCTGGGTAGTTTAGTAGGTGGTTTTGGGGGTGGTGAAGTTGAAAAAAAGGTTTGAAAAATGTTTTCCTTACCTAATGTACGAAATTCATTTTCCTTAAATTGGAGTAAAATAGGTTCATTTGGAAATCATTTTCCAAGAGACTGACAACCAAACAAAAGAAAATTGGAAAGAAAATGTTTTCCTTCATACCAAACACACACTAGATGTTCCGTCAATTTCTATATTTTGCCCATATTATTACTCGTGTACTCATATTCTTACCGGTCAAATATGGGTTGAATCGAAAATTTTACCCTTTAAAAATATCACTCCCCAACCCATTAAAATATGGGTGGATTGTGGGGGTGGATTGTATATGGGCTCATTTGACCAGCACTGGGCGTAGGCAAAATACGATATTTCCTAGGCACCGAAGCAGTTCAATTCTGATCAAACATTGCTGTTTCACAATGGGCATATTTGGACATCGCCATCATAATGGGCATACTTACACATTGCCATTTCATAGTGGGCATATTTGAGGAGATAGGGATTATAAACTGTAGATTCCGATATTTCTAATCGTCAATTTCAGTCAGGTAAAGAGGAGGATGTCATGGCCTCAGGAGGGGACAGGAGATTAGTTCGGAAGTTGAACTATCTCACTGTAAGCGTTGCTTCTCTAAATGGTGGAACTTTCTGCACCCTTTGAGCTTTTTGAAGTTGCAACCACCACTGAAGAAATGGAACTTGGGCTAATTCAACCCCAAAAAATCTAGCTCGTGACGGAAGGATTGTTCAAGATCTTGTCAAGAGGCAGCCCTCACCCTTATAGCATTAATGTGGGACTAAAAACTCCCCACATATGTCTAGGATTGAACATCTGAAGCATGGACAAAATATAAGATGGATTCCAACATCAAGCAATCAAGAAATTGGGATAAGCCAGCACTGCTACTATGATAAGAAATGGACTTCGGGCTAACTCAGCTCCAGAAGCTAACTCATGGGGAAGCCCAAGAAACCATCCCACCTCTAAAGCACCAATGTGGGACTCAACAAAAATAAAGGAGCTCAAGGCAAGCAAAGAAAACCATATGCAGAGGAAGAGAGAAAATAATGGGCAACCGAACGTTTAGAGTTTAACGAACCTGATAATATGCATAGGCAGCATAAAATAGGATTAGAAGTGGCATTATGGCCCACAGAGATATAGTGCTGACGACTCCAATCAGAATAAATGTCGAGAGCAGCTGCCACAATTGGCTGAGACACATATTACCAATATTTGCAACATTGCGATCAATATCTCCAAGATCCTTTGCAAATCTGTTGATTATGCGTCCAGATGGATTAGTTTGGAAGAATACCATTGGTGCTCGAAGTATCGAATGCAGCATGGAGTCATGAAGCCTTTTAGCTGCATTTAGGCTTGAGATGACCAACCAGAAGGAATTTGCCAGTGTTACAATCACCTGTAGAAAGTGAACTTAGAATGAGCCTGATACACAATACTCTGAAGAAACATAATGACAATTAGAAAATTTCCTGTTCCTTTGTCTTCATTATCAATTGAAAAGCTAAAATACTAAGCTAATGGAGGAGTTCCCTGATACACAAATATATGACTGGGCTTCACGCTTATCTATGTTGCGCGGACTCTTCGTTTTGGCTGCCAAACCTATCTCAACGCGACACTGGTGCAGGTGCGGGATGCGTGTCGGATTCGGTCAATGCTGTCCGGATACTTTGACCAGAGTCAAGAATAAATTTGAATGGGGAAATTGAGAACTTCAAAAACTCGACGACTAGAAACAGATCAAACTTCGGCGGTATTTTGGTATATAGAGAGACGATCAGAGATGGATCAAACATCAGCAGCATTTTGGCAGAGAGAGAGCGCGCGCGAATGAGCTAGGCTTGAAGTCTTGTTGTCTTCAAAGAGGCAGAGGTGAGGAAGATGAAATAAAATATAAAAGTAGGGTTTTGCAGAGATTTGTCAAAGCTTACTCTTCATGGGTTGCAACTAAAATTACTTTAACATTTGGGCCTAACCACTTCTAATGACATTTAACTTTCATGTGCCTACTGTTTGTATAATCAGTGTTGTGGACTTTGTTGGACTATTTTGTAGTGTAAAAAATCTCTTAACGGCTTGGACAATAAATTTTATTATCATTTACACATAATTTTTTTAGCTTTATAATTTGTTAGGAGATAAGACTAGGATAATTTGACTCCAAAACTGAATTCTACAAAGTATCTCCAAATTTAGAATATATTTGTAAATATATTTTTATAATGTTGAACATTTAATTGAATCCCAGCACCGTATCAATACTCGGATTCGTACCCCCTGTTAATTATGGTATAATTAGATAGTGTAGATATGAGAATATTCCCTAATAAGTTAGGAGATTGTGTAATATTTTATTAGTTTCTTTCCTTATTTACATTATTTGTAACAACTATTTAAACCATCAACTTGAGAGAATAAATGAATAAACCAAAAATTCCCAATATCTCTTCTTCTTCTTCTTTGAATTTCACATGGTATTAGAGCCATTGGGTGTTTTTGCCCTCTATCTGAATCGTTCTTTTTTTTTTCCGACCCCCCAAAAAAAAAGACAGTTTGGAAAATCTTTGAAATTAGGAAAAATTAGTTAAATACATATTTTATTTTACCATATTCTTTAAAAATCTTCACCATTTAAAAAAGATTACAAAAATAACCAAATTGATAATCAGACTACTACAAGTCAGATTAAGTCAATTGTTTCCTCTACACCATCACTTGCAATTACAACAGTAAAGTTAGATGGTAGTGGTAATTACACCTCTTGGGAAGTCTCTGTAGAATTGTGGTTTATAGGTTAAGGATTTGAAGAACTTGCTCAAAAACAGTAGTAATATTGGACCAACTGATAGACCTACTTGGGTTAAAGTAGATGCACAATTGTGTAGT
>JAPFFP010000012.1:11674820-11684888 GCA_026153255.1 Solanum medicagineum | reverse complement strand
TAGGAGCTTTGCTTATGGGTTATCTTAGTGTGAATACATTTGTTAGGATTGATATGAGAGGCTTTACGCTAGTAATGAGCCTTAGATGCCTTAGTATGCGCTTTATTGCCCTTGTAGCTAGGTGTGGCTTCCGATAGGGCTTGTTTTGGATGGAGCATCTTGTGCTAGTGCTTGAGATCTTAGTGGCTCATCGTACTCATAGTTTTGGCTTCCCTATGCTCGATTGTAGACCGGAGCGACATGATTTTGGGGTAAGGCATCATTGGTTGAGTTATTTCTCTCCCCTTATAAATTCTAGAGGTCTTCTCGATTCCGTTGTTTGTTGATTAGCGGTAGGCCTGTTATAATTTATAAAGTTGTTATATCGGTGGGCCTAAGGCCGTGTTCGAGGAGTCGTTGGGCCCCAAGTTAGTTCTCTCTCTCTTTGTAGAGTAGAAGTGTTAGTATTCTACTCTGATCTTGTGTACCTTGTTTGGATACTAGTGACGGCATGTATTACATTGGTTGCTCATTCTCACATTTTTTGCGGTAGAATCCTGATCTATGTATTGATTCCTCATTATCACTCACACATAGGATTGTTTTCACACTGTTGGTTTTTAACTGATTTTAAAGAAAATCATACCACCTGGATCACTTGCCAAACCAATTCTTTTAGATGCATGAAGGGTCGAGGATGTACCCCTTTTCATTTGTGACTGTAGAGGCATCTGGGATGTCCTCAACTTTTACTCGACTCGTCGGCACATCGTCGCCCTTCCCTGCATAGGTTTGGCTACTAATTCCTTCGGTACCACGACATGAGATGAATTATTATAAGACCTGATTTGGGCCCATGCAGTGTATACAGACTTCCCGCTTCCCCATGGATCCCTCTAGCCATGAGTACCACTGTACCGAATGGGGGCACTACATGGGTCCTACTTTGCAACACAACTGGGGTAGGTCTATACACTTATTTATTGACGGTTCAGTTAATTCTACTACATGTCTTGCATTCATATGTATTGCCTATCACCAGTATAATTGCTTGCTTTTTGGCACCCTCGATCGTATGGGAGGCCAATTGGGTTATATTTGCTAATTGTACCTTCCGAGCTTATGAGGGTTCAAATAGGTATCATTTGATTATAGGTGTGCTTATCTTGTATTCTACTATTAGTTGGCTTCTTGTGTGGCTTATTCTCAACTTGATATTGGTACCACCTTTTAGATTGTGTTGGATTAAGCTTTAGTTTGTTATGTTGTATAGTGGTGATTCCCTTCATTATGCCTTGTTTAGTTGATTCCTGCATTAACTTTGTGATGCGAGTAGGTTGGTGGGCTTGCGCTTCACGTACTGTCCTTTTTCTTCATCTTTATTACTAATTCTATCTTGATTATATCTCTTGTGTAGTTACTAGTGTTGTGCCTTCCTTATTTATATGTTCTGTATATTTGCTTTATCTGTGCAGCTCAATCAGCCTATGCCTACTGAATACCATTTGTTTGGTACTCATACTACACTTCTGCACTTGCAGATCATAGTACGAGTTCTCGCCGCTAAGTTGGATTCGTGCAAAGCTGCTTTTGGATTTCGGGAGTGGAGTGAGCTCCTAGCATTTAGAGTTACCGATTTTCATATATTTTGACTAGGCTAGTCTTTTTTATGTTGCATTCAGAGATAGCCTGTACTAATTTTGTATTTGTAAAAGTCTTGTACTCCTATTTTAATTAGATCCTTGATTACTGACTGATGTCAGGTTTTGGGGATGGTTTCTTGCGTATTATTGCAATTGTTTTCTCTTTCCTCTCTTTATCATTAGCTTTATGCTTCTTATTATTATCTTTCCCATGATAGCTCGTTGCTTATGGTTCCGAGCTAAGGATCAGACTTACTTACCTATTGGCGGGGTATAGTAGGTGCCATTATGACCTAAGAAATCAAGTCATGACATAATTCTATAGTTGGGATCTCCCTCGCCTTTGTTTTTATCACGTATATTATTAGATAAATACCACATCAGTATGGGAGAAGAAAATTAGGGGTTATACAGAGTGAGGTCAGGAATTCGATTCCGGGACGCCTTTCAAGCTAAAGACCAAGAGGGGAAAACCCGAGGTCTCAAAGGTTGCATTAGGAATACCTAGGCAGTTGGGGCCTAGCTGTTACGGGTGGTATTGGAGCCGATACATCCCCTGGTATGATGGTTGGGAAAACCTCAACAATGACATTGAGTTCCTAAAGGAGTATGAATCACTACAAATAAAATGAAATATTCCATGCTAGAAGCTATTGCACTACAGATAATACCACTTTCTCTACACCAGTGTACCGATGCAATGGGAGAAGCAAGAGAACATCAAAGGGTAATATGTGCGAAAAGTTTGTGCCTAGAATTTTTCTCTTGATAAGTGTTGTAACTCTCGTTTTTTTTAGATTCTGCAAAAGAAATTAGGATTCCAAAATTGTTGAATGACCAGGATATTTATGTACGACTGACTTGATTAAAATTTCCAAGGATAAATGTCTCGAAGCATATACTTTAACTTATTACCTCATCAAAACATTCCAGTTGATAATACCAGTTTCGCGCTCTTCCTGCCTGATAAGAACAGATTTACCAGCCTTCCTTTTGGTTGCGGAGGTTACATCTTTTTGGAGCTCATGCATAATGTTTGAAGACTGTGAACTCTCATTGTCAAAGTTTGGGCCATATTCAGTTTCAGACCCATAACTTTCCGTTTTCCCAGCATTTTCCATTAGCTTTGGAAAAAGTGTGCCATGTTCCAAAAGCTTCTCGAAGGTCCCATCCTCTTTCACCATTCCTTCAGAGACCAAAATGATCCGATCCACCTGAGGTAGAAAATGCAGTTGATTTGTCACAAGCACCCTAGTCTTTCCTTGCAATTCTTCCTTTATACAGTTTTTAAAAACCTGAAAAAAAAACATTGCACTGCAAGTTAGATCCAACTTGCATCTAGCATATGCTTTCAAACTGCAACGAGAAGGATGGAACAATTGCAATTGGTATATTCTGTGAAGAAATCATTTACTGCAAATTAGTCCTGTACATATACAGAGAAGAGGTTAGTCAACTTGGAAAAATCTACAGATGGAGAAATGAAGATTGGATATTGAAGGTAAGGTCTTCTCAGGTCATGTTGATATACTCTATCCCTTACTGAAATGGTGTTGTCCAGGCATTCATACAAGACCATTACCTGATGGGCAACATGTGCATCAAGAGCACTTAAGGGATCATCAAATATATAGACATCGGAATTTTTGTAGACAGCCCTAGCCATTGACACTCTTTGCTTTTGTCCTCCGCTAATATTCACTCCTCTTTCGCCGATTTCTGTAAGGTCCCGACCCTGAATATTTTAGACGTGTGAACATATCAGCTTCATGTAGCGAACTAGTAAATAGAGAACTCCACACATCACAAAGATATATTGACACAAATAGACCACCATCAAATGGACTTACTGGAAGTAAGTCAAGATCCTGGTCCAATGCAGTGACATCTATTGCCTTCCAATATCTTGTTGATTCAAAGTTGGAACCAAATAATATATTTTCACGTACCTAAAAACCAGTAAGGTAAAGGTAATTGCATCGTTCTATATAAATGTACAAACATAATTTATCACATTTTACAAATATCCACAAAATATTATAATGACTGCCTGAAGCATGTTCATGTAAACAGACTTATGTTACAGGCATAAGAAGGAATGTGGATAAATTGAAGCTCACAGTGGCATTGAAGATCCAGGATACTTGAGGAACATATGCAATAGAACCTCTGATAGTGACACTTGCATTGCCTAAGGGAGGAAGCTCCCCAAGAATTGCTGAAATCAGAGATGTCTTTCCTTCTCCAGTCCCACCCACAATAGCAACTAGCTCACCAACTGGTATATCAAAATTGATATTTGACAAAGTGGGATGCTCAGGCTGTAAAAATAAGAGGTTAAAATATAAAAATTGAAAAAGAAACAAAAACCTCCAACCTGATGACAATTATCAAGAAAAATGAAAATGTCAGTGTGAAAGAACAATTTGAGGACCTCTGAAGGATGTTCGAAGAGGTTATAGGGGAGTTCACAAAAAGGATCTGATTGTAAATAGAGGCTTCAACCTATGTTGGGGTGGGGGCGGATGTAGCCAAGTAGATCAAGGCAATGGATTATGAATCGACCACGCATGGGTTCAATCCCCATTGTTCACCCATCAATAAATAGACCGTTTGCTTCGGAGACACAAGACCAGCCTAGAAAGCAATTTTCCTGCAAGTCATCTCGATGCTTTCAAACGCATCCAAGCAACTGGTATCTGCTTGAAAGATAGAAAGCATAGAATCGCATTGCCTACTTGTTGAAAGCAAAAATGGAATGGCCGATTACTAGAGTATTGTATTACCCTCCAATAGGACTATACAGAGCAGCGGGAAGATCGGAATCCAGTGAATCTGTCTTTAAAATGTAGCTCCGCACGTCACCCATTGTGTAATGATAGTGTGCCTTCAACCCATGATCTTAGTGCTCAGATTGCACCTTCTATATCTGTAATTGTAAGTGCATATGGATATGCTAATTTATATGTGGGTTCCGCTTCGGGAAAGACGAGTTGACTCCACAAAGTAGAAAATGCCTCAGATATTCCATTAACGGTTACCTAGCCCAGGAAACGGAAAGAAAGAGAAATTTGCTAGAGGCACCTTCTATTCCTTGCCACAACGTATCCCAAGTTGGCTACCTTTCCCTTGAGGAATCCTAGGGGACTCTTGCTTGTAGGCGTAAGGAAGATATCTGATTCACCGCTTGGACCTAAAAACAATCTACTAAAGGTCTTCCAATTCTGCTGTGAGTATTTTCTTATCTTGGATCTTATTGATTTACACCCTTTTGGTCTATGGGGTGCCCTCTTTTCTATTTTTATTTCTTTCATCGTCCTAATCCCTCAAGTAAGCTTCATGCCAATCTAACTAAGGTAAGGGGGGAAGACCTCATTTCACCATTCATATTTATTCTTCTTAGGCCTGCTTCGGGCATTCAATCCGACATTTCATTTCCCCCTTCATCATTTGATTTTTCACATCTAAGAGCTGATCTTGCAAAAGGAGTACAATGCGATAACAAGTTTTGTGATCACTAAAAAGTACCACTGGATTTTGAACCCATCACTCTTGGATACTCACCTTAGTTTCATTCGGCTTTATCCCTAGCATTAATGTCTCTATCAGGCACTCTTCTAAAGTTGTCCGAAAGCCCTCATATTCAACTCACTGCCTCATCCACATAGCATGAACTCACTCGGAGTGCTTTATCCATCTATGGTGGAGAACTCTAAACGTTCAGAGTGCCAATTCTCTTTCAGAAGAAGCACGATGGATAGCTCGACGACTCTTCTCTTCACAAGTAGGCTTGGCGCTCAGTCGATTTGAAATGCTAGAAAATACAAGACGACTGAGGAGGCACTGGAGTGAAGTGATTACATGAGAATATGTCGTATGTTTTGAAGTTAAATATTAACGTGAGGTCACTTAATACTATAGGGTGGGTAGAAATGGTTCTGTATTATGTCCTGTTCAAATAAGTTGAGTCTTTGATGAACATAGTATGGTGTCGTGATAACGGGTGAGGAAGATTTAATAAAGAGTGAAAAGAATTTACAATGATTAACTTGTTAATATAAGTGGTAGTGGGTTAGGAGGTTGAGTAATCGGAATTTGATGATAATAATGTTCTGGACTTAACTATGTGATGACTTCTGCATAAGTTACCTCTGTATGTGTGATTAATAGGGATGACAAGGCCAGGGACTGTTCTAAGAAATTAATAATGAAACTATAATCTTTTGTGACTGACGAAGGTAAGAGCGTAATAGGGGATCTACAGACGTATTAACTGTGATGTAACATTGTGACCCAACTGTATTGTTATTCATGTTGATTTTATGATGTTTTATATGGAACTAATCCAGGTCAGCCATGGCTAGAAGTCAAATGATGATAAAGTTGCTTAGAAGTTTGAACTATGCAACCACCAGTTTCATGAGTAAAATAATACTTCTCCAGTGGCTTAGTGGAACATAGCAGATAGATAAAGAAGAGTTAGACCTTAGAATCCCATGAAAAGAACCCGCCCCTGATTGAAATCGCAGGAAACCCAGGTTCAAGTGGTGGATTAGGTAAGAGCACTCTCTCTTCAGCTAAGAACAACTCCTCCATTCGTTGCAATGATACATTTGAATTTACAACCTGTATGTAAGACAGACAGAACAGTTTGTAATAACCCAATATTTAATAAATGATTAATTGGTAAGTTTAACCAATAGAAAAGGGAAAAAAATGGTAATCTTGTCTTCCATGTAGACAACAGTACATAGAAAGTCTGTCAACAAACACTTGCACGCATTCTCCAAGAACTTTCTCCTCATTATTATATGATGTTAATATTAAAGAAATAATTTCGGATGATTTATGAGTTCCATGTAGAATGCTGAGATACTGAGGTCCATATAATCTATGTATTCCTCAATAAAGAGAAGTATTGTTCAGCATAATCTTCTACTCATGGTGGTTAATGATAGTAAATTTCTGTAGACAAAGCACAGACAAAATAACTTGGAAGTGATGTCTAGGGAGATTCATGAAAGAGATGGAAGAACACACTGCATTACATTAAGCAGACATATGAAGAACTCTATATTAAGGGAAAGAACTCCACGCAGCTAACTATAAGAAAGGACAATACTAGAGTTGAGAAAAAGAACCTGAGTTATTATGTTTGGAAGCATGTTCAAAGGAAACCTCAGAATTGCAAAGAGAGAAAGTGATGAAAAAGCTCTGGCTGCTGTCAAATTTCCACCAAGCAAAGTGAAGCATCCAAATGAAATAACTGTCACGAGAACGGGGATGCTGTTCAGCATGAAATTGTTGAACTGTTGATAGAAAGGGAAAGAGAAGAAACAATGAGAAAAAGAAGGATCTGCATCTTAAGCAAAATGTGCAAAGTCATTTGAGTCAAGGTCCCCTATCAAGTCATGTAGAGAACATGTTGAACCATCATTGCACAAAACCTAATCTTCCATCACTAAAAGATAAGTGCAGTTCATTATTCCTGTACCGTGTCCTATTTTCACAATGCTAACCCACTAGATTATTCCAGTTGTTTGGTTTGTTCTGATTTTGCCGCTTGTAGGTAGCTTCAGAAGTGTGTCTAATTAAAAGCTATATGTAAAATTCTCAAAAGTTAGATTCTCTTAGAGATAAGGTTTTTCGGAAAACCTTGACAATTACTGGATCACATCGTTTCAGTGAAAAAATTATACATATAAGGAACCAAATGCTGAAGTGTCATTCCAAAACAAAAGAACTTTCTTGAAGCTAATTTAGCTTAATTCTATGCACAGGCAGGTTATAACATACCGCTGCTAATAGCTGTGCTTTCCTGAACCAAGAAAGTTCACCATTCCTCATTCCTTGGACTTTAGATTGGAAGCTCTTCTCCCATGCATAACATCTATCTCAATCCACAGAAAATCAAGCCCATTTCCAGATTTTCTGAAAAACAGAAGGGAAACAAAAGGAAAGAAGAAAAAAAAGCAGAAAAAACCATACTTCACAACATCCATTGCAGCAAGTACTTCATTAGTTAGACCAACCCTTTTGTCAGTATATTGCAATCCTTCTTTGGATAGTTTTCGCATATAGCTAACGATAATTGTCTGTGCCAAAAGGATACACACGTATGTTTTAGAGACCACTTTGAACAGAAAATTACATAGTGCTATAATGGTTGATAACTAGTGTTATAATGGTTGATAAGAGTTCGAAATGACTAAGACTGAGTACAATATGAAGCTTCTGATCTATAGTTTATTAGTGCAATGTGGACTTCTTTTATGAAGTGATTAAATTTATTGTTTGAAGAGGGGTGTTCCTGCATATATGCATAAAGAGAGTATTGTATCTCATACCAATGCATGATTCTCCGTCAAGTACTGTACCTCATACAAAACCATGATTCTCAATGAAAAGCACCCTATGATTTATTTATAGGTGTTCCAACAATGAAATTAAAAGAAGTAAAAGTTCTATCGCCGGCCTCTTCTGCTTTCTCGAAGATAGCATATTTTTAACATGACTGTTAGATAGTTATTGGTCATTTGGTAGTTAAGAAATAAATTGTTCATACATTAAAATCAACATAACTAATACTATGTTTGGTAGCATTTAGTTATTGTGCACAAAATTCAACATACCAAGTGTGTGTTTGGTTACCAATTTACAATCCTGCATAACTAATACTGTACAAGTCATAAGGGAATCTATGTATAATTTTATGCAGTGAAGATGGAATAACTAAACCATGCAATAATTAAACTCTCAATAACTAACCTTTGCATTACTAATAATTGCGTACGTTTACCCAACAACCATACGACCACTAATGTGTATTAGTAGACTTAGTATGCCAGAATGGAAAAGGTGTATAACGCACAATGTAGAATGTTAGTATAAACAGAGTTCAGTGTTATACAATAGAGAACATAGATAATGATATATTCTCTTGGGTCATTATTACTCACATAAAATTAGAACTGGAAAAATAATCATTACAACATTCACAGGTGAAATATGGGAGATCATCTCTATTTCCACTGGTCTTGAGCAAAAACTAACACCGCCATCAGGTTCATCATCATGAAGTAATAAAAACCCCGTCAAACCTCCCAACAGAAATTCTCATGCACCGCCTAAAGATAGAGTTGCGGGGAATGTCTTTCTCCATGGTGACCAAGAGGAAGACATTTTGTTGCTAGTGAGGAGAGGGGGGAGAATCTAGTAGTCATGTATGTCAATAGCACCAATCAATCTTCTGAAAAAATCTCCTCAACCCTGGTTTGAGTAGTTTTTTTTTAAAATAAAACTGGTAATTCAGAAGTTTGGCATGACTCTTAGTGAAATTAATCAGTGTTTTATCAGCATAATGCTCCAGAGTTTGAATTTTTTTGGTTTTATATTGAAAAAACTGTTATCACCGTCACCAACATCGATCAAGATAGTATCACTAACTTAAAACAAAATCTCTTTCCGCTACCTCGACAAACTGAAGTATTCTCTAAGTATTGAAGTTATGCAGTCCAGATCAGGTATTCTTATTTCACAATGAAACTATTCCTTAAACAGTCGTGAGGAGATAAGATGTAAACCCATTGAAAAACCTATAGATCTGATTGCTAAATTTCTTCCAGGACAGGGGGAGCCACTTAGTTATTCCGGAAGGTATAGATGGTTGGTCGGTGAGTTGAATTATCTCATAGTGACTACACCAAGTTTCTTCTCCTGAAAGTGTTGTAAGTCAGTCTATGGATTATCCCTGTGATAGTCATTGGGATGCAGTAGTACATATTCTACTACATGTAAAGTACACTCTAGGCAAAGGCGTACTCTCTGAGGATCAAGTACACTTGCAGATTGCTGTATATACGGAAGCTTATAGGGCAGGATCACCTTCGGATTAACCTTCTATATCTACATATTAAGTTATAGTAGGAGGTAATTCGGTATCTTGAAAGAGTACGAAACTGAGTGTGGTTGCTCGATCTAGTGCAGAAGCATAATATAGACCAGTGGGTATAGCAACTTGTAAGCTAGTTTGGGTTAGCAGTTGCTCAGAAAACTAAAATTTGGAGAAATCAGTTAGATGTTGTGGCAACATTTTTAATAAGCACTCCATACCAAAAAGCCAATTTAAGTAAAGAATAGATGATGAAGCTGCTAGTGACAAGTTATAACTCAGACTTGGAGGAAGAATACACCACCTGAATTGGGATCATTAAAATTAGCATAAGAGCACCCAGAAGAGAAGCCAGACCTAGTTGCTGGTAAAGAAGAACCACGGCAATGACAATCCGAAATGGAGCAGACCATAAAACATGAAGCTGCTGGCACACTTGCTGAAAAAATTAAGAACCATATTACCCAATATCCAACAAAAAGTGATTAACCACTATGAACAAACCACATTTTTTCCTAGTCATCCATAATGCATGTTGTTAGAATAGGAATAGGT
>JAPFFP010000012.1:11618936-11652610 GCA_026153255.1 Solanum medicagineum | reverse complement strand
ATGGGAATTTCGAGTGCGCCATTGGATCCAGACTGTCGGATTTGGTGTGGTTACATAGTTTGTTTGTGTGTTTTGGAAATTTGAACCGAAAAAGATTAAAATTTGCAGCAAGGCATCTGGTGCAGCCACTATAGCGAGGTCGCTATAGCGACAACTGCCTTATGGGGGTGGTTCGCTATAGTGGCGTCCGTAAGGGTTTAAAAGTGAAGCAATTTCCAAAAATTGTCAAGAAAAAAAAAGCCATTAGTGGCGAGCATAGGACATACATGGATCCTTCCAGTTTCCTTCTATATTTGTGGTTGTCTTTTAATGACCCCAGACTAGCCTTGTATATTGTTTTAGTTTTGTATATGTATATAGAGATGTACTATGGTTAGTGTGTTGTATTGTGTATATAGTAGATCCGTACAGGTGACTTCCAGGTCCTAGGACAGGATATTTTGTTGTTGTTATGTTTATGCATGCCTAGTATTAGCTTGTGCTTACGTTGGTTTTGGTCAAATTGTTCTGCTATGCCTATTACTAGATGTTCCAGAACAGGGTTGGGCTTGCCTATCGGGGGTAAGGTAGGTGCCATCATGACCTGTAAAGTTGGGTCGTGACACTAGTTCTTATAAAAAAGGTTTTCTTATAAATCAAATGAATGAATGTAATTAGGAAAACAATTAGGGTGGTGGAGATTACGGTAAGAAGGTGCATCTATTACGAGAACCAATTTGGATTCATGTTGGGGCATTCAACTATAGAAGTCCTTCGTCTCATGAAGAGATCAGTGGACCAAAATAGAAAGAAGAGAGAGACTTATACATGTGTTCATTAACCTAGACCAGAAAAGACATATGGCAAAGTCTCTGGGGGTTCTATGAAGATGTTTGGAGACTAGAAGTGTATTGTAACTTACATTCAGGTGATTAAGGACATATACGATGGGGTCAAGACACTAGTGAGGATGGAAAAGGGGACTTAGAGAACTTCTCAGTCGTGATAATGTTGCACTAGGGATCAACTCTTAGCCCATTTTATTCGTTTTGGTGATGGCTGAACCAAGTGGCATATTCAAGAGGAGGTACTATGGTGTATGCTATCAGCAAATGACATAGTATTGATTGATATGACACACAGCATAGTTAACAATAAGCTAGAGATTTGGAGATCGAACCTGAAGTCTAAAAGGTTCAGGTTGAGCAGGACTAAAACAGAATACGTAGAGTGCAATGATGTAACTCGTGAGGCAGATGTGGAAGTGAGGATCGGGACTTAGGCCATCTCTAAGAGAGGAAGTTTCAAGTATCTTAGGTCTACTATCCAAGGTAATGGTGAGATCAACGAGGACATTACATATCATATTAGAGCAGGGGACGAAATGGAGGCTTGTGGTGGTTTGTGTGACAAGAATGTGTCATCAAGACTTAAAAGTTAAGTTTTATAAAGTGGTGTTAGACCAGCTATGTTGTATGAGGTAAAGTGTTGGCCGGTCAATAACTCGCACATCCAGAAGATGTTAAGATTTCCCAACGAAATCTTTTGTTTGGAAATAAAAATACATGATCTGGACTGAGCAACCTTAATACATAAAAAGTACTTCAGTCTGTCAAGGTCTTTCATTTGGAAATGTTCCATGAGTTGTTGCTTTAAATTAGTGATTCCATGATAAACATTTTGTCAAAATAACCATCAAATAAATACATAGATTGAGTAGAATGCAAATAAAACACAAAGTGATCAACTTCACTACAAGTCATGCCACACTCCTGAATTACTAGCTGAACTTTCCAAACTAGCCTTAAGGAGATTATTTTAAATCATAGTGTGATGGATGCAACGGCATATCATGCTACTAGAATCCCTCTAAGCAACAAAACCTAGAAGTTGCTCCATATAAATTTCCTCCTCAAGGTTACCATGGGAGAAAGCATTTATAATATCCAACTGATAAAGTGGTCAATGACAGACAACAGACATGGATGGAAACAACAACAACAACAACAACATACCCAGTGGAATCCCACAAGTGGGGTCTGGGGAAGGTAGAATGTACGTTGACCTTACCACTACCTCATAGAAGTGGAGAGGTTGTTTATTGGAAACCCTCGTCTCAAAAACTCATAAGCAGAATAAACTAGATATGACAAAAAGGAAAGGAAAGGGAACAAAAAGAGCGACTAATAATGAAAAGCACATGACAATATGCAAATACGATAAAACTAGCACATATACAATAGATAATGACAACACATGTTAAACCCACTACCCTACTATACCCCAAGACCTGACATCCACCTAGCCCTACTAACCATGATAGAAACAGACAAGCAAATGCTATTTGTCCACAGAAGAGAAAATATCATTGTTATCAAACCCAAATATTTAAGTATACCCATTGGCAACAAGGTGACCCTTGCTTGGTTATCCAGACCAACTTTGACTACATAAACCCTACGACAACCAACAGTAGATTTCCCTTGAGCAAGAGAAACAAGCTTCCAAGTGCCACTTGCATGTAAAGCAGACATCTCATTAATCATTGTAATCCTAGATGAGGAAGTGCTTTACTGATAAACTTAAGGATGAAAATAGAGGACAAAGATGATCAGAAATCATAACGGGTGATAATACACAATGATTATTTAAAAAGGTACATTGTTGTTAGTATTATGAGGGGACCATGTACCTTTTCGAAGTGCAATCAATCCTCTGGGAGGAAACATGTCCGCCAAGAATTTAAGTCTAGCGCAAGACATGAATCATCTTGGCTTGATTCTGGACATGGACGATGATGATAAAACAGGAATGGTGGCACTTTGACTCGAGATATAGAAGTAACAGAAGATTCCTCAAAAGTCAGAAAATGAAAGTCCTTGGAGATATAAGGATAATGAAGATGTAAAGTAAGGTCGATGCCCAAAAAATGTGACATCACCTATTATGATGCTAAGGAATATGAGTTGAGTAGCAACGATGACCCTTTTGAACCGGAGAATAACCAAGAAAAACACATTTGAGATCAGAAGGAGTTAAGTTATCTATCCCATAGGCTAAATAATGAACAAAACTTGTTCTCCCAAAGCACAAGGGTGTGTACCAACGTCAATGAACTGGGTGAGAACCATGAGGTCTCAGGTTCAAATCCCAGCAGAGACAAAAATACAAGGTGATTTCTTCTCATCTAACCTAGCCATGATATATAGAGTTACCTGATACTTGTTGCTAGAGTGAGATGCCAAGTATTCCCTGGAATTAGCCAAGGTACACACAACATGGCCCGGACTTCCAGGGTTCTCAAAGAAAAACATATTAGCTGATTTTCTTCTGTGCAGACTTAGTCAACTATAGTAAACAAGGAAAAGTTTACTCTTGAGGTCAGGTCATTAGCACTGATATCCCTTGTGAGAAAAAATATGAAAATTAGTAAGCTCATATGTACTGATTTGTCAACATGGTAGCTGGATCTTCAATTTTCCAGCTTCCTTAAACACCGAAACAGGCAATAAAAGCCATCTTTGGTTTCTACATAAGATAGGCAGGCATGTAGATTTCAGATGTTTAAATTTATGTCAAGGCTCCAAAAAAGGCAACTAGCTTGTTTTATTGTTTTCGTACCATCTGATTCTCAATTGCTGTTTCCTAGAATATAATGCCAAGGATTTCACATGTTTCAGCTCTTCGTAGTTTTTTCTCCAGAGAACTGTCTGACAAGATGCAGAGTTCTCTTGCAGATACAGGATCTCTCTTTCATACCATAAGATTCATTTCCTGAGTGTTTTTTTTCTTTTTAGGTTAGCTGTGCAACCCTTGTTTGCTCTTAGGGAAGATTGGTGGAGAGTTTTGTTGATTGCTCAAACTCATTAAGCTTTGAAATTGTAGGGGATCCTTCGTATTTTACTTCTTACAGCTACTTTCATTGATCAAATTCTCTAAATCAATGGGGAGTATAATATTATCCAACCACAGTTCTTTTTTATGATATGTTGGCATGTAGCTTCTTTTTCTTTGATAGGAAAGCTTTATGGGTCATCCAACATTCATGAACTTGACCAGATAACTTGACAATACTAATAAGCCTTGTAGAAGAGAAATTACTTGAAATAGCTATTGACCAAAAACAAAAATATCAAACTCAACAACAACATTACAACAACAACATTGCCCCATTGCCTCAAAGGCTCCCGCCCATTGCGGGGTAAGGGGGGGTCTGATGTACGCAGCCTGACCCCTATGTTTAAAACATAGAGCAACTGTTTCCGGATGACCCATGATGAGCGTCGAAAGTTGCATTGACTAACTGCTACTTCACAATTGAACGAAGCGCAGGCAGTTTAAAGAGCCATTTTGCTTTATTCCATCATACCCCAAAGCCAAAAAATATCAAACTCACCTGGAGTAAAAACTCTGCATTGAGAGAACGAAGCTGAGGATCACAAGTTCACTGACCAAAACATAGATTACTCCAAATCTGACATACCATCGGAACTCCTTGATATAGACTTTAGTTTCCACCAGATTCATAAAAACAATGGAAATCCAAGCAAGTGACTCAATGCTCAAAGAAACCATCTGGAAGAAAAGACCACATATATCAGTTGACTAGACATATGAAGCAACAATCTCACTAGACTGGTCAACAGTTAGGAGTAACCAAAATTGATGCTGCTATTTATAGCTAAATGCAAAGAACTGATCAGATCTTGGATGAACATGTAAGTAACATGCTACTCTTTTATTCTCCACAGTCCAGACCTAGTAATCATATTGCAAACAAATGACCAACAGTCTTAACTGATTGACATTTCCAAAAGGCATGAGCACCAATACCTGAATACCCAGCAAAAGATGATCCAAGCATTTTTGTATCAACATTATCAAAAGAATGTGCATACTTCATCCAAAAAAAATGTGCATACCCTAAAGCTACTCATGACCTACAAAAAATTCTCACCAACTGATACGACTTCCCTTAGTAACCTTCACCCGCTACCTATGTAAAAATAAGCCTATGATTTACTAAAGGAGACAGGGAAGTTGGGAGTACACCTATCAAGTACAATCACGGGTTGAGTGAAGCATAAGATGATCTAGTAGTGGATAAAAGGTCATAACAACGACTTGTTAATTTATCCATTCCACACTAGACTCAATATAGTCTATGTCATGAGCATGGTAAGGCAGTTATGCACAATCCAAAGGTAGTCCACCTAAGAGCAGCACACAAAATAAAGAGTCTGAAAGGGATCCCTTAAGACAACTTCAATTCAAAAGGGGAAGCACCTTGACTTTACAAAATTATACGGATGCAGACTATGTCCCAATTCAACAAGAAGTCAACCTCAGGGTATTGCACTTTCTCGAGTGGTAATCTGATGGCATGGAGTAATAAAAAGAAGAATGTTGTGCCAAGGTCAAGTGTTGAATCAGAGTCCAGAGCGATGATATTGGTGTTTGTGAGCTACTGTGGCTAAAATTAAATCTTGAAGACCTGAAAGTAAAGTGATAGGCACCTTCAAAGCTATAATGTGATACTAAGTCAGCAATAGGTATAGCCCTGCAGAATGATCGAACAAATCAATTCACACTTCATCAAAGAAAAATCGGATAGCGGGTTGATTTGTACTCCATTCATGTCATCCAGGCGTACTAGCGGACATTCTTACAAAAGGACAGCAAGCCCTTTTGAAAGACTTGTTACCAACTTGACAAATTGAAGATACTTATTCACCAGCTTGAAGGGGAGTATTAGATTAGGACAGAGTTTTTACAGTTGTACAACAAGAAGATACCCAAAGTAATTGCTCAGTGGGGGTTTTGGGAGGGTAGAGTGTACATAGATAATTTTTTAAATAGCTGGGATACTTTTCCCATATATATCCTAAGATAAGATCTGATTTGTATCCCATATTTGTAGAGCTTTATCCCTAACTGGCTTTATTAGTTTCATGTATATAAGGCCCTACGTCATACATTGTGATGAGAAGATATACACACATTAACTTACTTCAGAAGGTCAAAATAAAACTTGATTATTACTTGACAAAATATAAGAAAAATGAAAAAGAAAAGCTTGCACATTATACAACTACCAAGAGAATCTTCATCAGGCCTGTATGCTTGATAATAATTAAAAAGAGTGTTACAAACTAAAGATCATAAAAACCTTCATTTCACAAGGAACTTCTGTTTGCATTTTTTTTTTTAAGAAAGGACAAACATTCAGTTGGATTCTAGATTTTCTATTGAAACTGGCAACCTGTGTCTCTTTCTATAAATGAGCAAAACAGCTTAGTAGCATCCCAAAATAATCTAACTAAGAAAGCCCAGAAAGTCCAGGAAGAAATCTGGTTGTTGCAGAAAATTGATTTCTACAGACAACATCTATGGCCCCTAAAACCATTTACGGACCGTAGATGGGGTTTCGTGGAATCGAGGTCCAGCAGTGACACGTTTCAGTCAATTACTATGGGACGGGTCTATGACCCGTAAAATCACTCTACGGACTGTAGAAAGGTGTCATAGTTCCCAAGTCCTGAGACCCCATGTCTCAGTACTTTTTTCACAATCAAACAGGACGGGCCGTAGAACATTGTATGACCCGCAGATGGCTTCAGTAGTTCCAAAGTCCTGCAACCCCAGAAAGTCTCATTACCCATTTACGAACAGCCAAGTTTCATAACTTTTTGTACGAACATGCAGGACGACCAGTAGAAGGGTCACAACCCATAGAAGGTCGATCGTAGACCCAGATCGTCAGAGTTCCAGTTTCCATTGAAAGCGCCTTCTACATCCTATAGAAGTTTCTATGGTATGGACCTGTGAACGGCCCCGAGACAGTTTTAATGAGGGAGATTTTCATCTTTATCCACCCTTCCCAACAAAAAACTCGACGTTTTGGGACTAAAAAAGCCACTTATCAGTACCCTTCATGCTATTACTCTTATTAACACTTGAAATATTTTGAGAGCATGATTGGGGAGGAGAAAAGCTAGGGTTCAAGCATTCCAACCGGATTCTTTAAGCTTTGAGTAGAACTTCAATCTTTTTCAGATACGTAAAGCTATTCATAATGTTGGATCGAGTCCATCCATATACCCTGCATCTAAATTCCTTTATCTATGAGTATGAGTTGAGATTGGCCATTATTTCTTCGAGTTCAGGATGAGTTAATTCTTTGTGCAATGCATTCTATATAGTTATGCATTTAAATTTCCTATTGTTCCTACATCTTGAATTATTTAATTTATTCTTCATGGTTACATCCCCGCGACCCATAGTTAAATTGAGGATCATTGTTTAACTATGCACTTATTTTGAGTTAGTGTTCATGTATTGAATCATAAAGTATAAATTATATTAATCTTATTCAAATTTCATTAACTCCAAATGAGTATGCATAAAAAATTGTCTTAAGAAAAGAGTTTTGATGAGATGGGAGTAACTTTGAAAGTATATTTTAATGAATGGGCACGATGATTTGAGATGAGTTTGAGCTTTATGTTAATGAGTTTGAGCTTTCATGTTAAAGTTCAGTAAGACTAAATGAGATGATTTTTTAATAATGTACTCGCTTGAGGTATATGAGCATAATAATTTGATTTTGGGAGTACAATTAAGCAACATTGGATAAGAGTTGAGGCAATTCAAACCCCATAAACTATGTAGCTAGCCAAGATAAGATCATGTCGTTGGTCTAAGTCGCACGGACCTTTCACTCTCAATGCCACACCCGTGTCGGATTCTCTGAAAAACACCACTTTGGGAGAATTTGACACGTACCGACCGACACTTTTGAAGAATCCAAGCAACATAGTTGTTGGTTCGGGCGACTCCTCATTTGTCCCAAAAGAGGACTTCTATTTTGAATCCATTGAGGTGATCGTCCCATACACTGGCAAAGTATTGGGCAACTGTAGCAACAGTGGCAGTGCAATCATTGTATCATCACTAGCTTACAAGTGGTGGTTGTCGATTAGATAAACTCCCCAAGAGTAAATAATATCATTTTACTAAGATTGCATTTACTTGAGTCTATTCATGAAACATTGTTTATTCTTAAATTCCTTGCTTTATTTTGAGTTGAGTTTGTAACATCGAGTATGCTTGAGTATGTTTTCTTTCAGCTATTTTATATACCTCATATTTCATGTACTGACATCATTCGATGTTGCATCATTTTATGATGCAGATACAAGTGCTAGAGATCCTCAACAGGCACTTTGTTGAAAATTCATTCATCCCAGCTAGTGGTGAAACCACCTTGCCTTAGGAGGAGTCCTTGTATTCTAGTTTTCTTTTCTATTTGAGTAGTTCTTTTGAGGTAGCCACGCGCTTATCTCGGCACCTTCTTATGACTAGTTAGAGGCTTCACAGACTGAGTTAGATAGAGTTAGAGGCTTCACAGACTAGTTGGATATATTCATATATTGGAGTTATGACACTGAGTTGTATCTTTACCTTGATCATCTTAAATTGTTATTTTATTAGCATTGATGAGATCGAGATTCCCATTTTGTATGAGTTGAGTCTTCCACTGAGTGAGTGAGCCAGGCCAAGGGGTTCACTTGGGACCAGCAATGGTTTCCAAGTACCCGCCACGCCTAGGGTATAGGTTCGGGGCATGACAAGTTTACATTAAGACTCTAAAGAAACTGAAGGTATTTTGACCATATAAATGGAATCAACACATCCAAAATTTTGACAGTTTCTCCTGGGTAGGACTGCTTACGCTAAACACAACAGCAATATACCAGGTGTAAGTAAGAAAAGCATACCCAACATACCTTGGGAGGTAGAGAGTCAGCTCAATGAAAAGCATATCCAAAAAGATCGAAAAAGAAATAATGAAAGTGAAGACATCATGACAAAAAATTCTAGAAAGCATGACAAAGCATACTGGAAAAAAGAACAATACTACAATAAAACAGTGTGATAATAAAAGTACAAGCGACAGTAGATAGTAGAGGAAATTGAATGGCAAGAAACTACAGGAGAAATACTATGACTACCAGCATGTAAGGATAAGGACAACGTTATATTACCTACTAGCACTCTACCTAATTTGTCTCCTCCACAACCTCTTGTCTAAGGTCATTTCTTCAACCACTCCAACAGCTATAGTGTTGGAGAATGTCGGCAACTCAAATCTAGGGTTTCCTCAACCCAAATTGGAAGTAAAAACTTGACTCCTTCTCAAATAATGACTACTTCGTAGGAAATATTCCAGAGGTCTCCATATATCATGATCCTATCCCATTTGAGTGATTTTTCAATTTCATCTCCTCCTCCATAGCAATCCATCCACCACAGTTTTCTCCTATCTTATGGTTGGACAAGAGTTGGGGAGGAACTCCAGTAGCCCTCTGAGTTGTTGAGGTGCATCCTGCTATGAGACTCCACCATTCCAATTGAAATCTGGATTTTTTTGAGAAATAGTTTCCTTGAAGAATCTTCTTTGACATATTTCTATGAGAGAATTCTACACAAAATAGCTTACCCGTCATCTCAAAAATGTTGACCCCAAAAGTTGTTTTCCAGGTGGAATATGTCCACCCCTGAGGTCTGCTAGAGAAGGTTTCTCCTCACCTTCCCTACCAAAGTGGCCAACAAAACATCTCTTCAGCAACCCATCAACACTTAAGGATTAAAATAAGAATATTCCCCTTCTTAATCTGTATGTCTGCTTCCCAAAGCTTTTTGGATTGTCATTTACTTTCTTGTACCACTTTAGCATATAGATAGTGGGCTTCAGTCAATATAGAGTAATGGAGATCTACCTAATCAATAGGAGGAGAGAAAATATCTCTCTGACCTTAAATGAAGAATCTCTCTTACCTTAAACGCAATGTCGAGCCAATCAGCCTTTTAAGGCTTTTCTTGAATAATTAGTGTTAGAATAGGAATAGGTAAATACAATCCTACTTAGAATAGGAATAGGAATAACAATAGTATATAGAATTCTACTAGGAAAAGGATTGTATTATAGTATCCTAGTTGGAAAAGAAGTCTAATATAGTATTTATAAATAGGGTATCAATGTAATTATTTCTCACATGGTATCAGAGCTTGTGATAGTTGTTAGTGCTTGGTGGCCCTAACAAATGGAATCAAAGCGAAACTAAGAACAAGTGTTCATCTTGGCAAGGTTTAGTCTAAACGTAACCTATTTGTCAGTAATGAAGATTTTGTTTGCAGAAATTTTTTAGGACCATGTTAAATTAAGTCTTGGGCCTAACTTACACCACAAAAGCTGGCTCAAAGGGAGAAGGATTGTCCAAACCTTATAAGGAGTCCGCCCATCTCATTAACCACCACTGTGGGACTTTTGTCATTCTTCAACACCGCACCTTAGTCCAGTGCTTAGCATTTGGTGCATGGGTAATTTTTAATTTTCGAGGGTCCAACATTGAGTGAGATGGGTCCTGCTCTGATACCACTTATTAGGACCAACAGGAATCAGGTGTCATGCGGAAGCTAGCAAAGCATTCTTGAAAGACCATGAGTATAAAGATAAACGAGAAACATACCATAAAGAGACATAATAATTTAACGTGGTTCAATCAACCGACTTACATCTATAAATGGAGATGAGCAATCCACTATATAAAAGAGAGTACATAATATCGTGAGAAATAACCTCAGTAATGCACTCGGAATACAATAAGGTTCACATACTTGTGTCTCACAATATCTCTCCCCCACACAATTTCTACGGTCCTGGAAGAAAATCAAAGAGCTTCCGCTGCTGGCAGGCGGCTATGACTCATATATGCTGCTCGTCTGGCCAATGGTTATGTTAACAAAAGTAGGGTCAATGATATATCTATGATTCTCATATTCAGGGGAAGAAAACTCAGTCAAACAGGTCACTGTGTGTCAATTTTCTGTGACTTTCTAGGGTTGTTTTGTGTCAACCCCATATCCATAAGTGTTTGTGTAGCACCGTGTCATCTTTCGGTGACTACTTTTTCATATTTATCATGTGTAGCACCGTGCTATCTTTCCAGTGACTACTTTCTCATATTTGATTTGTGTAGCACCATGCATCTCTCCGGACTACTTCTCATATTTAAGTTGTGTAGTACCGTGAAGTTTTCAAACTACTTTCTCATATCTGAGTTGCATAGCACTGTGTATCTTTTTGGTGACTCAGATTTGATTTGCGAAGTTCCATGCGTCTTTTTGATGACTCATCAAATCTAATTTGCATAGGGTTGTGCCATATACTGACCCTACCCATATAATTTTACATTTTAGTAGGGTTGTGCCGTCATTCCGACTCTACCCATGTAATTCTCTTTCTTAGTAGGGTTGTGTCATCATTCCGTCCCTATCCATATTCATTTCTCAATTTATAATCAGTTTCAGCCATCAAATTTAGTAATTCAGCCCGTGACCAACTTCCAACCAGTTTTAAAGTGACTTTCTTGGAGCAATTTCGAGATGATCCATATTGTTATTCTCCATTGACCTTTTAATTTGTTGAGCATTAAGAATGCTTTCTCCGTGATCATCTCGAGGAAGAAATCTATATGGAGCAACCACATGATTTTGTTTCTCGGGGGGAGTTTGGTAGCCTTGTATGTCATTTGTGTAAGTCATTTTGTGGTATGAAATAGTCTTCTAAGTTTGGTTTGGGAAATTAAACATTGTAATTCAAGAACTTATCACATTGTATTTTATCGACATTGTGTATTAAATCGTATTTCATGAGAAGACTAAGCACACTGAGATTATTTGGAGATTTTGCGAAGTCAAGTGATCAACTTGCAGATATCTAACCAAGCTCTTCATCGATCCTCATATTAATTATATTTCTAACAAGCTAGGTACATATGACGTGTATGCACTAGCTTGAGGGGGAGTGTGAGAATAGGAATAGGTAAATACAATCCTACTTAGAATAGGAATAGGAAAAACAAAAGTATATTGAATCCTTCTTGGAAAAGGATTGTATTATAGTATCCTATTTGGAAAAGGAGTCTAATATAGTATCTATAAATAGGGTCTCAATGTAATAATGTAGACAACGATCCAATAATATTTTTCTCTAATATTTCTCACAATTAGGACCAACCTTTGATCTCCTTTTATGGATATTATGCTCATATATCTGCAATGTACATTGAATTTTCCCATTTAAAAGTAGTCTGTTGGTATGTATCCAATTCTTTGGTTCTCCATCTCTTAACACATTCTTTTCTCCATCTCTGTGATCAGAACTTGACAAGAAAGAAATGAGAAAAGGTGGGAATGCTACCATTGAAGGTGATAGCTGAGAAGAAGGCGATGAAAGAAGAGGGGCACTGGTGAGGAAGTCGCAGGAAGAGATGCTCTCCACTCCTAGAAAGTAGGAGAAAGGGAGTTCTTGGGAAGAGTGCCTAGGAGCATTTCTAGGCTGGGGAATGCTGAAAAAAGACTTGCAGATTCTGCTGGAAAATATGGTCAGAAAATCTGAAATAAAGTAGTAGGTGAGTTGCAGGGGAGAAAAAATTTCGTCGGAAAACATACATAGGTGTTAAAGAAGTTGGAAAACAGATCTAAGATCGGAAACAATAGGTCAGTTGCATCGGCGAAAAACATTCACCAGAAAACACCTGTAGGTTTTAAAGGGAGGCCATTTCCGATGAAGATAGATGGAAAAGCCTCACATTGGGATATGTGCCTGAAGTGTTTATAAAATATTTCTCTAAGGTTATCTCTACCTCCAATTGGATTCCAGATCGAACAAAGCAAGAGAAAAAAGATTTGCAAAGTGAAGACTTAAGCCTTCTATTGGAAAAGCTATGGTATTAAGAGATGTAGACATCTTAAATTTGTCAAGCAAATGTAAGAGTAAATCAAGATTAAATGCCTCTCTAAACATCAAGGTTACGGAAAAGATAGAAGTTCCAAGAAAATGATTTACCTTCAGAGATACAAAAATGATGAGAGTAGAGAATCATGTAAATAAGAAACATATAAGAAACAACAAGAGGAATGTCACATATCCACCGATAGCCCTAAACCAAACTTTCCTACTGTCACAAACTCCAGCCTGCGCCGATACAAGAAGAAGGAAAGGAGAGTAAAATTGCAAGTTGGACTTCAAATGACTATATATATGCCTTTTTATGTGGTCAAATATGCAATTATGAAACTGAATAAATCAAAGCAACTTTATTGACACCGTCCACTGTGTAATGAATATGAAACTCAGTCACCTATGCAGAAGCTATCTGGTACACAAAGTGAACTACCCGACAAATAGTATGAGATGCAGAGAATCTCTAGCTTCAGGAACCCCTGGCCTGCTTTAGAAAACAAATTACTTTATCACTTAGGAATTAAAAAGGACCAAATCGAGTAGTATAAATACGGAACTCATTTTATTTTTATTTTTTTGAAAATTAATACGAATAGGGAACTCATATATCCGACTCCAAGTCTCCAACAACACTGGGATTCACACATAGTGGATTAATTAATAGTTCAGGTAGTTTTGATTTCCATTATAAGTCCTTTGGGGTGATTCCAATGACAAGTACATCAAAGTAAATTATTAAAGACAGCTAAATTACACAGTGTGACAATAATTGGCATACCATATACCTTAGAAATGAACGATGAAGATGATTTAATTTCTTTGAAAGGAAAGTGGTGCATAATTTTGAGCCATGATTATACATGCCAACTGCAAGTTTCTTTATTTCTGATAGGTACATGCAACTGCATATACATAAACAGGCTGGTAAGATTTTTTTTAATTTTTTTGATATGTGCTAAGAGAATGAAAACACGATGAATTTTGTATAGACAAAAGGAAATGCTGATGTCGGAAGTGCATGGGAGAAATAAGAGAACTGATAAATTATAACATGAAGTAGATGGAACCTCAAAAGGAGCAAGGTCAGTTTCTGCATCCAGATTGAAGACTGAAATGCCCAGAAACAATCTGAGCAAGGGCTCAGCAGCACAACAACTTCCCAAGAGGATCAATTTGTAATTGTAGTATTTCGACCTTAACAGGAATCTGTGAACTTTGTGGTCCATCCTGACCAGCCATAAGTGGTACCAACACAACACAAAAAGAACCACATTAGATGTGCAATTAGCCAATTCAATAGCACAAGGTGTATAAGCACCAAAAGCGCTGTCAGTTTCTTTGGCCCATATCCCATTTGCCACCGGCTTGCAATACCAAGCTAGTGCATCAGAACTCATTTTCTGTACTATTCTGACAAAATTTCACCACATTAGAGGTCCACTATACTGTACAACAAAAACAACACGCCTCAATCCCAAGCAAGTAGGGTGAGCTATAAATATTGGTCCTCTGTATGCCAATGAGATAATCTGGAGTGCATTAGTCTGTGCATATTCAAACCTTCATCATTTTCAATTAAACAAGAATTCCTCGCAGTTGTGCACAACAAATTACTGCAACTAGAGAAAAAAAACATGCGCATTAGCTAGATGAGAAGCAATCAAGGCGTGGAAAATCAAGCCAGTGCTTATGACAGAAAGATTAGAAACTTGTAGCTTTCTAAAATATGGGAAATGATGAGGACGAATTAACAGCCAGAAAGTAGAAAATGACCAAAGAAACAACTCAAGAAACAAAAAAGTTTCACATCCGGATGAGCATAAATGGAAACAAAGGCATAAGGAAGAATAAAATACTTAGTAATCTAACAAAACCAGACCAAAAAAAAAAAGGCAAGCCCGGTGCACTAAAGCTCCCACTATATGTAGCGCCCGACTATAAGGGTCTATTGTACGCAATCTTATATTGCATTTCTACTAGAAGCTGTTTTTAAGGCTTGAACCTGTAACCTCTAGACACTTACATTAAATGTTTATAATGAAAGCACAGTACAAATTACTGCAACTAGAGAAAAAAAACATGCGCATTAGCTAGATGAGAAGCAATCAAGGCGTGGAAAATCAAGCCAGTGCTTATGACAGAAAGATTAGAAACTTGTAGCTTTCTAAAATATGGGAAATGATGAGGACGAATTAACAGCCAGAAAGTAGAAAATGACCAAAGAAACAACTCAAGAAACAAAAAAGTTTCACATCCGGATGAGCATAAATGGAAACAAAGGCATAAGGAAGAATAAAATACTTAGTAATCTAACAAAACCAGACCAAAAAAAAAAAGGCAAGCCCGGTGCACTAAAGCTCCCACTATATTTAGCGCCCGACTATAAGGGTCTATTGTACGCAATCTTATATTGCATTTCTACTAGAGGTTGTTTTTAAGGCTTGAACATGTAACCTTCAGACACTTACATTAAATGTTTATAATGAAAGCACAGTACAAAATAGACACTCAAACTTTACCTGAGCTAACAAGTAAGAACCCAACTTTGAGAGTGCAGACACAATTTGGTCTCAAATGGCAACTACACACTTTCAACTCGTCCCCACTTTATCTCATGGGACAGATGCTGACATGGCACATAAATCTCTAGAAGATCATATTAAAAGTTGAAGTGTTAAAAGATAGAGACAATTTGAGGTGTATAGATATGCATACTCATAATTGGAGTATTTACTTGACAACTGAAGCCAGGGGCGGATCTATATTTATGGCCCCGGTGCCAAGGTCACCCAGTGGCTTGGATAAAATCTTTGTGGATATATGTTTATATGTATAATAGATTAGTTATATATTAAATTAGCCACCCAATAAACAAAATGATGGATAGTGCAATTGGCTAAAGGTTGAATGCTTCACTTTAAGGGTTCAAACCTCGCCTTAACAAGGCAACCCTCGCTGTCAACATTATTTTAGGCTTTGATTTTTGTGAAGGATTTCATCTCTTCTTCTTTGTTTTTTCCCCTTTCTTCCTTTTTTAACCCCCATTACTTCTTTCTTCTTAATTTGCTAAGTATTCTTTTGTTTTACTTAATTCTTGATTTTTTTCATTTACTTTTTCTTTCACCAAGTATTAATCTCTAATAATGGATACAAGTATTGCATGTGCGTTCTATATTAACTGTTAATTAGTATTAAATATTAAAAGTCACATAAATATTATTAAAAATATATTTAAAGAGTATTATTTTTAAAAAAAAGTTTAAAAATAATGGATATTAATATTAGAGTTTTTGAATTAAACGGATCTTTTAATTTTGACGTTCGCGCTTAGTAAAGATAATTGAGCCTAAATCTATATATTTTCTTCTCAACTATATGGTAATAGATACAAGTTCAAATTTGTAACGTGAAAAATTTTACTCAAAGTTTTAGAGATTAAAATCTCCTATTTCTTAGAAAAAAATGAAATACCTATATATATATATATATATATATCAAAATATCTAAAAAAAAATTATATATTTAATCCATATGTTTATGAATTAAAAAAATTAATAATAACTCAAAATAAAACGGCATCCGGAATCTTTGAATCCTGGCTAAAGCCAAGGTCGAGTTGCATTAAGCAGGAGAGGGAGAGGGAGAGAGTAGTGTTAAATAGCATGACACTGAGTTAAGCTGGGACACTAACCATTTAACAGCTTAGATAAAGCCCTTAGCCCCAAAGTTGTTCAAATTTTGCAGTAGATAACTTCAAATTGAGATGATTAAGCAGTGACTATGAGGAGTTCTTTTTAAATTGATTAGTGAGAATTTTCAAACAACAGAAAGAATGAAATGAGGACAGTACCTCCGCAACTGAAGCACTGAACTCGGCAACTAAGCATCTGCAGCCAGTGGCAAGAAATATATGGAGACAAAAAAAAGAGAAGTTGATTAAAAAGGAAAAAAGGTAGAGTAGAATCTCAAAGGGTCCAAACCACAACCATGTTCGAATTGCTAGCGTCATGGCTTACGGAGATGGGTCAAAAATATTATTTTTCAAATAAATTTATTATTTATTTTAATTTTTAATACATTATTTTTCTAATGATATTTTTTAATTAGCAAAAATTTACCCTACTTCAATTTGAGAAAAAATCAAAAATAAAAAATATTATTTGTTATGCTTTAATTATTACTTTTATCGTTATCTAAATAAAATTTAATGTTGGATTTACTATGATCTTATATTTATGACATATATTATTTGTTACAAGGATACGATGTTCTATTTTAATTGATAAAATGCGATTAAGGAAAAGATTATTTTCTTACTTTTTTATAAGTTGAAGTGATTTTAAAAGAAGCAAAACAAGAAAAGGACTCTTTAAAAATAATGTTTTTATCGTAAAAATAATATGTTTAAAAAGAAAAAACAATATATTTATTTAAAGAAGGTCATTTCTGACCCATTTAGTGATAATAAAGGCATTTTTGGACCGAATTATCAATGAAAAGGACATTTTTAGACCAAAGTATTGATGACAAGGGTATTTTTGGACTAAACTGTAAATGAAGGGTATTTTTGTTCTTTTCACATAGTTTAAGGGTATATTTAACTCTTTTTTCCAAAACAAAAATATAAAGCATATGATATGGGTCGAAGGGATTAGGACGAACCCAATAACTTTTTCATACACCATGTACTTTTATTACAAAATTTAATAAATCTGTAAGCACATTAATGTGTGGCCATTTAGTAGGGAATAATATTAAATAGAATCGATCGATAATGCTTACATTAATTATACTTGCATTAGTTATGAAGAGATATTTCTTATCCATTATTCGGTTTAGTATATAAAATAAGTAAGCATTGCACAATATATTAAAAAAATTATTTATATATAAATATACCCTCCATAAATATAGTGAAAAAGATGTAAAAAAGATTTTAAGGCGCAATTGAGTCTTCACCCCTACTAATGCATGCATTAAATTTCCTTGCATTACTAATATTTAGAAATCCATGGTATTCGTAATACACACATATAACACCCCACATTTTAAATTAGAGGGCGATATGTACGTCTAACGCTTAAAAGGGTCGAGCGTATACAAGTTTTATATTAAATTGAGGAGATCAAGGCCCTAAACAAAGTGAGAGAATTGAGGTGCTTGTAAGACTTAGGAAGCTAGCAGGTGAGTCACCTACTTGCTTAGCTTAAATTTGCTAGCTAGACGGAGACGAGGCCCGACGTGGAATCTGTCCAAGTCCGATTATGAATAAAGTATGTGTTAAGGTGTAACTTTAGCCTATGTTTTATCATCATAAATGGACTATATTTTCAGCCCAAGAAGAATAGAAAAAGGGCCCAAGCCCATTACAATTCATTTGATGATTTAGGCCCAACTAACTAAAGAGAAAGGGGGAAAATGGGCAGCAAAGGTCCATCAATTTGCAACCTATTAAGGCCCAAGTGAAAGGGACAAAATGGTACATTACTAACTTGATAAAATAAGGCTAAATATTCAAGAGAAATTCGGTCAAAATTGTCTCTTTAAAAGGGCTTACAAGCAGCACCTTTAAGCCACTTTAACTTGAAAAAAAATCAGATTTTCTTAAGGCTTTCTCTCTACACTTCTTAACCTTGTAAGGTAGCCACAAGGAGCCCTACACTTTTAGGGTTCTTGGAGAAGCCCTACACTTTTAGGGTAAAGGTAAGTAAGAATACTTATGTGTTTAGTATGGTTTTCTTATGTAAACAAGAGACTAGGTTGGTTATGTTTATGCTGAAATTTTTGGACAACATGTATCCTAAGGATTCTTGTGCACTTTTCTTGTTGATTAAGAGGCTTTTCTCTTCTTGGTTGGCTGGATTATGTAGTAAAGCTTATGTTTTTAACAAGGTTTAGTTTTGTAGTGATATGACAAGGATGCTGCACCATTATTACAGTCCGCAAAAATGAGTTATTGTGCGATATCGTAAGTGTGCTCTTAATAGGAACTTGTGGGCTGATAATTAGAGATTGTTGTTTCACGTTCTTCATATACTTTAGAACTATTTTTGCACTATTTTAGGACTGTTTTATGTGAATATATGGTGGGGACTGTTTGATTAAAGTTGGAACAGATTTAAGATTGTTGACATCGAAATGCAGCAAGACAACGTAATGTTATGTCGCCTACTTGTGTGTTGTGTAGAATTGTTATTTGTTGTGCTTTTGGGCTGTTGTAAGACTGTTATGGCACTAAAATAGGCTACACATGATATGTACATAAGAATGGTTGTTAGAAAATACGATTATAAGTGAAAAGGTTGAAAGAATACGCTCGGGTTTATAATTATAAGTTTGCTGCCCGGGTGTTGTTTTTTATGAGATTGGGCTGCCAAGATGCATCTATTGGCTGCTAATGCTAGTTTTATCACCTACTATATTGTAGATAAATATTTGGAGGAAGGGAAGGTTATCTCGAGGTAATAGCGAGGTCGTACAGCGAGGTATGTAAGGCTACTCGATTTCGTATTACTTGGCATGAAATCTAGATTCTTCCTTGGCATATAAAGGCACTTACCAACTCCGACACAACTATTAACCATGTCTCCACTCTTTCACATGTTCATATGCTCCCATACATAGTCACCATCAAATCTGCATATATACTGGATACCAAGTTACATGGGTTCTTGTTGCTAAATAAAGTTCACGAGTTGTTTCATCTCATACGCATTTCATTAATTATGTAACATACTCTTTTCATTGTCGTGTTGTCTTGTATAATTATTTGCATGTCACATGGTACATCTATAGTCCTATAGCTCCAATATTATGACCATCAAAAGAATCATCTCAAAAGTAATTAAAAGGTTAAGTATATTGCCTATTGATGGGTGGTAACCCTAGGGGTGGAAGAATCACCTAGCCAGGGTAGATCTGATCACAGGGGGTAGCCCAAGGGGTGGAAGAAAAAGCTTAGCCAGCGTTGATCCCGATATAAATTTATCACTGATCAGCTGGTCATTTGTACTACATGATATGCACAGATTATACAGTAAAGGTAAAGTAAAAAAAGAACATAAAGTACATGATTCCACAGTATAACTAAAGGTGGTCTCTTATCCTTACACCAGTGCATAGTTTCATTTGAGCTGTTACTTCATATACAGTATTTCCTGCCTTACATATTCAGTACATTATCTCATACTGACGTTCCTTACAGGGGACCTGCATTTCATGTTGTAGGTACAGGTGCTAGTAGCTCTCCCTAGTAGGAGGACAAGATATCCAGCTGCTGTTACCAAACTCCAGGGTGCTTCGGAGCTTTGTTGTCTAGAGCTTATATTTTTGTATTGTATAGTTAGTCGAGGAGGGGCCTGTCTCGACCCTTATCAGATACTTTTCCTAATCTAGAAGCTTTATGGATTATGTAAATTAAAGTATGGTCATGTCTCATACTTTAGACAACGTCGCCGTACGTAGCCATATGCATTTTCTTTTGGCTTGTTATTACTATTTACTTTCTTAAAGGCATGTTGAATATATAAATACCTTATAATATGTATAGAAATCCCATGGACACAGGTTGGTTCTCCCGAGTCTTATCGGCAACCGGTGTCAGTCCGCCTTAACGGGACTTTAGGCGTTAGAACACTTAATACATAATAGAGTGTAGTCATGCATAACATTAAAAAGTAGGGTAATTTCAAATATATACAATAAATTAATTAATTTACAATAAATAAGGCCATATAAAATAGTCCAAAGTCATTGAGAGATTTCACTTACTATGCACTATAATTTGTCAAAAGTCATAGAAAGTATAAATTGGATTACAATATAACATACATATATATGACTTACACATTGTGAGACACTCGAAGAATAATGCTTAAGTCATTGGCTGTCACGATCCAAAATTGTGTGTGATTGCACTTGTCTTTACCCCACTGAGACAAGCCGGCCTAAACCAAGAATAACAAATAAAGCTGAAGATAAAACAACAAGAACATTCTATATATAAATGGAAAAGCATAAGGAATAGGAACCATATGTCCCCTGCACTAGTGGCTTTGAAGTGGGAAACCAACAGGGTGTAAGACCTAGTCCATATCCTCACATGAGACATAGTACTCAAGTTATGAATCCTACTTTTCAATAGATGGTTGAATTCTTCCACCACTTGGCTGAAGTAATGCATGATCGCAACGGAATAAACTCTGAGAAAATGACTAAAATGGATGAAGTCGATTTTGAAGGCATTGTTGATCCCACTGATGTTGAAAAATGGCTGAAACACATGGAGAGGGTGTTTGAGCAATTGGAGTGTTCAGATGTTGCCAAATTCAAGTATGTTGTCTCACTATTATAAAAGAGATGCTTATGATTAGTGGATAAGTGTTCCAAATGCCAAGGTAAAACCTCCAGTTCTTACTTGGGATGACTTTGTTAAGGAATTTCATATGAAGTATATTCCACCTACCTATTGTGAAGGAGTTTTTAAATTTGAGGCAACGAGGCATGTCTACTGTTGAATATTAAGAAAAGTTTCTAAGTCTTTCTCGTTATGCTAGAGATATTATTAAAGTGGATAAAGATAAGTGCTGGAGATTTAAAGACAGTATGAATGATTCCATCAGAAAGAATGTGGTAGTCTCGCAACATGAGAACTTTTGTAAATTAGTTTCTGCTACCCTTACTTGGGAAAGACTTGATAAGAAAGAAGCTAGTAGACATGAAAATAAACTCTGAAGGACAGATAAGATTTTGGAGGTCCCTCCAAGGGGTGAAGGTTTGATGATTCTAAGGCTAATGGTATTGACAGGTGAGCTCAACCCAAGCAAAGCAGATCAGATTTTTCTATAGCTAGTGCTCCAAATTATGGCCAAGGCAGAACTCGTATTCCAACGTGTGAACAATATGGGAAGAATCAATACTTAATGGAGAACTTCTGGTTTGTGTTTTAACTACAACAACTTTGATTATACAGTAAAGGACTATCCTGAATAGGTTCCTTCCTTTTGCACTCAAAGCTCAGTTCATAATCCTTTTACTAATCCTTTTCAAACCAGTAGAGGTGCAGGACCAAAAAATATCCAAGCAGCAGAAGTAAGTGGAGCTAATCAATCTAGTGGGCCAAGGGCTACTGCAAGATCTTATGCTATGATCAAGATGGCCAAGATGTGGTTGTCGATAAATTTCACTTATTTGGCTTATGTATGTTTACATTGTTTGAGCCTCGTTCTACACATTCTTATATTTGTTCATCACTTGTTCTTCCTGAAAATGTGAAGTCTGTGAGGCTTAACCATGATATGCTATCTGAAAGTCCCTTGGGCTACCAAGTTGTTTGTAATCTAATTTACCGAACTTGTCCCTTCATGATCGAAAACCTAACCTTCCCATCTGATTTGATTAAAATTCTCTTCAAAGATTTTGATATTATTATTGGGATGAATTGGCTTTATAAATATCATGCAGTAGTGGATTGTAGGTGACTTTTAAGGATCCCTATATTTTCTCATATCATTGTACAAGGTGAAAGATCATTGACATCTAGTATTAATTCTATGGCCTTGGCATGAAAGATGATTCAACAAAGTTATGATACATATCTTGCTCACATAGTTGATACTCGTTTGGAGAATCCTAATCTTAAATACATACTTACCGTGTGTGATTTTTCAGAAGTATTCCCTGAAAAGCTTCCTCGTTACCCTCGGAAAGGAAGCTTATTCCTGGATCTACTTTGATTTTTATCACTCCTTATAGGATGGCTCTAGTAGAACCAAAGGAGTTGAAAACTCAGTTACAAGAACTTCTTGAAAAGGATTTTATCCATCCTAGTGTTTCTCCTTGGGGAGCCCCTCTGTTATTTGTAAAAAAAAAGAAGGATGGAACTCTTAGGTTGTTTATTGACTACAGACAACTGAACAACATAGCAATCAAGAATAGATATCCACTACCAAGAATTGATAATTTATTTTTCCAGTTGAAGGGTGCTAATTTGTTCTCAAAGATTGATTTAAGGTTTAGGTATCATAAATTGCATATTATAGAGAAAGATATTCCTATAATTGTTTTTAAAACTCGATGTGGTCACTGTGAACTTTTGGTGATGCCATTCGGATTGACTAATGCTCCAGCAATATTCATGGATCTAATGAATTGAGTATTTAAGCCATATATGGATCAATTTGTGGTAGTCTTTATAGCTAATAGTTTGGTATATTTCAAGGATAGTGAAGATCATGATAAGCACCTCCGCAATGTTTTGCAAATTTTGAAAGAGAAAGAACTTTATGCTAAACTTTCCAAGTGCGAATTTTGGATAAATTAAGTGACTTTTCTAAGACACATCATGTCAGGCAAAGGTGTAAAGGTGAATCCTAGTAAAATCTAGGCAATTGTTGAATGGAGACCTCCGAAAAGTCCAAAATAGGTAAGAAGTTTCTTGGGCTTGGCCGGATACTACATTATAGCCTCCGCTTTGACTAAACTCTTGAATAAGGAAGTAAAGTTTACTTGGAATGACAAATGCCAAGAGAGATTTGAAAGTCTTTGATCCTTATTGATGCAAGCTCCTATACTTACTCTACCAATAGAGAGAAGGAGTATGGGATATATAGTGATGCTTCTCATCGTAGTCTAGAGTGTGTTTTGATGCAAGAAGGGAAAGTTATTTCTTATTCTTCCCGAAAATTAAAATCACATGAATTGAATTATCCTACTTATGATCTAGAATTCGCTGCTATAGTACCTTAAATATATAGCGACATTATTTGTATGGAGAAAAATGTCATAGATTCATTGATCACAAGAGTTTAAATTACTTGGGTACACAAAAAGAGCTGAACCTAGGGCAACGTAGGTGACTTGGGATCATTAAAGATTATTGATTATCATCCAGGTAAAATTAATATAGTTGCCAATGATTTAAGTCATAAATCTTTTGCAAGCCTATCCTTGAGTCCATTGCCTTTGCTTCTTTAGTTAAGAGCCATGAACATTCGTGTTGCACTTGATTCATATGGTTCTAGTATTGCCTAATTACAAGTTAAACTTGTATTACTTAAACAGGTTAGAGAAGTACAAATGTTAGATGAGAAACTCATGAAACTGACCAAAGAAGTTCAAAATGGGGAAAAGTATGATTTTTCATTAATAAAGGATGGTGTCTGGTTTGATCAACATAGGTTGTTTGTCCCTGGTGATGAAAGATTAAGAAGAGAAATCTTGAATGAAGCACACACTTCATCATATGCCATGCATCTTGGAGGTACGAAGATGTACTAGACCTTTAAAGAACACTAGTGGTGGAATGGTATGAAGAATAATATTGCAGAGTACATTTTAAAATGTTTAGTTTGTCAGCAAGTAAAAGTAGAATATCAAGTCCCAGTTGGGTTACTACAACCCTTGTCGATGCCAAAATGAAAATGGGATAGAATAACAATAGATTTTGTTTCTGTATCACACACAAAAGAATCATGATTTAATATGGGTGATAGTGGATAGATTAACAAAGAGTGCTCAGTTCTTAGCAATCAGGATGATTATTCACTTGAGAGGTTAGTAGAATTATACATCAATGAGATTGTAAGGCGACGTGGAATCCCAATCTCTATTATCTCTGACCGAGACCCGAGGTTTACATCTAGATTTTGGTCTAGCTTGCAAGAGGCCTTGGTTACTCAGTTTAATTTTAGCTCCTCATTTCATTCTCAGACAGACAGTCAGTCAGAAAGAGTGATACAAAATTTGCAGGATATGCTTCAAGCGTGCATAATTGAATTTGAGGGTAGTTGGGATAAACATTCTCTCCATACAAATAATGTCTCCATATCATTAAGGCAAATACTATAGCAGCGGGTTCTAGATCATAAGTAGGATAATTCAATTCATGTGGTTTTAATTTCTGAGAGACATAAGAAATAACTTCCCCTTTCCACATCAACACACACCTTAGACCACGATGAGAAACATCAGTATATATCAACATACTCCTTCCCTTTTATTGGTTGAGTAAGTATAAGAGCTTGAGTTAACAAGGATTTAGAGTATCAAAGCTCTCTTGGCATTTCCTGTCCCAAGTAAACTTTACTTCCTTGTTCAAGAGTTTATTTAAAGGAGAGACTATAATGGAGAAGCGTTTCATGAACCTCCTATAGTATTCGACCAAGCCCAAGAAGCTTCTTACCTCTGTTGGACTTTTGGGAGGTTTTCATTCAACAACTGCTTGGATTTTATTAGGATCCACCTTTACACCTTCGGCTGACATGACGTGTCCTTGAAAAGTCACTTTATTTAGACAAAATTCACACTTGGAAAGTTTAGTATAAAGTTCTTTCTCTTTTAAAAAAAATTTGCAAAACACTGCAAAGGTGTTTATCATGATCTTCACTATCCTTGGAATATACTAAAATATCGTCTATAAAGACTACCACAAATTGATCCAGATATGACTTACATACTCAATTCAGTAGATCCATAAATCTCGAAGGAGCATTAGTCAATGTGAATGGCATCACCAAAAATTCATAATGACCACACCGAGTTCTAAAAGCAATTTTAAGAATCTCTCTAATGCACAGTTGATGATACCCATACCTCATATTAATCTTTGAGAATAAATTATCACCCTTTAACTAGTCAAATAAATTATCAATTCTTGGTAGTGGATATTATTAAATAGAAAAATGACTATTTTAGGAAAAAATCAGTTTAAAACTTAATTAATTTAAGAAAAAAATTAATTTTTCAAAAAAAAAAAGAGAGTTGTCACTTAATTTTTTTTAAAGAAATTACCAAAACTTAATTTTAAAATTTAACAGAAAAACCTTTAAATTTTCAGAGAAAAGGTAAGGGTTCTATTTCCATTCTGAGAAGTTAGTTAACACTCAGACATGGCTGCTAATGTACGGTTGATCGACGACCAAACTTAATTGGCTAACTATTAAGAAAAATTTAAGCTTAAAAATATTTTGAGTAAAAAAATTTATTTTTTAACTAATGTAAAATAATTTTAAAAGAGATTTTCAAAAATTGCCTAACTTTGGAAGGATAACTTATAAAATATTATTTAAAAATTTAAACTATAGCCGAATAAAATTTATGAGATAACTTTAACTTAAAAGACTTGAAAGAGAATATATTATTTTTAAGAAAATATGATGAATAACCTAAATAAAAAGGAAACAACACTTTTATTAACTTAACTTTAAAGTAGCTTGAGATTTTGAAAGAAAAACATTTTGAAATGGAATTGACCAACTTGACCACTGTCTAAAAATTTGAAATTTTGTAAAAAAATGAGTATACTAAATGCAATCATTTAAAGAAAGAATTAATATTGAAATGATTTGTCTTTAGGGGATTTAATTAAGTTAAACTAAATAAATAAAGTTTGTATTCACATCCACACAAACATGTAAATAATATAAAAGAAGAGAGTTAAACAGTTAGGGCTTTTGGCCCATTTCCATCAAAAGTTGTTGCTGCAATTTTTGGACTTTTAAGCCCAATTTCCTATTGTATAGTCTGATTGTTATCAATGTATATTTACTGTGTACTGAAGTACACAATCACTTTCCCGCTTCGGAAACCTGTAACTAGCTTTTTAGAATCTAAATGCTTCCTCTCCTTTTACTCGAGTTGAAGATGAGGTTGACTCGAGGAAGAGACGGTGGGTCATCATCCAATGGAAATGCAAGGGAGATGAGTAAGTCCATAACAGACTTGTGGAGGATTTCATGCACAACAAATGAGAAAAAGGACTCAATGAAGTATTCTGACAATATATAATTGAACATATAATAACATAGAAAAAAACTATTAAATTTCAACCATTAGCTCAAACATATCTCTAGCATGGCAAGGAAACAATGGAGAAAAGTCTTCAAGACTACAGAAAAATTTCACTCATAGTGTTGAGAACATAATATCCATCAAAGTATTTGGTAACTACGAAAGGTGTCAACACAAAAGAAAAGTTTATATCGTTACAGTGAAATACGTGTATCATGGATACATATTTGGTTTGTGAAATTCTGATTTCGAGTGAGTACTGAGTGCCCTTTCCATGTTTTGGTTTTGGCTGAGTGTTGCTGCAATATCTTATTTCTGGTACAACTACCACTCTTCTCCGCATTCGCGGGGAAGCCTCCGTATTTTCGGGGAAATCTCCGCATTCGCAGAGGTCTGGATATAATTACCCTCGAAATTTGTAGAGGATCGATCTGCATTTGTGGATTACATGTGAATGGGCCCATCCTATTTTTTCTCCACATTCGTGGGTTGGTCACTACGTTCGCGAAGGTTTTTTGGTCAGCCCTTCTTCGCGTTCTCAGGACTTCGCCCGCGTTCGCGAAGTGTTTTGGTACTGAAGTGCATTAAACCTAAGAGTCACCATTCTCACTCCATTTTGAACTTTCAAAGCTTTTGGGGAGATTTTGAAAGAGGATTTTCAGAGGATTTTGCTGGGTAAGTATTTCTAATATTATTTTAATTATTTTTCATGAGCTTTATCCTGATGTTACCTTGAATTTCGTGATTTTGAATATCTAAAATTGGAGATTTTTGGCCTATGATTTCAAAACTTTAAAGAATAATTTCTCATTCAATTTGAACTCAATTTTGGTGGGATTTTCATCCACGAACTTCATTTTTCATGTAGAACCTAATTTTAAATTCAATTTTTAGATTTCAAAACTTCAAATTTTAGCACAAATTTTGGCCATTTTACCTCTAATCTTAATCCGTGCCAATATGGGTATCAAAATGAACCTCTTGACGCATAGTATCTATTTTTTATAGCGATTGATCAATCCGAGAATTATGTGGAGGTTTGAGTTGATTGAAAGCTTGTCCGAGTGTGGTTTCGGTATCGAGGTAGGTTCGAATAATCTTTTTGGGACTGAATTTGAGTTATTGGACATGTTCATGTGATAATTGTAAGATTTAGATTGAACTATGTACCAATGACATGATATACTAGAATGTGATGATAATGTGATGCTGGTTATGCCAAAAAATTCAGTAAATGACGATCCTATTGATAAAATCATAAGAATTGAGATAATTTTGGATATCATTATGATAACATGGGACTTGTGATAGCTTTTGGATAGTGTTGTGATTAATTGGTGATAATTGTGACAAACTTGAGATTTATGAGCTTATTTGGATACTTGTGGAACTTTGTTTCATTGACATCCTGTTTATTGATGAGATAATGATGATATGATATAATGATAGCCTTGTGGTACTACTTTTACAGATGGTGTAGCCCATTTGATTGGATGGTTATTATACATATTAGTTGTCAATTATAATATTATTATGTACATACTTGACTAGTTGCATTGGTATGCACATCTTATACTTGACTGGTTGTATTGGTATACACATATCTTATACTTGACTAGTTGTATTAGTATGCACATATCTTATACTTGAATGGTTGCATTGGTATGCACATATCTTATATTCGGCTAGTTGCATTGGTATGCACGTATCTTATTACATTTGTACCATTTGTGATATTATGATATATTGAGACATTTCATTATATGGCCTGCGATGCCTTGAGACACTTCAGTATGGGGCTGCGATGCCTCGAGATACTTCTATTTATGGCCTATGACACCTTGAGATATTTGAGTATATGGACTTTGATGCCTCCAGATTCTATTTGGTAGCTTCAGCTCGATAGATGTATACATCGGGCCTGCGACAATTGTGATTTCATCTCATATAGGGCCTACATCGCCATTGCATTCACGTATTTGATTTGCATTACATCATTGGTTGTATTTATCGCCTTTAGTTGCTCCTATTTATTCTTATATTGTGTACTAACCTTGTGTTGCAGGTGGTAGAGACTCTTATTTATTACACACTTGTTCAATTTCTCTTATATAGTCGGTTGAACTACTTGGTACATTTTGGTATACTCACCCTTACTTTGTTTACTCCTTGCATCGAACACAGGGACCCGTACAATATAGTTGATTTACTCTAGTCGAGCTTCTTTAGTTATCCAGATCTTAACGGTGCGGGTCAAACTTTGAGTTGAGACTTCTTTTATCGCTTCTTTTCAAACTTTGTATCAGATATTGTCAGCTTTGTATTCCATTTGAAACAATTATATTTACTCTATCGTACCACTTTAGATGCTAAAAATTATGGATTCAATGTTAGATTCAACTCATAGAGCTTGAATCTTGAATTCGCCTCTAACTCAAGACCAGGACCAAGAGAAAGTTGATAGGAATAGGCTGAGCAATAGAACTCTTCACCATAAAAGAGAACTTCTCTTCGAGCTTTCTTCGCATGCTTGAGAGCATCTCCAAAAGTAAGTTTGTCAAATTTCCTTTATGACTATAATATAAACAATAGGGGTAGGAGAGCGCTAACGAGCAGGTTTTGGGAATTCATATGTTATGTGGTGATTATTTCTGCCTTATTTTATTTTTTTAAATTGCGCTCTAATTTTTTGTTGTGATATTTCGAATGTTGACCAAGTCAAACTTATGATCTGAATTCAATGAAAATGCAACTTTGGGCCATAAATCTCCGTCTTAACTCCAAATTCAGTTCTGTCAATTCTTTTAGACCAAATTCAGTATTACGAAGTTAATGGAATCAATGAAATTGCATTCTGACATCCGAAATCAAAATGACACAAAAGTCAAAATTTCAAACTTTAAGCCTTAAGGAACTCTTTCTTCGGCAAACTCCAATTTTTCATAAGATTTACAAAATTCAACTTTTCAAGTCATCCAAAAATGACTCAAAGAAACCTTTAGGAAGGGCAAAACGGCAATTTCATCAAAAATACCAAAAATGACCTTCGAGGTCATTACAAATTAACTTAGGAATCCACTCAAGTGAGAATTATCCTTTCACATTGAGGATCCATCTTTGGTGAAAATTATCATTTCACCATCTTAAACATCATATAAGGCCATCTTAAAAGACTTTATAAATTTTTATTAACTTTCATGATCATTAATTGGAAAGGCCTTATCATTCATAATGTACTTCATCATAAAACTTAGCTTAAAACTTAATGGGCTTATGCAAATGAACTTAAAAACCTGCAATTCAAGAGTATTATGTAATAACATAATGAAATTTATCCATTCAAAAACCATTCTTAACATCCCACTTTATAAATTCATAACCCTAGATAGAATCATCATGAAATGCATCTTGAAAACTATCACAAATCATAGCATGTCACATCATTGTAATAATATATCTCTTATAATTGAAAATACATCACAAATTTCATCATTTAAAGAAAGCTCATGAAAACCCATAGTATTCCATAATTTAAAGAAAAGGTAAAATAGAAGATTACTATACTTTATGGATGAAAGAAATTGACAAATCAAACTCATAAACCTGATTAAGAAGCCTAATGAAACTTGAGGTTTGGAGGAGGCCTTGATGAAACCTTAACTTTCTTCTTCCTTGGAGGGAACTTTCTTGCCTTAGGAACTCGAAAGAATCTAGAGTGGGAGGGAATGAGCATGTGAGTTAGGGTCGGGGACTAATATGGGTAGAATTAGGCTCCAAAAGGACATAGTATTGGACTTAGGGTACAAAAAATTGACAAGAATACCCTTAATTAAAAATTATCAGACCCAAGCCGCGACCACCATCTACGGGTCGTAGATAGGAGTACAAGTTATAGCCACAAGGTTTCATCCTAGTTATATTTTTTGGACTTCTGAAACTGCCTTTGAAACTCAAACTATGATTGCTCTTTAAGTATCGTAGACCCTTTCATGAAACAGCCTAACACTTAAAAAAAATTTCCAGACGCAAGGGACAAACTATGAGAACTTTTTACGACTCATAAATAGGACCATGACTTGTCCTATTGGTTCTTAGTTCATGATTCAGAAATCCCATTTTGATCAACTCAGATATCAATCACGAATCTCCTTTTTACGGTTCGTAGTTCCTTTTATAGATCGTAAACACACCTCGTAGGCCACCCTCTTACTTAACCAATTTTTCGCCCTGGCAGGTTGTCATGACCCAATTTAGGATCATGACCAGTGCCAAGGAAGGGAATCCCAAAGCAAGCCTTACTAAAATTCTACAGAAAATCGGGCAGAGTTTCCTTTGTTTTTTAGCCTATTAAAATATTTTCCTATCTCAAATACCAATAACACCACTAATGACATCTCTGAATTTAACCACAACATCCATCAACAATCCAATCACTACACACTAATATCAACCCATCTCCAAATATGAAAAGAAGTCTAAAACTAATCTCATGACTAACAACATGAATGAATACTTACGACTCTTGTAAAGGACATGACTATGGAGTGACTCTAAAAATTCAAGAAAGGTCCATAATAATAAATTTATTTCTCACGCGAACAAGTGTGGGGCTCACCATGGAATCCACTTGCTAGCTCTAGCTAATGAAATTCATATCAATATCACTTGTATTCTCTGGAGAGAAAAAAAACGAGGAGTGAGATGCTAGCTCAGTGAGTAATAATGATAACCACAATCATTTTAATAAGGGATAAGTCAAAAAATGCGCTAGTATAATAATCAAAATCATGTAATAAATGTTCTTTCAAAATTCAATAGTCATAATCAATTTTGTTGTCTCATATAAGAAAATCAACTTAGTTATTTAGAAGTAAACTCAGTAAAACACTTTCATATCAAATCATAAACATATATTCAGGAGTAAACTCAATAAAACACTTTCATATTAAATCATATACATATATTCGGGAGTAAACTCTGTAAAACACTTTCATATCAAATCATATACATATTTGGGACGTTTCCAAGAATGAATCATGTAATAGGTAATCGGTATGTCTATCTTCTTAAAAGAATAGACGATAACTATAACTTTCATACCAGTAAATCCCTACTCGAGGGATATTGATAACGGTATGCTACTTCTACCTTCCCACTAACTAACTCTCTATTTGTAATCGATAAATACAAAGTGCACTAGGTCTAACGAACCCGTCGTTAGCTACGGGATTCATCAAGGTTTACTCCCTTTAAAACTTTACTTTATAAACTATATAAGCTTTTTACAAAACAGTGCAATGCATTTTAATCTTGTAGTCATATCATGTCAACTTAATGAAAACACATGTAAAAGTACTTATATCTCAAATGAAACATCAAGTCTTTTAAATAATAATAATCATCTCATCTATCAATATACTTGTCTTGTAAAATACAAATAATTATTTCGGTATCAAATCAAGTAAAAGAACTTGTCCCTTATGCAAATTCAAATCATTCGGTAAAAATTCACTTTATAAATCATGTAAAAATCATGAAACTTATAAAACACAAATTGGGTTTAAGATTACTAATCACAATACTACTGTCAAAATATCAAACTCGTCATCTCGAGCAATCTGCACAAATGTTTTTGATAAAATCCGTAATCACATCATATCGATCTCGTGTTAGTTTCTATGTGCAAGCTAATTTGATAGCCTTGTAGATTCATAGCCTTCAGCGAGTAATTTGTATCATCATAAAAGTTTATATCTATTGCTTTCCATTATAGTTAAACACCAACTCCATTATGGCATCACCATATAATTAAATTAGTGGTACTAGGAGTATACTTGATGTTCGTAGGATAAAAATCTATTTTTATTCATGGGTTTTCTCACATCCAAATCAGTTGAAATTCATAATAAAATTTTCAGTATCAGTTTAACCTAAAGCCATAATAATCCATATATAACTATGTAAAAAAAATATGTTGAAATCTATAATTGCAACTGCAGGAGTTTCACTTCTTCTCCATTTAACCACTTTTCTTTGTTTTGGATCCTCTTCATGCTTTTTACCAGAGGAGGCGCAAGGGGCTCTTTTTTATCTGTATTTTCAGGCTGCTAAACAACCCTTTTTGTTTAAATTATAGTCCTACTATATTTGGCCCTTCTTTCCTTTACGTGTTAGACTTCCAATGGCTAAGCCCAACTAACATGAATTCTTATATACTTCTATTTAAAGTTAACTACTTATTTGGCCCTCTTTTGTTAAAATTCAATTATGTTCCTACTTTATTGGTGATGGGTATTACACATATCCCATCCATGAGACTCACTTATGTCTGTGGTTTGAACCACACGAGCCGTAAATAGGGCTTGTACTCTTTCTTGCAATTTTTCAATTTCAGTTGTTTTTGAATTTTTTGACTCCTTAATTTACAGGTCCTTAAAAACCCAACCTCCACCCTACACCCACCGGACACCTTACCCCAACTCCTTAATTGTTTTTAACAAAATATAAAAAGTTTATAAAAAAAATTAAAAATTTTCAATACCTCACCTCTTTCCACCCTAACCCTGGTCCCCAATTGTAACCCAATTTTTAAAAAAAAAACCTAAAAAACATAAAAAGAAAAGATTAAAATTTTCCATCTCTCCCTGCACTTCCACCATAACCTCGTAGTTGTCATCCCTCCCCCAAATTTTTTTAAAGAAAAAATATTTTTTTTTAGAAAGTAAATCTGGGTGTGAGGGTGGGCTGAAAGTGGAGGGGGGGGGGTTAGGACGGATGCAGGAGGCCAGTGAAAAGTATTTTATTATTTAGTTTTTCTTTTTAAAAAAGTTGGGATGAGGGGTGAAAAATTTAATTTTATTTTATTTTTTCTTATTTTTTCATTTAAAGAAATTTGAGGTTGTTATTGAGCGGTGGATGCGAGGTATGGTTCAAGCGTGAGGAAAGGGGGGAGGGAGGGGATAGTTTTGAAAAAATTTAATTTTGTTTTAAATTTTTTTTGTAAAGTTGGGGTGGGGGTGGGATGATGGATGGGGGGAGGGTGTAAGTTTTTTATTTTGGGAGGGGAGGAGGTGTGTGGGGTTTGGGTTGAAGCAAG
>JAPFFP010000012.1:11581161-11601559 GCA_026153255.1 Solanum medicagineum | reverse complement strand
AATTCCAGTTGAAATGAAATCTTTAGGATAAATCAATGCAATTTAGGAGGAATCAATGAGAGGACATCAATTCAAATCCTCGATTGTCGAATTGAGAGAGATATTGAGAGAGTTCAAGAATTCTCACCATTTCTTAGATTCATGGACCCAATTCAATTCAGTGGGATCCTTCATTCACATTTTTTTCCACCACATCTTACGTGTACTAGTCCTATGCATATGGAATATGATATGGATTGGTCAAATTAGCACCCATTTTTAGAAGTACTTGAATTTCATATTAGAGGGTTTTATGTACGTCTAACACTTAAGATAAGCGAGTATACAAGATTTAAGTAAAATTTTAGGAGATTGCAGCTTTAAATGAAGTGAAAGAAGTGAGGTGGTTGTGGGACTTATGAATCTAGGAGGTTTGTCACCCATGTGCTTAGCTTAAATAGGCTAGGTAGATGGAGACGAGGACCAACACCGAATCTGTGCAAGTTCGATAATAAGTTAAGCCTAAGTTAAGGGTGTAATTTTAGCCCATGGTTTAGTATTATAATAGGGACAATATTTTCAGCCCAATATGAATAGTATAAGGACCCTAGTACATTCATAACCTACTTGATGATTTGAGCCAAAATTAAGTGAGGGGAAAACTGAAATGGGCTGCCAAGGCCCATCAAATTGAAGCCCAATAAGGCACAAGTGAAAGGACCAAGTAGGTGCCTCATCACCTTGCTAAAATGTGGCTTAAATTAAAGGAGAAATTCGGCCAAGAGTGGCCCTTTACAAGGGGTTAAAAACCAGCAACTTCAAGTCATTTGAACATAGACCAAAAATCACATTTTCCAAAGTTTTCCTCCTTGCTCTCTCTTGCCTTTACAAAGCAGCCACAACAAACTTTTGGGTTCTTGGAGAAGCCTTACTCATTTGAGGTTAAGGTAAGTAAGAATACCCATGTATTTAGTGCAATATTTCCATGGAAAACAAGAGAAGTAAGCTGGTTGTGCTTGTTCAAAATATTGGACAACATGCGTCGTGAGAGTTGCTGCTCACTTTTCTTATTTATTTAGTGACTTTTCTCTTCTTAGTTGGCTTGATTATGAAGGGAGGTTGATGTTTTTAATGTGTTTTAGTTCAGGAATGATGTAACAAGTTTCTGTACCATTTTTCTTTTCCTTACAAATGAGTTCTTGCATGATATCCTAATTGTGCTTTTTTAGTAGGAACTTGTGGGCTGATAATTGAAAATTGTTTTCTCACATCCTCTATTTTGGGACTATTTTTGAACTGTTTTTATGTGTAACTATGTTAAGAACAGTTTGGTTGAAGTTGGAACAAGTTTGGGATTGTTGACGTCAAAATATAGGAAAAGTGTCACACCTCCAAATCTATAGAGACTGACAGGCACTCGATGCCCTCAAGACCCAAGAGAACAAACATAAACTTGTGTTTACTATACATATGAATATGACAACTATACATCAGTGACAAATTATACAAGCTGTAGAGATAAGGGATAAAAATAGGTAGCACCGAAACTTACATACTAGACTTGGCCATTGAGGCCATAACTGTTTATAGACAAGATGCAACAAAACCATATAAAATAAGTCTACAAAGCCTCTATAAGATACCATAGGTCAGGAAAGGCCCTGCCTTTCTTTAAACTATGACATAACACCAAAACGCATATACAACAGACTCAATAAAGCCCCGAATCAACTTGGAGCTCACCAAAAGCAGTTGAGTGTCAGGTGTGCCTACACTGAAGGTCTACTAACTGGAGTACCCGTAGCTGCAGCATGAATTACAGCACCCCCCAAAAAGCGACATCAGTACAAAATAATGTACTGAATATGCAAAGCAATAGCATATGTAAAATGAGAACTCACGGGAAATCAAGTAGCAATACATTAATGTTCATATCATAATAAAAGACCACCTTTGTTATACTTGTGGAACCATGTCCACTACATCATTTTCTTTACTTCACAGTGCTTTATAATTTCTTTAGACATATAATACAAATGACCAGCTGATCAGTAGTAAAAGAGGATGACCCATGCTAGGTATTTTAACCTCTGGGATGTTGTCCTTGTAGTTATACAAATTGGGATCAACCAAAGCTAGGCTTTCTCCCCTGGGTCGCCACCCTCATAAACCAAGTGAGATCGACCCATGCTAGTCTCTTACCCCTGGGCTGCCACCCACGCTGTGAACATTGATCTAGTTATTCTTAATACTTTTAGATTGTTACCTTGGTGATCATGATGATTTTTAAGCTTTGAAACTATATACTAATAACATAAGATATGATAATATTTTCTTAAGGCAGTATAATAATATAGGAAACAAGTGTTACATTGACATACTACTTAGGAGTTTAAATGACAAGATTGGCTTCGCGGATGATGGTACACTCTCATTCAAGTGCTTGGATAAGTAATCTACAGATTTACTAAATCAACGATATTGCAACTATTGGAATAGCACTTGAGGATCTCACTGGTTGATAGTAACACAAGTGTTAGATTTCATGCCAAAGAATATGAAATAGGATAGCCTCACATACCTTGTCGTGCCACCTTGTTATCACAGCAATGTAAACTCCCCTTTTTCCAAATATTTATCTACAATTGAATAGGTGATAAACTAGTATTAGTAGTGACTAAACACATGTAGGCAGTTCACTCACACCCATAAGATGTACCCACATAGCAATCCCGTAATTACCAAACTAAGGGTGTTTCGTCAACTCTTTGTCCTCTAATTGCATTTTTGGTCACACCTCATACCACTACATATATAAAACATTCCCTAAATATCATAATGTAGTAGGAGAAACATGAACTTATGGTATCCAAGCATTGTCTCATGAGACTATACTAACATTACACTTTAAATTCTAAAATGAGCTCACAAAAGAAGTTAAAGAGGAATCCCCTTCATCGTTGTCTCAACATGACCAAGCCCCCAGCAAACCTTCCCATAAGATTACCTCATGTAAAAGGGACCTCTCCAATCTCATTGACACATAGACAATCCCCTAATTTACTCAAGCACAAGAGAGGGAGAATAGTTCAGTAACTTACCTTACTTGTAAGGGATTATTGCTCTCTTAAGTTATAGCTTCGAAGGGCTGAACTCTCCCTCAATCCTAGCTTGAGATAGGGATAATATTCAAGAACCCTAAGGGTTTTTATGGATGCTTTATAAATAGAAAGGGAAGAAATTTTTTTTCTCAAGTGTAAAATGGCTAAAAAGAGTTGGGTTACATTCCCTTTTAAAGGGACATAGTTTGGACGACTTTCCCCTCAATTTTTGGCCACAATATACCAAGTAGGTGATGCACTTACTTGGCCTCTTATCTTGGGACTTCATGGATCTTAGCTTATTGGGCCTTGGCTGCCTATTTTTCTCTTTTTCCTTTACTTGGATTGGGCTAGAATTTCAAGTAAATGCTTAGTGATCTTGGGCCCTATAAGATGGTCAAACAAGTATTAGTAGGCGGTGCACCTACTTGGCCCTTTAGGCTGGTCAAAAAGTCTAAGTAGGTGATACACCTACTTGCTTCGTTAAGTCAAGCAAGTAGCTCGTTATCTTACCTCATTTTTCAAATCTTAATCCCATATACTATGTATTGATACTTCACTTTAGAATTTCAACTCAAATAGCATCTTATTATATCAAATTTAAATGCTTTCATCGAGTTTAACTTGGACTCATACCCACTGGAACATGAGGGATGTCATAATGACTCTCGATCAAATTCAAATTATCATCACTCTTATGAAAGAAGCTTAGTCCCCCACCTATACCATAAGCATATGTCCAATGTCATATAGATAGGATTAATATATAGAAAATACGGAGTGTTACATCCTCCCCCCTTAGGAAAATTCTTCCTCGAATGATAGTATAGTTAGTTGGCAAAAACAAGTATAACCCTAAGTTACATAGTACTTGTAATCACATAATACATATAGACACCTACTTCCTTGTCAATACCTCATCTCAAAATTTTTCATCTTCCTCAGTGGGCTGAAAGAGATGTGGGTACTTGGATCTCTTTGCTTCTTCCACTTCCCAAGTAATAACCTCTTCAACTTTCTTGTTCCTCCATAGTACTTTTACGGAAGATACTTCTCTATTTCTTAACATCTTGACTTGTCGGTCCAAATTAGCAATGTGTACTTCCTCGTAAGTGAGACCTTTTGTAACCTATATATCTTCGATTGGAGTGATACAAGATAGACAACCTATGCACTTTTGCAGAATTGAAACGTTAATACTGGATGAATTGTAGAAAGCTTTTGGGGTAGCTTTGATTCATATGCAACTCGGCTTATTCTTTTAACATCTCATATGCCCCATGTAGCATGGACTCAAATTTCTCTTTTTGCCAAATCTCATTATCCATTTCAGTGGAGACACCTTCAAGAACACCCAATCTCTTATGAAAAATTCTAGTCCTCTCCTTCTAACACCTGCATATGATTTCTGTTGAATTTGAGCTACTACTAGCTATTTTTCTATTATCTTGACCTCCATAATTTGATGAACAAAATCTAGTCAAAATAAGGCAGTTTCACCTGCTTCAAACCAGTCGATTGGTGATCTACACTTTCTTCCATACAAGGCTTCGTAAGGTGCCATTTTGACACTCTAGTGGTAGCTATTATTGTAAGAAAATTCAATAAGTGGAAAATGATTATCCTAGCTACCTTCGAAGTCTAGTACACAAGCTCTAAGTATATCTTCAAGTATTTGTATTGTGCATTCTGCTTGACCATCCATTTGAGGGTGAAAGGTTGTACTTAAATTCACTTGTGTCCCCAAACTTCTCTGAAATTACTTCCAAGTATTTGCAATGAATTAAGCTCCCCTATCAAGTATAGTAGAGATTGGGACTTTGTGTAGTCGAACTATCTCTTCAATGTATAATATTGCATACTTTTCGACTGTGTAATTAGTTTTGACCAGTAAAAGGGCACTGATTTGGAGAGTCTATCAAAAACTATCCATATAGAGTCAAACTTCCGAAATGAGTGACGTAACCTAGTTACAAAATCCATGTTCACCATGTCCCACTTCCAAATTAGAAGCTCTATATACTGCATATAACGTCCCGACTTTTAGTGCTCTAATTTAGCTTATTGACAATTCGGACAGTGAGCCATGAATTATGCAATGTCCTTATTCATTTTCCCCACCAATATACTTCCTTCAAGTCATGATACATATTGGTTGAGCTCGGATGGACCGAATATCTTGAATGATGTGCTTCCACTATAATCCTCCCTTTTAGTCCATCTATCTTAGGTACTCACAATTTATTTTGACATCGAAGTACTCCATCTTGCATTAGATCAAATGCCTTTTTCATACCTTGTTGTACATTCTACTTAAGTCGTAATAGAATGGGATCTATGTATTGTTTCTCTTTCACTTTTGCTATCAACGAGGATTCTGCTGCATTTTGCGCAATAGATCCTTCATCTAGAGATGCAAGAAGGCAAACCCCCAGGCTAGCTAATTAACGTAGATCTTAGTTACCTCTTGTCTTATTATGGATTGCCCAAAGGTGCTTGCAAATTCCTTCTGGATTACAACATCCGCGACCACATTTCCCTTCTGGGGTGATACAAAATATTGATGTTGTAATCTTTTAATAATTCAAGACATCTTTGATGCCTTAGATTCAAGTCCTTTTTCTTAAAGATATATTGTAGACTCTTATGATTAGTATATATGTATCTCCATACAAATAATGGTGCCATATCTTCAAAGCAAATATAATTGTTGCTAGCTCCAAATCATGGGTTGGATAGTTGTTCTCATGTGGATGCAGCCACCATGAGGCATAAGCTATTAATTTACTATTATACATCAAGACAGATCCTAAGCCCACTTCTGAGGCATCACAATACACCGCATAACCTTTTGTTCCATCACGAAGTACTAATACAGGTGTTATCGTCAATTTATTTTTCAATTCTTGGAAGCTTCTTTCTCATGCATTACTCCATTGGAACTTGGCTTCCTTATGCGTTAGCTATGTTAAAGGTGCAGAAATTGAAGAGAATCCTTCAACAAACCTTTTATAATAACTGGCTAGCCCAAGGAAACTACGAACCTCAATAGTTGTGGTAGGTCTTGGCCAGTTCTTCACAGCTTCTATCTTTTGGGTATCAAACCTTATTCCTTCATCGGATACAATATGGCCTACGAATGCCACAGATCTCAACCAAAACTCACACTTAGAAAACTTTCCATATAACTTATGATCACGAAGAATTTGTAACACTTGTCATAGGTGATGAGCATGATACTCTTTTGATCTTGAAGACACCAAAATGTCATCTATGAATACTATCATGAACACATCCAAAAATGGCTAGAACATTGTATTCATCAAATCCATAAAATTTTTTAGTGCATTTATTAGCCCAAATGACATGAATAAGAACTCAAAATGATCATACTATGTTTGAAAAGCTATCTTGGGTGTATCTTCATTTCTAACTCTCACTTAATGATAACTTGACCTCAAGTTAATCTTTGAAAAACGCTTAGCCCCCTATAACTGATTAAATAAATTATCAATTCTATGGAAGGGATATTTGTTCTTTATCGTCACCTTATTTAACTGTCAATAGTCGATACACATCCTTAACGAGCCACCTTTCTTGTGTACAAATACAACTGGTGGTCCCCAAGGGGACATACTAGGCCGTATAAATCCCTTCTCTAGCAAATCTTTTAATTTTCCTTTAACTCCCATAATACTACCAAAACTATTCTATAATGATGAATGGATATAGGTTGTGTATCTAGGAGCACATCAATACAAAACTCAACTTCTCATTTAGGAGGCAAACTTAGAAGATCTTAAAGAAATACATCTAAAAATTTATTCGCCACCGAAACAGATTGAAGGGTTGGGGGATCTGCATCCATATCTTTAACCCTCACTAAATGGCATATGTAACCTTTGGACATCATTTTTCTTGCCTTAAAATAGGAAATAAACAAACTTTCGACACCCCACTATTACCTTTCCATTCAAGGAATTCTTCCTTTTGAAAATGGAACCGCACAGTTTCAATTCGACAATCCACTATAGCATAACAAGAAACCAACCAATCCATACCTATTATAACATTAAAATCTACCATTTCTAGCTCAACAAGGTCAACCAATGTGTCACAATCACAAACAATTACTATGCAATTATGATAAACCCTTCTAGTTGTAATGGACTCACCAATTGGTGTAGACACTTCAAATGGTTTAATCAATAATTCGGGTACTCTTTGGAACTTCCCACCAATTAATGGGGTAACATATGATAGAGTAGATCCTAGATCAATTAATGCATATACAATGTGTGAAAAGATGGACATTGTACCTTGATGTTGCCCAAGTTACACCTCCTTTCTAGAGGATAAAGCGGTCGTTGTCAAGATATAAAACCTAACCAAGGTTAGAGTCGAACCCACAGGGAATACGTAAAATCAAGATAAATTCGCCAATAAGCAATTCAAGTAGTTAACCAACTCATATTCCTTGAGAGGGCGGGTTTTGCAATAATCAATAAGAAAGTAAACTAAACTATCACGAGAGACAATCAATGATAAAGAGCAACTAGGGTATTGTGTTCCACATGATTCCCTAAATTAGTATCATTGGATAGCGTAATTCTTGTCAAGTGTATTGCATGTAGGACGGTAACTTAAGTTCACCGAGCCCTTTCGTCAAAGGTGAGAGCTGAATTTCACTGTGCGACTTGGCCCATCTCCATAGTGTGCAACACTAACCATTACTTATAAGTCCCAGTACAACATCCCTTTGGCCCAATTCGATTGATTAGACGAGAACACATCAATTGAATCCTGTTAATCAATCTCTTATCTTATTCATTCATAACTCTCCCCCTTATTTTTGTGCTTTAATCCTTACACTAGCTACCCTCAACTTAGGCTATTAGCCTATGTTGAGGGGCACAATATCTATCCTCCAAACCAGGGCCACTTTTGGTAGCCACCCTCATCTTAGGCTTTTTGCCTCAGTCAAGGTTCAAAATTCTCAAGGACAGACCAAGGAAAATTTTATGATTTTTCACTAGAAAAGGCTAGGTTAATTAGGTGTTTAGAAAGAATTAGTACATGTAAGGCTCAAATATTTGGAACAAGGGATATATCATCATTTGGTTGGTTATTTTTAGGCTAAAGTGGACTATTTCAGAACAAAGGCCTAAGACCCTTTCCAAATCCATTTAATCTACAATCTAACTTAGAGTAACAGGGCATGTTTTGAATTAGCAAAAAATACATGAATTTAACAAAATAAGCTCACAGTCACATAGCATTGTATAAATTATCAATAAAAGACTTACATATTATGCTTTTTATCTCAATTTACCCTCACTAATCATAATTGATATTGTCAAAGACCTAAATATGCATGGTTACTATCTAACTACCAATCAAAATTTTTGATGGGCACCATTTTTCAAAAAAAAATATAAAAACATGTTATATGCCATAAATATTAGTACTATATGCTATAAATATTATCTAAACATCCTAGTGTTTCGGTTCAACCTAAATTAAATATCCACGATGAAAAAGAACATAGGCATGACAACTTCAGGATCAAAAATTAGGTTAGTTATGGACCACAAGATACTCAGACTTCACTAATACCAAAAACTTTCCACACGCCATTGGAAAAGATGTGCATTGTCCCCCAATGCACAAAATCAAGCAAAATAAACACATAAATCGGTCAAAAACATACCTAGGTGCCTAAGCATCGGTCGATGGCTGAGTTTGGCCATCCCCCTCACATGGGGTAGTCTCCTCAGCAATAGTACTCCATCTGGAGGGGCCAATACCCCTCAATCGATCATACTCATCAGCTAACAGCATCTCTTGCTCATGCCTCGATCTCTTCATGATAATCTCGAACTACTGATCCTCTGAGAATTTGCACATATATTTCTATCCTCCAGCTCCTCATCCGTGCAAGGTCTCTTCCTGAGGGAAGTTTCTTTAGGTCCTCAAAGGAAAATAAATCCTATATCGGCACCGTAGAAGCCATGTGTCATAGTGTGACTGGTCCCGCTAATGATGCTATCATATCAGCCCAGAGCAATTGGATCTCCGACTACAAGGCTAGCAAATATGAAGGTCGGGCCTCAGCCAATCTCTTCTGTACTCTCTCCTCAAAAGCATTGATGCGAGCATCCACCATAGAAATATATTTCTGAATAGTAGAAATAGTTAATGCCCGGCTCTGATCCTCCGAGTCTGAAATAGCATACCGGACCCATGGCCTAATCTACTGAAAAAGCTAAGTCAACAAGGCTTCAGCATGTGTTAACCGCTGCACCATGGTCTATATAGAAACGGTAGATATGTAGACCATGCCCGCTCTAAGAGTCTGTGAAGTAGTGCCCTCTAGTGCAATAGCAGCAATAGTGGGTCCCCTCTCCTCATTTGTACCATATTGTGGGGGCCTTTCCTCTATAGTAGTAGCAGTAGTGGTGGTGTCTTTCATAGAACTCTCAATCGGTGGCGCTAGGATGAACATCTCTAATAGAGGTGGAGGCTCTACTCATCGGAGTGCCATCGGGCTCTCATCAGCCTTGATCAAGCTGGGCTCCAAAGTGTGCTAGGCCTCAACTAACTGCGCTCTCTTCAGTGCAACCTCACCTATCTACTCGGCGATGAGGCAAGCCCAATCTATATCATAGCCAGCCAAGATGCTGGCAACCAAAATCGCATGCTCCGGTGTAAGAGTATTATCTGTTAAGGTTGGCCTGATGCCTGATTGAAAAATAGCCAACCAAAATTTTGCGTGGAAGCAAAGTGAAGCCTTGACAATAGGCTCCATGTGGGTGGTGAACCAAACAGGTTGTAGACCTTGTTCTGCAATAAACTCTACCACCTATCTTAAAAGTATGGCTTGATGCTCAGGATCCTTCATGATCAATGGGTTCCTAGCCCGCCCCAACCTGTAATCAAACTCCGCTGTGGATGTAGAAGCACGGTACTTAGGACCAAATAATATGCGACGGATGGTCTTTTCTAATATGTCAACCCCGCGACCTCTCACTTGTTTCTCTGTCAGCCTAGGCTAAGTGAGAGGTTTCTTCCCCTTGGGAAGAGAACGTCGAATGGTGGCTACGTAATGCATAGAAATTCCTCACAAGCACCTGCGAGTACAATCTAAGGGACTATGTCAGCTATATGAGCCAAAATGAATCATCATGTCTTGTAGACTGGGGACATGGCTAAGCCCATCAAATATCACCCTAGGCTCCTCATAGAATGAATGGGTCAGCTTGCGCCGCTTCTTTGGTTGCATGCCCTCCAAATATATCACCTCCATGCCATCGACACACCACCAACGTAGAGGCATTTAGTGTTGATGATGATGATGGTGCAATAGAGGACTCGACATTTTCTCCTTACACAAAGCCCTCCTCAGAACTGGACTCCTCTCGAAATGGAGTCATATATGGCATACTCCTCCCACTCTCGTCACAATCTTCCTCTTCAGACTGGGAAGGACTAGCAACCGGAGCCTAAGGCTGCACAGCTCTGGCAGTAGCTCTGGTCTGTGGTCAAGAAGCCTCTGGGTCTTGCTGGGCATCACGTATCTCTAATGATCCGCTCATCTGAGGGTTCTGTTTGTCATCGAATGCTCATCATTTGAAGGTTCACCCTGATCTTTCTCCTTAGAGGCTCAATCTCATCGCATCTACCTTTTGGGACCGTAATACCTGATACCTCGACATATACGTACCATGGTTAGCCCTAAGAATAAAGAAATGAAATGTAAAAATTTTCTGAGTACAGATGCAGAAGAGCTCTATGAAAGACCTTTTACGAGTCGTAGTGAACACTATGATCATAGAGTGCTCTCATAGACCAAAAGTTTAGAACAATTTTTGTCACTAGAAAAGTCTACAAGACTAGGTATGACTCCTAAAGTCGCTTACGACTCGTAGACCGGTGTCATAGAGAACTCCAGTGAATAATCAGATTCAGGCAGGGGTCTACGAGACCTATCGACGAGTCGTAAAGTGATGACTCATAGAAGGTCTCGTATGATGGAAATGTAGAAACATCAAGTTTTTGGAATTCTACATGAGGGGCAATTACAACTCATAGAGTGGTTTACGAGTCGTAAAAGACACTCGTGGACCAGAAATCTCTGTCACCTGAGTTTCTGAGTCCATCAAACAGACCCCAAAATATATTTTCAACAACGACGTATCAACACCAAAGCAAGACCACATGTACCCATATGATTAAAACTCAATAACCAATTCCCCCAACATGTTTGAGACATATACACCCCTATTGAAACAATTAAGCATCAATTATCATATCATTCAGACTATCCCTAATTCATTCAAGCTATTATGTACCTATGCCATCAACCATCAATTCACAATAATGAATCATTCAATATCATTCAATCCCACATAGTGGATGATTGAATAGGCATGAACAAGTAGCATTCATAAACCTAAAATGCCCAATTCGAAGTTCAATTAATCAACTCAACCAAGGGCAACTCAATTTCATATAACATAACACAAATTCATACAATGATTTCCTATTTAAACACCATACCAGTCATAATCATCAACTCAATCAATTTAAAAGGCAAATTATGCGTTTAAAATTAAATTGTAAACTTACCAAGAGTAGAGACTAACTTCAAGAAAAGAGAGAAGATGAATGATCAAGAAAACCCCTGACACCGGAAATCTCTCCGGAAAATAGGTTATGGTGGTTGAAAATTGATCATAAAATAAAGGGGAAGGGAAATCTAGGTAAATTTTAGTCAAGTTAGGTCAATTAGGGGTCGAAATGATTTCACCCTTCCTTTTATACTTTTATCGGGTCGTCAAAATTTTACTAGGCCTAGGTCTACGAAACCCTAATTTTAAGTCGTGGATGGTTCTACAACTCGTAAGTCATGGTTTCGTAAAACTGATGTGCTGTCAAAATACAGCACATTTGAGGCCTAAAACAAGGGATTTTGTGTGTTCTCAGTGCGACTTTTTATTATTTTAATGTGTTCTGTTATTTATTTTTGGAGAAAATATAGGTTGGCCTGATTTTGGGAAATGTAGCAGATTTTGTTGAAATTTGAGGATCTACAGACTCACTAGGAATCGTAGCTCAAGCTACAAGTCATAGGGGAGGATCCTAATGATTAATAGTTTCCAAAACCAAAATTTGAGAATTTGAAGTTTAGCCATACAAGCCCAGGGTAAGAGTTGTAGTCCTCACTACGAGTAGTAGAAGGGCTCCTCATAGCAATTACCAGTGTTGATTAAAATTGGACCAAGAAATTAAAAAGTGGATTATAAGAAGGCACTATAAGTCATTTACCAGACTACGACTTGTAGAGATGGATCAGAGCAGTGAAGTCCAAAATACCAAGTGCTAACAATGAAACCTCAATTACGGCTCGTATGTCACCCTATGAGCCATAGCTACGAGTTGTAGCAGTTGCTGACCTGAATTTTCTAATAATTTTTAGGACCTTTTCATAAAAAGTATAAATAGTATATGTTAGGGTTTTTAGAAGAAAAAATCAGATTATTCAACAGTTTTTGCAGAGATTTTTAGAAAGAGAAGTTTTGAGTCCTTAGAATATTGTAGGGTTTTAGAGTAGAAATTTAGGGTTTTCATTTGGAGACTCAATTTGGAGATTTGGTATCACTTGTGAATCAATTTCATCATTCAAGCTTGTGATTCTAAGAAGGTTTCCTTGTTCTTCATTCTTCTTGGGTAATTTCTCAACTATGTGTGCTTCATTCATTGTTTTTTCTTGACCAAGTCATGGGTATCTAAACCCCACAACTTGGGCGTTTTAGGAGCCATAACTAGCTAGCTTAATAACCCAGATTATTTGCACTTCTTGAGTTGGGTATTTTCATGTATTATCCATTTTCCTTCATTTTGCTTGTTATTTAATGGTGGCCAACATTAAACCCCTCCTAGTGTCATGATCCCAATCAAAGTAGTGATAAATAGGAAAAAGAAATGGGTGAGAGAATTCGATTGATGTGTTCTCATCTAATCAATCAAACCTGACAAAGTAGAGGTTTATTGGGACAATTGGTAACGGTTAGTTGGCACATTATGGTAATGTCACGACCCAAGCCTAGGGCCTATAAGTGACACGGTGAATGGGGAACTCGAAAGGACACAAAACAAGCCTCTTAATATATCATTACACATCTTTGGTCGTTGAAGCAATTAAATAACAATAAGAGAATCGAAAATAAGGGCAAAGGGACTAAGGGATTCTTTCATAGCATAAAACATAAAAGAGTCAAGAGATTCAGAGCTTATAGCATAATTACATAACTCATCCAACAACACAACTAAACATAGAATTCAGCGGGGGCCAAGAGAACTCTCTAGGCTTACCCTCATAGTCAAAAGCATACAATAAGATAGAGAGAGTTTTTGCATAACATAAGATAAAAAGATATCGTTATCAGAGTGGAGGACTCACTAAACTTGCTTCAAAGATAATATTAGTTATGTGGCGGAGGAAGATGGTCAAGTGGAGCTCCAGTTCCTACATGGTAACATCATGTACTCATAGAGTATGCGTTACTACGTTTGAAGGTACTAAGTATGTAGAATGCAATACAATAAGAGGTAGGCAATATAATCGAAATGCATAATTAGGAAATAAATGAGCATATAGCAATATGGCATGCATGAATGATACTCGAAGTAAACATGCTTATTTAGAACATATTACATGTGTAGTAAGAGACCATCATAATAGAGACCAAGGCCTACCACCCCCTTGGTGAGGCGATTGAGGTATAAACCACCCAACATGGTTGGACGGGCCTACCACCCCCCAAGTGAGGTGATTAAGGTATAAACCCCCTAACATGGTTGCACAAGCCAACCACCCTCCGAGCGAGGCGATTGAGGTATATACCCCCCCTAACATGGCATTTTGGGCCTACTACCCCCCGAACGAGGCGTGGTCAACTTGCAACACTATAGATACTATTCATGAAATCAACATATATATACATTTCTTTCATCATCATAATGTAACTTAACTTATATGCTATGCAATAAACTGTCATTAGCTCAAAAAATCATAATCGAATATTTTATCAAACACTTGGCGGGTGTTTAATGCTAGTACACAATCATGCAATTCAAGAGTGAAATTATGCGAGAAAAACCAATGTAAAACCACCCAGCAACACTTGGTAATACCCTCATGCAAGATACATCAAAACCCCTCATTAAATTCCATAATATGTCATAGATTCATAGCTCAAAACATGCTTAAACAATCACAATTTTGTGAAACCCCAACATAGTTTATAGTCAACTTTAATAGTAAGAGATACCCATAAATAATCTACTTAAAAACATACAATTTATGCAAACAAAGAAGGTTGGGCACCATGGGTGCAAGGACCCAATGGTTGAAAACCATATGCCTCAACTTTAGAGAATTCCTTGATGAAGATTTGATTGAAAACTTGAAGTTTGAAAGAATTCCTTAAGATCCAGAATGAGTTTGGGACCCTTGATTTTGAGTGAAATATTTGTCTAAGTGTTAGAGAGGTTTCCGGGGAATGTCTTGTATGATATGGAGTTGAAATATGATTAAGTATAAGTATTTTTACATATGGCAAGACTTAGGCTCAAGACCCAAAGGGCTTGGACCGAAATACAAACTGGCAAAAATTAACACTGACCTACGCCCCTGGCGTGAACTTTGGAAATTGCATTTTTCAAAATTTTAGATTTTGATGCGGTTTCTCTAAAATAGAGGTTAGAACCATTTCCCACTCATTTTTCCCTCTGTTCATAAATATGAAGTCGGATTTTCGATATCACTCACGGATTTTGATATATATGGAAATTATGATTATGGGCACTTCCGAGGCACATTTTCCGGCACTTTTTGGGGTAATTTCAATATCTTCCCCTTGGGAACACTCGTCCCCAATGTAAATCAAATGTATATAAGAGAATTAAGCAAGATAATTTCAGGCCACACAAGAATGGAATAATGTACTTAAACATTATTTCAAAAATCTCATTATAAGTGTCAAAATCACCATGAACTTGTCAATTTAAACATGAACGCATGCAAATGACATAGGGGCTAAAACATAAGATATGGAATCACATAGGGCATTTTGATGAAACGACCCCAAAAAGTGCTCAAAAATGTGCCTCTGAAGTGCCTGGAATCATAACATCCATATATCTCAAAATACATGCATTATTTTGAAAATCCAACTTAATATTCTTGTTCAGGAAGTCAAATTTAGTGGGGAATGGGTCTAAACAAAATTTTAGAGCAAACGAATCGCATTTTCTTTTTTCCAAAAATACAATTCAAGTGAGCGGTGTGCGTAGTGTTATTTCTTGCTAGTTTTGTTGAGTTTGGTCCAAGGATTTCGGGTATTGGGCCCAAGTCTTCCCACACATGAAAATACCTATACTTAGCCTTATTTCACACTCATATCATTCAAGATATTCCCAAATACTCACTCAAACACTTAGACAATATTTCATCTCCAATTCCAAGTCTCAAAAACCCATCAGGATCTTAAGGTTCTCAATCAAGCTTCGAGTCTCCATCTCCAATCTTGTTCAAGGATTCTCCAAAGTCAAGGTATGTGGGTTTCTTCCATGGGTTCCTTTCACCCTTGATACCCAAGCCCTCTTTTGTCTAAAATTGCATGATTTGAAGTTGATTTACTCATGGGTCTTATCTATTATAATTTTGACTGCACACTATGTTGGGGTTTCATGAAATTATGGTTGTTTTAGCATGTTTTGAGCTATGAATCTAAGATATGTTGTGATATTTGAATAAGGGTGTTGACGTATATTTCTTCAGGATGTTACTAAGTATCTATTGATGGTTTTACATTGAATTTTCTAGCATGATTTCACTCTTGCATGCATGGTTTTACACTAGTACTACACACCCACCAAGTGTTTGATAAAATATTCGGATTATGATTTCTTGAGAAATTGAAGTTCCAATGCATGTCTTATGAGTTGAATGACTATATGATGATGAAAGGAATGTCTGTATATGATATAATCTCTACAGTGTTAGGAATTGACCAAGCCTCACTCGGGGGGTTGTAGGCCCGGGTAGCCTTGTTGAGGGATTTGTACCTCGACCCACCTCACTCAGGGGGTGGTAGGCCCATGCAACCATGTCGAGGGGTTTATACCTTGATAACCATGTTGGGGGGTTTGTACTCCATCAACCATGTTGGGGGTTTTACCTCATAAACCATGTTGGTGGGTTTGTACCTCATCAACCTATTGAGGGGTTCGTACCTCATTCGCGTCTCCAAGGGGGTGGTAGGCCCTGGATATGCACTAATAATGGTCTCTCCATACACATGTATTACGTTCTATATAAGCATGGTTTTACTGCAAGCATCATTCGTACATGCCATATTGCTATATGCTTACCCATTACCTATGTTACGCATTTTGCTTATGGTTCTTATCACTTCTTGCATTGTATCCTACATATTAAGTACATTCAAACATACTAATGCATACTCTATGCCTACATGATGTCACCATGTAGGAACCAGAGTCCCTCTTGCGCATGCTCCTATACGTGGCTAGTTTGCCTCCCAAGCTTGTTGGTGAGCCCTCCATTCCGAGGACGATGATTATGATCTCATGCTATGTTCTAAGACTATCTTTTTATGTATGTATTGACTATGAGGGTGAGCCTAGTTTCGTATCTTCGTCCCTTCTCTTATCTATGTAGTAGAGGTGTTGTTGGACATGTCATGTGTAATGATATAAGTTTTAACTCTCTCTTGACTCTTATTGTTTATGATATGAAAGATGTCCCTTGTTGAACATTCTTGTTGGGGCTGATTGCTTCAAGATTACTCTTCTCATATATGTTTCTTTAACATTTAGGGATGAGTGTTTCCAAGGGAGAGATATTGAAACAACCTCCAAAAGTACCCGAAAATGTGCCTCGCAAGTGCCCGAAATCATAACTTCCATATATCTCGAAATCCGTGCATTATTTTAAAAATTTGACTTCATATTCTTGTTTAGGGGGTCAAATTGAGTAGAGATAGGTCTAACCCTATTTTTAGAGAAAACGAATCGTAATTTCATTTTTCTGAAAATCGAATTCCAATGAGTGGTGTGCCTTATTGGTGTGATGCGCCACAGTGTTATCTCTTGCCAGTATTGTTAAGTTTTTTCCAAGGCTTTTAGGTCTTGGGCCCAAGCATTCCCATATGTGAAAATACCTATACCTAACCTTATTTTTCCCTCATTCAAGACATTCCCAAATACTCACTCAAACACTTAGACAATATTTCATCTCCAATTCCAAGTCTTAAAAACTCAACCGGATCTTAAAGTTCTCATTCAAGCTTCAAGTCATCATTTCTGGATCTTAACATTCTCATTCAAGCTTCAAGATATCATTTCCAATTTTCTTCAAGGATTCTCCAAAATCAAGGTATGTGGGTTTCTTTCATGGGTTCCTTTTACCCATGATTCCCAAGCTCGCTTTTACCTAAAATTGCATGATCTAGAGTTGATTTACTCATGGGTATTATCTAGTATGACTTTCACTGCACACTGTGTTGGGGTTTCATGAAATTATGGTTGTTTAGCATGTTTTGAGCTACGAATCTAAGATCTCTTATGAAATTTGATGAAGGGTGTTGATGTATATTGCTTAAGGGTGTTATCAATGATATATTAATGGTTTTACATTGAATTTTCTAGCATGATTCCACTCTTAAACAGCATGGTTTTAAACTAGTACTGCATACCCACCAAGTGTTTGATAAAATATCCGGATTATGTTTTCATGAGGCATTGAAGGTCCAATGCATGTCTTATGAGTAGAATGACTATATGATGATAAAAGGAATGTATGTATATGATATTATCTCTATAGTGTTGGGAATTGACCAAGTCTCACTCCAGGTGTTGTAGGCTTTGGTAACCTTATTGAGAGGTTTGTACCTCGATCGCCTTGCTTGGGAGGTGGTAGGCCCGTGCAACCATGTCGAGGTTTGTACATTGATAACAATGTTGGGGGTTTTGTACTCTGTCAACCATGTTGGGGGTTTTGTACCTCATGAACCTATTGAAGGGTTCATACCTCATTTGCCTCTCTAAGGGGGTGGTAGGCCTTGGATAAGCACTAATAATGGTATCTCCTCACACATGTATTATGTTCTATATAAGCATGCTTTTACTTCAAGCATCATTGATACATGCCATATTGCTATATGCTTACCCATTGCCTATGTTATGCATTTTTCTTATGGTGCTTATCACTTCTTGCATTGCATCCTACATATTTAGTACATTCAAATGTACTAACGCATACTCTATGCCTACATGATGTAACCATATAAGAACCAGAGTCCTTGCGCATCCTCCTCTGCGTGGCTGGTACGATTTCTCCCAAGCTTGTTAGTGAGTCCTCCATTGCAGGGATGATGTTTATGATCTCATGCTATGTTCTAAGACTATCTTTCTTTTATGTATGTATTGATTATGAGGGTGAGCCCGGTTGGTTGTCTTGGTTCCTTCTCTTATCTATATACTCGAGGTGTTGTTGGACATGTCTTGTGTAACATTATAAGCTTTGTCTCTCTCTTAAGTCTTGTTGTTTATGATATGAAAGACTTCCCTTAACCCTATTTATCTGCAACGACCCCAAAAGAAAAAAAAAGTGCCAGAAAATGTGCCTCGAAAGTGCTCGGAATCGTAATTTTCTTATATCTCAAAATTCGTGCACAATATGGAAGATCCAACTTCATATTCTTGTCCAGGGGATCAAATTGAGTGTAAAAGGGTCTAACCCCAGTTTAGGAGCAATCAATTAGCACTTTCAATTTTCCAAAAAAGCAAACTCTAATGAGGTTTCTGCGCCCCAAGCATGACGTGCCAAGGGCGCGCCTCTGTGTATTTTTTTGCCCAATTTGACTTCGTTCAAAGACTTTTAGGTCTTGGGCATAAGTTTTCCCAAAATGCGAAGTACCTATACTTCGCCATTTTTCACCCTCATATCAGTCTAAATATTCCCCAATTCTTGTCCAAACACTTAGCTAATATTTCATCTCCGAAATTCAAGTCACAAAACCCTCTCCATTTCTAAGGATTTCCTCCCAAGATTGAAGTCTCCATCTCCAATCTTCATCAACTTCATCTTCAAAACTAAGGTATGTGGGTTTCTTTCATGGGTTCCTTTCACGCATGATACTCAAGCTCTCTTTTGCCTAAAATTGCATAATTTAAAGTTGATTTACTCATGGGTCTTATCCGTTAGGAATTTTAGTGCACACTATGTTGGGGTTTCATGAAATTATGGTTGTTTTAACATGTTTTGAGCTATAATCTAAGATCTATTGTGAGATTGGATGAAGGGTATTGATATATATTGCTTGAGGATGTTACCAAGTATCTATTCATGGTTTTACATTGAATTTTCTCGCATGATTTCACTCTTGAATTGCATGGTTTTACACTAGCACTACACACCCTCTAAGTGTTTGATCAAATGTCCTGTTATGGGTTCCTGAGGAATTGAAGAGTTGAATGACTATATGATGATGAAATGATGGTGGAAAGGAATGTATAAATATGATGATGAAAGGAGTGTATATATATGATATTACCTCTATAGTGTTGGGGATGACCAACCCTAGCTCGAGGGGTTGTAGGCCCGGGTAACTATGTTGAGGGGTTGATACCACAATCGCCTAGCTCGAGGGGTGGTAGGCCAAGGTAGCCTTGTTAGGGGTTTTTACCCATCAACCTTGTTGGGGGTTTGTACCCATCAACCTTGTAGGGAGGTTTGTACTCCATCAACCACATGAAGGGGTTTGTACCTCATGGGTCCATCCAAGGGGGTGATAGGCCTTGGATTGCAACAAGAATGGTTAGTTCTTGCATTACTTTATGATCCTTATAAGCATAGTTTACTACGAGCATCCTCCATGCATGCCATATTTCTATATGTACTTATTGCCTATGCTTATGATTTCTATTATATCACTATCACTTGTTGCATTGCATCTTATATATGTAGTACATTAAAACGTACTAGCGCATAATTTATCCCTACATGATGTGACCATGTAGGAACCAGTGCAACGCTTGATCATCCTCCTCCTCCACGCCGGTAGTACGATTGTCTCTCAAGCTTGTTGGTGAGTCCTCCATTCCGGGGATGTGCTTATGATCTCTTGCTATGTATTAAGACTATCTTTTCTTTCATCATCATCATCATCATCATACCCAGTAAAATCCTACAAGTGGGGTCTGGGGAGGGTATAATGTACGCAGACCTT
>JAPFFP010000012.1:11566701-11581061 GCA_026153255.1 Solanum medicagineum | reverse complement strand
CAGTTTTCCTTTCTTACCAAACCTCATAACCCCTTTCATTGGAGACACCTTTAAAAATACCCAATCTCCTACTGAAATTTCCAGTCTTCTCTTTCTAGTATTCGCATATGATTTGTGATGACTTTGGGTTGTTTCTACCCACTATTGTATTACCTTAACTTTTTCCACGGCTTGTTGCACTAGATCTGGCCCAAGCAAGGTGGTTTCCCCTACTTCAAACCATCCAATTGGCGATCTACACTTCCTTCCATACAAAGCTTCATAAGGTGTCATCTTGATAATTGAATGGTAACTATTGTTATAGGCGAATTCAATAAGTGGAAAATAGTCCACCCAACTACCTTTAAAGTCCAATATACAAGCTCGCAACATATCTTCAAGTGTCTGAATGGTGCGCTTTGCTTGATCGTCAGTTTGAGGGTGGAATGTTGTACTCAAATTTACTTGTGTCCCTAAACTCCCTTGGAAAGACTTCCAAAACCTTGTAGTGAATTGAGCTCCTCGGTCAGATATAATGGAGACTGGGACTCCATGTAGCCTGACTATCTCTTTGAGGTATAGCTTGGCATACACTTCCGTTATATAATCAAATATGACAGGTAGGAAGTGTGCTGACTTTGTGAGTCTGTCAACTATTACCCATATGGAGTCAAACTTCTAAAATGAGCGAGGAAAACCGATAACAAAGTCCATATTGATCATATCCCACTTCCAATTTGGAAGTTCTATACACTGCATATAACCTCCTGGCTTTTGGTGTTCTACCTTCATTTCTTGACAATTTGGACATTGAGCCACAAATTCTGCAAGGTCTTTTTTCATGCCTCCCCGCCAAAACACTCCTTTCAGGTCATGGTACATCTTAATCAATCCTGGATGGATGGAATATCGGGAACGGTGGGCTTTTTCTATTATCCTCTTTCTTAACCCATCAATATCAGGCACACATAACCTGTTTTGGCAGTAAAGTACTCCATTTTGTGTAAGGTCAAAGCCCTTTATTACACCCTGACTCACCTTTTTCTTAAATTGTCATAGAACAGGATCCTCGAACTGTTTTTCTTTCACCTCCATTACTAATGAAGACGTCACTGAATTATGTACAATAGCCCCTTCCTTTGGGGTTTCAAGAAGGCGAACCCCTAAACTGGCCAGTTGACGTAGATCCTTAGCCACCCCTTGACTAACCATAGCCTGATCACCAGTAGTCATAACTGCTTTATGTCTCAGAGCATCACCTACAACATTTTCCTTCCCTGGATGATATAGTATATCAACGTCATAATCCTTTATTAGTTCTAGCCATCTCCGCTGTCTCAAATTTAGATCCTTCTACTTAAAAATGTATTGCAAGCTCTTATGATCAGTATATATATCAACGTGAACCCCATACAAATAGTGGCGCCATATTTTCAAGGCAAATACAACCGCTACTAGCTCAAGATCATGAATTGGATAATTCTTCTCATGTGGTCGTAGCTGTCTGGATGCATAAGCAATTACCCTACCATGATGTGTCAGCACACACCCTAATCCAACTCCTGAAGCATCACAATACACTGCATACCCCTCGGTGCCTTCTTGAAGTACTAGCACAGGTGCAGAATTTAGCTTATGTTTCAGTTCCTGGAAGCTCCTTTCACATGCATCATTCCATTGGAACTTGGTTTCCTTATGTGTCAACTTTGTTAGAGGTGCAGAAATGGAAGAAAAACCTTCAACAAACCTTCTGTAATAACCTTCCAAACCTAGGAAGCTCCGAACTTCCGTGGGCGTCGTTGGCCTTGGCCAATCTTTCACCGCATCTATCTTTTGTGAATCAACTCTTATTCCCTCCTTAGACACAATGTGACCCAAGAATGCCACTGAGTTTAGCCAAAATTCACATTTAAAAAACTTGGCATACAACTATCGATCACGATGAACCTGTAACACTTGTTGTAAGTGATTTGCATAGTCCTATTTTGACCTTGAGTATACCAAAATGTCATCTATAAACACTATCACGAACACATCCAAGAATGTCCTACATACCTTGTTCATCAGATCCATAAGGACTACTGGTGCATTCGGTAGCCCAAATGACATAACAAGAAATTCAAAGTCACCATACCGTGTTCTGAAAGCAGTCTTAGGTATATCTTCCTTCTTCACCCTCACTTGGTGATACCCTGATCTCTGATGAATTTTTAAAAAGCATTTGGTACCCTGTAACTGATCAAATAAATCATCAATCCTGGGGAGAGGATATCTATTCTTAATTTTCACCCTATTCAATTGCCGATAGTCGATACACATTCTCAAGCTGCCATCCTTTTTGCGTACAAATAATACTGGTGCACCCTAGTGAGACACACTAGGTCTTATGAAACCCTTTTCCAATAAGTCTTTCAATTGCTCTTTTAATTCACGCAACTCCGCCGAGGCCATTCTATATGGAGGGATAGAAATAGGTTGAGTGCCTGGAAGTAAGTCAATACCAAAATCTATTTCTCGTTCAGGAGGTAAGCCTGGAAGTTCATCAGGGAACACATCAACAAATTCATTCACTACTGGGACTGATTGAAGAGTTGGTGATTATGCTTCCATATCCCATACTCTAACTAAATGACATATATACCCTTTAGATATCATCTTTCTGGCCTTAAGATAAGAGATAAACATCCCCTTTGGTGCCCCAACATTGCCTTCCCATTCAAGAACTGCCTCATTAGGAAAGTGGATGTACACTTTCTTAGTTCGGCAATCCACGGTGGCATAGCAAGAAGATAACCAATCCATACCCATTATAACATCAATTCCACCATTTCTAACTCAATAAGGTCAGCCAATGTGTCATGGTCACAAACAGTTACTACACAACCATAATAAACCCTTCTAGCCATAATAGATTCACCGGTTGGTGTAGACACTTCAAATGGTTCATTCAATAATTTGGGTGTTCACTTAAGCTTCCCAGCAACTAGTGGGGTAATGTATGATAGTGTAGAACTAGGGTCAATTAATGCATATACATTATGAGAAAAATATGGACAATGTACCTGTTACCACATTAGGTGAAGCTTCCAAATTTTGCCAACTCCCCAGAGCATAAGTGCGATTCTGGACTCCGCTAGAGCTAGCTGCCCCTTTAACACCTCTACCACGACCCATAGGTGCTTGCTGACCCCTACCTAAGGGAGGAACTGACGATGATGATGCAATAGTTGACCTAGTAGCTTATGCTATATCACCCAAACGCCTCCTCGGGCAATCTTTTATCATATGCCCTAGCGCACCACACCAATAACAAACATCTGTCCCAACACGACATACACCCGGATGACTCTTTCCACACTGGTTACAAGGTTGCCTTGGAGTCATTTGCTGTCCTGCTGAATATCCCACTGTTCGGGCACCTTGCCCTTCAGTTCTTAGACCAAACTGATTTCTCCTAGACCCCTGAAGTTGTGGTGGAGCACTGGCTGCAGAGTTGGAGGATGATGGCCTAGGTGGTCTATTAGAAAATCGAGGCCTAAGCTCACCTTTGGGTGATGTAAACTACCCTGAAGACCTGGTTCTCTTAGACTGCGCCCTCTCTAACTCCTGTGTCATTCTCCTTTGCCTTTTATCCTCCAATTTCTGTGCAAAAGCTTGCATTCTAGCTATATCTATGTCTTTATTCATGAAGCAACGATACAGTCTCTGACCAGATACGTATCCAATCTATCCACATATCAATAAACTCTATCTGCCATAGTGTCAACTACATTAGGAGCATACCTGGATAGGGAATTAAATTGGAGACTATACTCCCTTACACTCATATTCCCCTGGTAAAGATTCAAGAACTAATCTGCACGGGCCTCTCGGATCTGTAATGGAAAGTAATGGTCAAGAAATGCCTCTTTGAACTCCTTCCAAGTGGTTGGGGGAGCATCTATATCTTTGGATTGCTTCCAAGCTTCATACCACAATATAGCCACACCCTTCAACCTATATGCCGCTAACTCAACAGCTTCTGTACCACTCACATGCATAATATCTAAGTGCGCTGAATCTAATCAATAAAGTCTTTGGGATCTTGATTAGGTTCAGACCCAGTGAAGGCTGGAGGGTCCAAATAAACGAAGTCACGTATCCTCATGCCAACTGCCCTATTTGCACCACCTGTACCCATAACTGGACCTACCTGTCTTTGGACTTAGCCAACAACTATGTAAGTCAATAGTTGAACTGCATTTCTCAGATCCTACGTTGTAGCATCAATAGGTGGTTATGGGGGAATTTCACTATTTTTGGGTTCATCAGGAGCTGGAGAGGTTAGACCCGTAAGAGAGACTCATCTTGAGCCTCATTTCGTTGTCTCATATAACTGGCGAACCAGCCACCACTTCTACTGCCTTTCCTTTACCTTTGTTCATCTTGGTTTCTGGCATACTTGCTCGTTGTACAAAACAATTTAGGAGCTAGACATAATACACCTAGCTCTATGGCACGATCTAAAGAATGAAAGGAAAGTAACAACTTCTAAATGCCAAGTAGCCTCTTACTTATAAATGTGGTGCACAACACATCGATAAACAAGACTCTACATTAACACGGCCTTGTAGACTCCCTAGGATGACCCGCTCTGATACCACCTCTGTCACGCCCCAAGTCCCGGTAGGGCGGACCGGCACCCATTGCCGATAAGGGTCGGGAGAACCAACCTATATCTATGCACTTTCTATACATTTTATAAAGGATTTCTATATATAAAATGCCTTTATGCAAGTAATAGTGATACAAGCCAAAAAGAAATGCAGGTGACTAGGCCGTTGGGGCCACGGTGTCGAAAGTACGAGACATGAACACACTTTAATTTACATAGTCTACAAAGCCTCTAGATAAGAGAAAGTACAAAATAAGGGTCGGGACAGACCCCGCCTCAATTTACTGTACAATACAAACATATAAGCTTTAGATACACACAAAGCTCCGGAACAACCTTGAGCTTGGTAAAAGCAGCTGGATGTGCTAGATTCTACTGGGGAGATCTACTAGCACTTGTACCTGCAGCATGAAATGCAGGTCCCCAGTAAGGGACGTCAGTACGTGATAATGTACTGAGTATGTAAGGCATGAAACACTGTATATGAAGTAACAACTTCAAATGAAACTGTGCACTGGTGTGGAATAAGAGACCACCTTTGGATATACTTTGGGATCATATACATTATGTTCTTCATATTACTTTACCTTTACTGTATAATCTGTGCACATCATGTACTATAAATGACCAAATTATCAGTGGTAAACTGTATCGGGATCGTCCCTGGCTAGGTTCTTCCTTAACCCCTCGGGCTACCACCGATGATAGGATCGTCCCTGGCTAGGTGATGCTTCCATCCCTCGGTCTACCACCCATCAAAAACTATATACTTTACTTTATCTTTCAATTACCTTTGAGATGATTCTTTTGATGGTCATGATATTGGATCTATAGGGCTGTATATACAACATATGACATGAGAATAATCATACAAGACAATATGGCAATGAAGAGAGTATGTTACATAAGCAATGAAATGCGTATGAAATGAAAGAAAAACTCATGAACTTTGTTTTGCAACAAGAACTCATGTACTTGGTATCCACGTATGTATGTAGATTTGAAGGTAACTATATATAGGAGCATATGAATATGTGAAAGAGTGGAGACATGGTTGTTTGTCATGTTGGAGTAGATAAATGTCTTTACTTACCGAGGGATCTATGTTTCATACCAATTGATACGAAATCAAGTAGCCTTACATACCTCATCGTACGACCTCGTTACTACCTTGAAGTGGCTGCTTTTCCCTGAAATATTTATCTATAGTATATTAGGCAATAAGACTAGTATTAGCAGCAAGGAAACACTTCTTGACAGCCCAATATCATAAAAACGATCACCCGGACAGCAAGCTTTCAATTAGTGACGCAAAGGCATTTCTTCAACCTTTTCACTTATAAACGTATTTTATAACAACCATTCTTATGTACATGTCATGTAGATCTTATTTTAGACCTTTAATAGTCCTACAACAACCCACAAAGCACAACATATAACAATTCTTCACAACATACAAACAAGCGGTATAACGTTACATTCTTTCACCCCACTTCGACGTCAACAATCCCAAAACTATTTTAACTTTATCTAAAAAAATTTCCAATTTTTTTAACACATAACACCAGTGTTAATATAGTCCAAAAATAGTCCCAAAATAGGGGAAGGTCGTGGAACAACATATTACAATTCTACACAACCTACAAACGGACAGCATAATGTTTCCCCCCCTACATTTCGACGTCGACGATTCCAAACCTTTTCTAACTCTAACCAAACCGTTCCAACAACATTTACACATAAAAACAGTGCTAAGATAGTCTAGAACAACACCCAAGAAGTCATGAAGGACGTGACCCAATAGCTTTCCATCCAACAATCCACAAATTTCAATCAACATTACACTTAAGATAGCACAATAGAACTAGTTTGTTAAATGAAACCAAAATCAGGGCAACAACCTTAGGGTAATATCTATAACTCAATCCATCTTAAGGACATCAAATTCTCTTCATAATACAGCCCACAAATCATACAGATGTCACTAAAACAAAAGGCAAGAGTGCAGCAATTTTGTGAACAGATGTTGTCTAGAATTTTCCAGCATAACATACTATTATCTACTTCTTGTTTTCATGAAGAAACCTTACTAAAAACACAACTATAATTACTTACCTCTGTTCTTCAAGATCCAGGTGTTCCTTCAAGATCCTATAAGTTCCCTTATGGCTGCTTTGATAGTTTAAGAAAGTGTAGAGAGAAAATTGGGAAAGCTGAAAATTTTCTAGGTGTGAGAGTGAATGGGATTTTGTTGCTTGTAACCCCTCTTTAAAGGCCTTATTTGGATGACTTTCTTTGGGCCTCTTGACCATGTAAGACCACATATTATTAAGCTAGTGAGGTAACAACTTGGGCCTCTTACTTGTGTCTAAATGGGTGTCAAATTTAATGGGCTTTGGTTGTCGATTTCCAGCTTTCCTCTTGATCCATTTTTGGCCCAAATAGCCAAGTGGTTTGTGTTACACTTGGGCCCTTCTTACATTCTTCTTGGAATGAAAATAAGGTGCATTTATGATGCTGAAACATGGACTAAAGTTACACCCTTAAAATGGATTTTTATTCGTAATCGGACTTGGGCAAATTCGACGTCGAACCTCATCTCCGTTTAGCTTGCAAATTTAAGCTAATCAAGTAGGTGACTCGCCTACTAGATTATTAAGTCATACAAGCCCATAAATTCTTTTACTATGTTTAGGGCTGTAATATCCTCAATTTAACACAAAACATGAATATACTTAACCCTCTTAAGCGTTAGATACACATATCACCCATAACATGAGATTTAAGCACTTTTGAAAAATTCGCACTAGTTTGACCAAACCATATCATGATTCATTCATATAGCTTAGTACGTGTACAATGTGGGGTTTTACAAGTTCCAACCTTGATTCCAGGAACCTTACCTCCAATAGTCCGAATTGGACCCTTGGGGGTTGTTCTAGAAGCCCGCCGCTTGGTTGCTTACAAAATATGCATCCTCATCAAAGAATGGATCATCATACATTAAAGTCTTTGGAGGTTAAAGGATTATCGCTTGAACACTTGCTTGGTTTTGCTTTTAAACCAAGTCCATAATTATGCGAAGTTGAGCAAGTTGCTCCATGATCTCTTTGTTTGCCTGTGCTTGCTCGTTGTTGGCGTTGACCGCACAAGAACTCTTTGTCGAACCATGCTCTTATTGACCCCATGCTCTATTAGTTTTAACCACTTACTCCATCCTTGCGGCTATCAATGCAATATGTTAGTCAAGGAACATGCTTCCCATGATTGTGTCAGTGCAAGTTTGACTATTCTCATCAAGTGCCCGATAGAAAATCTCAACCAAGGCATCATCAACAATCTTGTGATTGGGGACCATCCTCAAGTATTTAGTAAATCTCTCCCATGTTGTGCTAATAGAGTCACCCGGCAATTGCTCAAAGTTGTTGATTCTATCCTTGAGCTTCAACTTCTTAGATCTTGGGAAATATCTTTCAAGGAATACTCTCTGAAGCTCAGCCAACTTGTAATAGTACCCGCAAGAAGCTCAGACAACCCCACAGCTGTATTGCTAGTGAATGACAATGGAAACACACTTAAACCAAAGGCATCAAGAAAAAGATTTTGTGTCCCCATGACACTCTTGCAAACAAACACCACATTTTAGAGATGACGATGGGGATCCTCTGAAGGTTGCCCTGTGAATAATCCATGGTTTTGGAGCATTTGGAGAAACCAACTCGATACCGTGAACTTAGTATCTATCAGTAAATGAGGTATTACTGTTGTACCAGTAACGTCTATGGCCATAGGGTTCAATCGATATTCATTCCATCCATAAGTGTTTTCATTGAAGTCCTTAAGCTATGGCCTGTTACCCCTCGTTGGTGGATTCTCCTCTCTTACCATATCCTCATTCATATTCATATCCTCATCAACCTCGATATCTTCATTCACTTGATCCATTCTTCTAACAAGTCAGTGGATCCCCAAATTATCGGAGCTAAGGGATTGCCTTGGCTCCTTGTGTTGGGGATACAACCTAGTACACACTTCAAGTAAAATCCAATAACAAAAACAAAGACAAAAGTAAAATACAAGAAATTCTAGAAATTAACACTAGAATCGACTAATAGTGAAATTAAGTCAAAACCTAGTTGTATTCCCCGGCAGTGGCGCCATAATTTTATGATGATATTCACGCTCCAAAAAGAAAGTGGTCATTTTTAGCAATTAACCTAACCGGAGGTTAGGGTCGAATCCACAGGGAATATAGGGCTTGACTACAAGACTTCACTACTAATCATTTCAAGCATTCATAACTACAATCTCTAAATGGGGGGTTTTTTTGTGATTAAAAAAAAGTAAAATGAAAACTAAACTATAACGGGAGAAAACACTCAATTTTAGGGACAACTCGGGAATTGTGTTCCCCATGGTTCGTTGACTCGATTTCCCTAGATTACATAACTACAATTAGAGATTCACATGCAGGAGGTAACTTAGGTTCTTCCAACCCTCTTGGGAAGGTGAAGGTCAAATTTCACCATGGCGCTTAGTCGGCCACCACGGCGTGCCAACTAATCATTACCTACTGTCCTAGCCAACCTCCCCTTGGTCAAGCATAGTTGATTAGACAAGAACACAGCAATCAAATCCTTTCTATTTCCCTTTTCCTATCTGTCACTACCCTGGTCGGGATTGTGATAGTAGGCGGGGTTTGGTGTTAGCCACCACCAAACAACAATCAATATGAAGAGAAATAGATAATACATGCAAAACACCAATCATAGAAATGCAATAAAACTAGGTCATACCAAGTCAACTACCCATGGTTCCCACAACCTCAAGTTGTGGGTGCTTAGCTACTCATAACTAAGGCAAAACCAATAAAAATTCAAAATACAACACATAGTTGAGAGTTTTACCAAAAGCGATGAAAAGTGTAAACACCACAAGTTGCAAACCCAAAAGCTTGATAGATTGGTATTGAGTACAAAGAAAGATTTGCATCCCCAAAATGGGTTCTCCAAGAGAAAATGATAAACTAAGCTAAAACCCTAGAAGATTCCTGAGAGAATATTTAAAGGCATATCCTATGTTTTAAAATCTGGAATCTCCTAATAAAACCTTAACTTAAATGTATTTATAGTGTTTACATGCAAACCCTAAAAATAACACAGAAAAGACAGTTGGCAGGGTGTATGTCTCGTAGGTTCAACTCGTAGGGTGACCTGTGAGTCATACTTAGGGTCTCGTATCTGGTTCTTAGCATCTTAGACTCAAATGGTACGACCCACTGGTACGAGTCGTTGCTTGGGCTACAACTCGTATGCTCCTCTCGTAGTTTAGGCCTTTAGTTTTTGGTCCAACGTTTTGGCTCTCTGATTCTTGTTACGAATCCACCTACAAGTCATAGTGCAACTTACGACTCTTAGGATGGCCTCATAGGATTAACCTCCACTTAGCAGATTTCTAAGTTTTTTGTCTCTGTTTCTTGCTATGACAGAACCCTACGATTCGTAGCTTGGGCTACAACTCATAGGTGAACTCGTATGTCCTATGCTTCAGCAAAATCTGCAATTTTTCTTCAAAATCATGTCAACCTAACTTTTCTGCAAGAACAACACAAAAACACATAAAAACCATAAAAAGTCACATTAAGAACTAACAAAAATCCCTTGTTTTAGGCATCAAATGTGTTATATTTTGACAGTACATCAACTACACATGTTATATTTTCTATGTAAGCATATTTTACTACAAGCATCATCCATGCATTCCATGTTGTTATATGCTCATATAGTGCCTAACTATGTATTTCGATTATGTTTTCTATTTATTCTTGCATAGCATCTTACATACTTAGTACATTCAATTATACTAACTCATACTCTATGCCTACATGATGTTACCATGTAGGAACCAGAGCTCCACTTGATCATCCTCCTCCTTGACGTGGTAGTACCATTACTCTCAAAGCGGTTTGGTGAATCCTTAACTTCAGGGACAATATCTTTGATCTTATACTATGTAAAAGTCTCTCTTTTCTTTTATTGTATGCTTTGACTAAGAGGGTGAGCCGGTTGCTTGTCTTAGACCCCACTAAGTTCTATGCTTAGAGATATTGTTGGACAAATTATGTAATGATGCTATGAGCTTTGACTCTTTTGACTCTTTGATGCTTATTATATGAAAGATGTCCCTTAGCCCCGTATTACTCCTTTTACTATCTATTGTTGTTATTATTTTGCTTCCGCCACCAAGGATGTGTTGTGATATCTTAAGAGGCTTGATTGGGGTCCCTTCGGGTTCCCCATTTGCTGTGTCACTCTAGGCCCTAGGCTTGGGTTATGACAAGAGAACTCACTATCATAACACGCTCTCATAGAATCCCTCATCCTTTTCTCCTTAAACTTCTCCTCTACATTTTGTTTAGCATATGTCATGAGTCTAGAAATGGTCATCTGTCAAATAAGCATGTTATGTGGTACTCTTTCACAACCAAGTCAGAAATCCCTAAGATAAATTTATGCATTCTTCCATGGGGGTCATCCACTGGTGTAGGATCTTACTTGAAGAGCTAAGTGAACTTGAGAGCATATTCCCTCACACTCATCCCACCCTATTTGAGGTTGATAAACTCGGTCAATTTGGCGTCCCTAAGTTCAAGATGCAACAAGCCATCCAGAAAGTAAACGTGAATTCTCTCTATGCAACCTTACCATCACCTACTCTCCTAGTCAACCATTGGGTGTACCACACCTGGGCCATACTCTTCAATTGATAAGCAACCAACTCAGCTTTCTCTTTTGAATACACCCCTATAATAGCCAACACTTTGTATATCTCATCAATGAGTTCTTGGTCATCCTCATGAACTTTGGAACTATAAGAATCCAGGGGGTTCATCCAGGTAAAGACTTTCACACTAGCAGTTGCAGTAAGTGCATGAGGAGGAGGAGCAGCCTGTCTAGCTTGGTTTGTTACAACTTGCCCAACATGGCAAAAGTAGTTGAGAACTCATCTTGAGTCAGAGCCTCTCCCATGGGCTCTTGGGGAACTTGGTCCTCATTAATAGGAGCCTGTCTAGGTTGAGTTGCTCTTCTTTGATGCATTGTTTGTAAAGGTATCAAGGAACATTCGTCAGATTTAGGAAACCTTAAGACACATTCTAAAGCACAACATGAATCGTGAAGAAGTGAGGTATTTCCTAAAATTACTCATGGCTTCCTACTCATAGGTGTGGTGGACTTCACGCCCATGAATAATACTCTTCTTGACGCGGCATACTGGACTCCAAGGATCATTCCAAAACCTTAGTGTTCTGATACCAAACTTGTCATAACCTAAGCCTAGGGACTAAGTGTAACATGGCGAATGGGAACCCAAAAGTCCCCCAACCAGCTTCATAGCATACTTAAGCACATAATTTGTTAGAAAGCATAGAATAAATATCATCAAACAAAACTAAAGGGTAAGGAAAGTATGACCCACTCTATGGGATAGGGGCATGGAATTATCATCACACAACTTTAGCAAATAAGTCTAAGGGAAGGGATTATGGTACATTATTTATAGGAAATAGGGACTTAGGACTTCCATCATCTTGTCATACATCTCAGTAGCAACACATCATAGGGAAGGGACTTGAGGATAACTTCCAAAGATGCATAGCATAGCATAGTTCATACATAGCTTGATATCCAACAATGCCTCTAGTTAGAGGGGGATGGGGGCTAAGAAATACCCCGGGCTCACCCTCAACATAGCAACAAAAAATAGTCATAACATAGATTAGGTAGATAGAAGGTGGTTATTGTCCTTGAAATAAAGGACTCACCACTAGCCAACATTCACAATGAGCTTAGTCACAAAGAGGTGGATAAGGAAAGCCTCCAGTCCCTATATGGTTAGATTATGTAGGCAAAAGTATGTGTTAGTACTTATGAATGTACTAAGTATGTGGGCATGCAATGCATATGAATATGATAAACCTACATTTCAAAGATAGATGACAATGGCACATATATATATAATGAAATATATAGGAAAGAATATCATATCAAGATCCCTTAAATCATGATACATGAAAGACATAATACATAAACATAAACGAGGATGGGACCTTAACTGACATATAAGACCATGCGAGCTATTATATGAAATTTCGATGTTGCCTCTAGACAGGAGTAAGAGTAGCCTACTTGTCAAAGGTAGACTATACTTCACCTAACGACAACAACAACCTTTTTTTGAGAGTGGGTCTCATGTACATAATCATCCATATTGGGAAAATATGATCCTATGGTGGCATGAAGTTATGAGAAAGTTAGCTTTACAATAAGAACTTCTTAGGTTAAGCCCCACCTCCAATCTCATGCGGTGCTAAGTCATCATCTCACAGGAATACATATAGATATACATGCTTGAAAGAGGATCATAAGTCAAATCATACTTCAATTCATGATTACATGCATAGGAGTAGCTCATTCATACTTAGACATGATAGTGTATATGAAACACCCCTCATGTTCTTCGGAATTCCCTATAATCGTAATTTTCTTATATCTCAAAATTTGTGCATGATTTCATAAATTCAACTTCATATTCTCTATCGGGGGTAGAATTGAGAGGGAAGTAGGTATAACTCAGATTTTTGAAGACCCGTAGCGAAAAATAATTTTTGCTAGTTTTATGATTTCTAGTGGTTGTCCAAGCTCAAGGCGCAATGCGCCTGGGCCACACCACTGTATATTTTGAAGTCTGTATCTGGTCCGCATCGCACCAGGGGCGCAGACCAGTGTAACGTTTTCCTTGGTTTTCTTATTTCAATCAAGGACATTAGGGTCATAGGCCCATGCCCACTTAAACATGAAATCACCCATACTTAGTCATTTTTCAACTCTATAACTCATAAAACCCTTTCTAAAATCTCTCTAGGACTCTATCAATTCATTCAAATCTAAGGATTTCAAGCTTAATTTTAGGACTCAAGGACTCATTTCAAGTTCTAAGTCTACTCAAGTTCATTTCAAGGAATTCAAGGTTCAAGGTATGTATGTTTTCATCCATGGATCCCAACCTTCCCTTTTATGAAAATTGCATGTTTCCAAGTTGTACTACCTATGGTATCTCTTATTATGTATTATGAATGTAAATTATGTTGGGTTTTATGAAGTATTCATTGATTATGGATGACTATCTATTTCAAGCTTACTCCATGAATTGATTTATCTATTGAGACTATGCATGTTTTGAGCTATGAAACTATGAACTATTATGAGCTTTTGTGATGGATTTCAAGGTACCCTACATGAGGGTTTCACGACATATTGGTGGGTTGATTTGCATTAAGTTTACTCATCTTGTTTTACTCTTGAATTGCATGATTTTGAACATGTATCATGAACCCAATATGTGTTTGATAAAATGACATGATAACAATTTGCAAGTTAGTTATGTCTATTAAATTATGTACAAGTCAAGTGACTTCATGATGATTAAGGGTTTTCAAGCGTGAAGAATTCATGAAAAGTATCTATGATTTTAGTATCAAGTTAAGCCCTGTTTCAAGATTTTTACCTCTTGTGTGACATTCATCTAAAAGCAAGGGTTCATGTATGATTATAATCTATTCTCATGTTCAAGTTACGTTCATTACTAGAGGTACTTTACCCATATGAGCCGCACTTCCCTTAGATAGTCCACTAAGAGCATTGGCTACCATATTTGCCTTGTCGGTATG
>JAPFFP010000012.1:11532401-11565918 GCA_026153255.1 Solanum medicagineum | reverse complement strand
TGTATGTGTGAGCAACTTGGCAGTGAAGATTGGTAGTCTGAGATGGTGTTTGGATATTGATAGGGAAGAGGATTTTGGTAATTCGTAGATGAAGGGTGATATCGTGGCTGGGCATGGATTTGAGGGGCGGATCTTCTGGGGTGGTCACTAGGGTTTCTCCCTTTGTTTTGTATGCCAGAGACAAATGCCACATCTTTTTTTCTTTTCTTCAACATCCCGGAAGTTCCAATTGATGTCGATATACGGGTGATCTTGCCTGTTTTGAGCCCGTCTTCGATGTTCTCCCCAATCTTCACTATATCCGCGAATTTTGCTCCCACGAGCAGCATCATTGTCTCATAAAATTCTGGTTCCTGAGAGCGTACAAACACTTCGATGATCTCTTTTTCAGTCATGGGAGGACGCATTCTACCAGCGTCCTTTCTCCATCTGTAAGCGTATTCTCGATAGCTCTCTGTCGATTTCTGTCTGATCTTCTCCAAGGAATAGTGGTCTGGCACTATTTCAACATTGTAAGCAAAGTTCTCAACGAAATCTTTGGCCATGGAACTCCAACTGGCCCATCGATTTATTTCCTGGGACGTGAACCATTCCAAGGCCTCCCCACTGAGACTTCGACTAAAAAGCCGCATCAACAATGCTTCGTTCTTCTCGACGCCCACTAGTTGATCACAATATGCCCTTAAATGGGCCAGGGGATTCCCACACCCATTGAAAGTGTCGAACTTCGGTATTTTGAACCCTTCCGGTAGGTTCAAATCTGGGTGAATGCACAAACTTTCATAATCCAGGCCCGCAACATCAGGTGCAAAGTGAAATTGCTTCATAGCTTTGGCAATTTCTTCCTTTATATTCAATCGGGCCATATCCTCCTTGGCCTTCCATTCTTTTTCCTTCTCTTCATAGTGGTCAATATCGGAGTAAGTAGCGTGGGGATTTTGTGGATTTGTGAGGATCGGTATATGGAAAGAGGTTTTAGGAGGCATATTTTATGGGGCAGGTGGGTTGTATTGGGCAGGGGCTTGACTTTCAGGATGAATTATTTGAGGATGGGCAGCGTGGGCGATTTGAGAGGAGCTACCGACCTGGGTAATATTTGGGTTCTAGAGAGGGGGTAATGCTTGAGGGAAGAGGTTTGAAGGTGCTGCATCATTAATTACGAGAGAAACTTGTGCAGGAGTAATTGGGGGATTTGTCGAGATAGGAATAGGATGAGGAGAGGGAAAATGAAGTGAAGGCCTCCCGTCATCTGGAACGGGAAGATTAGCAGTGATGGCCAAACTTGCTAACTCCTGGGTCTTTTTCATTTCCGTTTTCATCTCCGCGATCTGTTGCATTAATTGCGCAATCAATTGGTTCTGCTGTGCGGTAGCAGGGTCTGTCACAGTGATATCTGTCAGGCTTGCATCATCATTATGGTCTGCCATCTGCCGAGTCAGGTCAAAGGAGGGATCTTTATGAGCTCTGGACCGGGTGAAATAAGGATGATCGGCCAGTTTATCAACACAGATCAATTCTAAATTACCTGTCGAATGAAAATAACTCAAAAGTAAACAAGTTAGTTTCTTCAAATTAGTAGGTAATAGAAGGTAGCACACATATCAATAACCACACAATTGTTGCTTTATTTGAGAGTAAACCAGCCCATAGATGCACGGTATATGGTAAATAGGCAGGACTTTGCCTATATGATTTTGGATCAGAAAATCGATTTGCACCAAGTAACATTTTTTTGCATTTGATAATGTAGGTTGGGCAAAGATAAGGAAAAAGGACGCTTCTGAAGAGCTGGGAGAAAATACGCTTCTGAAAAGCTGGGTGGTCGGGCCTAAGAGGCTGCCTACGTATCTCACAAAGGAGAAATCAGACCTTACGTAGTCCGAAAGGCTTGAATCTTTTCCGAATTGAAATGAAAAATTATCTCTTGATTTTGAAAGTGAAGCTCAATTTTATGGAAAAACTTGAGACTTGAAGAGATTTTGGAAGAACTTTGGTAGTGATTACTTTTGAGAGTGGGTTTGATTTTATTGAGAAACTTGAGACTCGAAGAGTATTTGGATGAACTTTTGACAGTGACTTGATTTAAGTGCTTAAGAGATTCTAGGAACTTCCGAAAGGAGTGGGCTAGAAGGCTTCAAATAAAGCAACATAATCACATAAATAGTTATAAACATGCCAAGTAAATAGATATTGCGTGTCCTAAGCAGATATGTGACCCTTTTGTTCCAAGGGTAGGCCTAATGATTTGAAGGATATATATGCAATTAGACGTTCCATTGCCCCGAAAATATTTGTACAGCCTTTGTGAATAAACTTAATGGGGATACATAATATGGGAAGGGGATACAAAAATAATCAAACCCACACAAGGGTACAGTCCTAAACTAAACCTTTGTAGAAGATTTCTTCTTATTGGACTTTTTGGCTTCTTTGAACGTCTTTCGATGTAATATCCGGCAAACAAACGTGTGTTATTAAAATGACTCCCAACCCCCGGGGACAAAGGTTTGTCAAAAAACATATACATCCTTCAAACACACAAGCATGATCGTCCATTTAGGCCGGAGGCCACTTTGGACTCAAGGTGGTCTTTCTAATGGGCCCAACACGCCTAACATGTTGGGTCGTCCTAGGCCAATGCGTAGGTCATAGGGATTTGGCTTCACTCTATCCTAGGTGTCTAAGAGTGGGTTTTTGAATTGACTGGGTACCCAGGTGGACAACCTGGCTGGAAATCATGGCAAGCATTGGACGAACCAACAATCTTGCCACTTATTCCGAAAAGGGTTAAGTATTTGGAAATCCGACTGCGGGATCGCAAAAATCGTCTTTCCAAATACACAAGATAAAATAGGAAAATGCCATGAAAATGCAAATGACAATTTTAATATCGGATTTAAACAAATAGAGCACATAAAGAAATATAACATATCAAATAGTTAGTCAAACAACATAATCTAATGGTTAGAACCTAATTAAAGTCCCCAGCGAAGTCGCTATTTCTGTTATGCCGAAAAATGGCTTTTATTTGAAAAGAAATAAAAATTCGAAAATCAAAAATCGATTCAAAACACAATTGATTTGAGAAAAAACCAATTTTTTGAAATTCGAAAGAAGACAGAGTCGCCACCTAATTTTACGGATAATTAGGAAACCATTAAATATTTTAAAAGAACTAACAAAAAAATCTTTTAAAATCCAGAGATAAGGTTCGGGTTCACATTTCCACTGCGAAAAGGTTTTACGCACTCGAAATGGCCGCTCAATGCGATTATCCGGCGATTAAAAATATTTGACTAACTTTTGATTTTTGATTTGACTTTGAAAAGATTGACCAATTTTGAAATTGATTAATTTTGAAAAAAAAAACTTGACTAAACTTGAAAAGATGTGACAAAATTTGACCAGACTTAACAAAATTGAAAGCAATTGACTAAACTTGAAAAATGACTAGGTTTGAAGATCGAATATAAAATCTTTTTTTTTTAGTTCCCCTTTTTTATTTTTTTTTAAAAATTATTATTCTCTTTACTTATTAATGAAAACACTTTTGCAAAGTAAAAAAAATAAAATAAATTAAGAAATTAACATAAATGGTTGACCTATCGGGGAAATAATTAGATTAAAACCAATAATAATAAAATGTTAGCATCTACACATGTACAAATATATATAAAACAAATAATAAAATAAAGGGAGAATTGAAATGATTTCGGGCCTTTGTCCCATTTTAATCCTTTGTTGCCACTTGTGGACTTTCCCTTGTGCTGCTGCGTATACGCATGCATATCCGTGTGTATGGTGCAATTCTGATTTCCCGAGAACCGTATGTTATCTTCTTTCTTCCGGGAAATGGGCTGACTCAAGTAGAGGAAGTTTAGGCCTCCGTGGCCCAACGAAGATGCAAAAGAGAGGTGGGGAGCCCATTTAGGACTCCAACAAAGTGTCACATGCAATAAAACAAGTAAACTGAGTAAATAATAATTCTAGAACACTTGATAAGAAAAAAGTAATCACAATGTCAGTACATGAAGGAAGGAAAGGACAAAGGCCCATATATATATCCTCATGATAGCATGATGATCAGCTTTCTCAAACAAAGATCCAAATGTGAACGACAACATGGAGACAGAACAGTTCTTAAACAAACCACATGTAGCGACAACATCATGAGCAAGATATGCAGAAAACAATCATAGTGAAACATCGCAGAAATAGTCCTTAAACAAAGCATATTTAGAAACATTGTGTGCCTAAAGCAAAGATTTACAGACAGTCTTAAACATAAAAAAAAGAAGAACCAGAGACAGAGTCAAGCTTCTGAGGATAATGAACATGGGGTACATGCTGCAAAATGATTCATGAAACTGTAGAAACATTTGGAATGATTACAGAAGAAAACAAACTCCAAACTAGACAACACCACACTTAATCAGTAGACAACCAATCCAAGAGTATATTTGGATCCAAACTTTAACATGCCATACGAAAGAGACCTTGGAGATGAAATAAAAAACATTTATAACAAGCTAACAGGCAGTAGCTAAGAGAACACAAATAGATGAATGCATAAACATAATGTGTGCAATCTTAGGTTTCAGACATTAATACTCATCCAAACTCTACCTATGATGCAGAGATCAAGCATAGGAGTTGAATGAAATCAAAACAAGGGTTTAAGACATCAACCTTAAACACAGCATTGAAGGGATATCAGTAAAGATACCATCAGTAATCATATTTGCAATCAAATTCTAGATTCAGTTTGCTAAGTGCAAGTGCGACTAGAAGCAGATTAAGATGAAATAGCACACAACAACTCACTGCAACTTACTGCATTGATACCTGACAGCAGAGACTTGAGGCAGAAATGGGAAGAGTACTTCAATCTTATAACATAAGGATAACAAACAAAGACTAAGAGGATTACATCAAGTTCACAAGGCATTCGAACACCTGACTTCATATAGTGATCGATAAGTAAACAAACACCTCCCCACCTAGCATGTACTGTTACTGAACCGCCCCCCCCCCAAAAAAATCAGAATAACCCAATCAACATCACATAATCAGCCGAGGTGAACTTACTTTAGCCGAAACTACAACTTATGTCAAAGACTCCACATGGTACACACAGAAAGAGTGAATGCTAGTCATTTTCAATCATTACTAGATGTTCAAAGTTAGAAATCCAACTGGGACAGCGAGACTCGAATAGAACATTCGAACGAAACAATGAACATGACCTATGACTCTGGAAATCATCTTGACAGACATAGTGACATCATAGCAAATCAACATCATAGCATTTCCAGTCACAATGGAACAAACACAAAGAAAAGGTTTTGATGTAACATCAGAATTTATCTCACAGTCAAACAAATAGAGAAGAACAAGTTAGAGTATTACCTTTCTGGGAGCAGCGACTAGGACGACGACGAGCTTAACGAAGTTCAATGCCACAAAACGAAGCTCGTTTTCATTTTCTTTGACTCTAAAAAAAATAGATGCTCTGGTTTTTCCTTGAATCCATGAACTTTCATGAGACGATTAGGGAAATTTTCTAGAGTTTTTCGATGATAACTGCGACTGCTGCTATTGAATGGAGCTTTTAAAGGTTTTGAAGATTTCAATCGCCGCCAGCCCCCTTTTTCTCACTCGACCGCCCCCCTCACTTTCTATGGCTCTTAGATTTTCCTCGGGTTTTCTCCAGCAACTCCCCTCTCCCACGGCTGCCTTAAAACGTAGAAGGAAGAGAGATTATATAGGGATGATTAGGGTTCGAGAAATGGGGGGAAAAACCAGATGCATTGGGGTTTTGAAAATTCAAAGGGTCAAAGTTGTCTCCCACTCGTTGTGTCGGCCATGTGCAAAAGGGATTGGGGAGCGTTGTGACCGTTGGGGAGTTGTCAGGGTCATCTGGATTTGGTTTTCGTTTGGCTTCGATTTCGCAAAGACGGAGGGAGAGAAACAAAGCGGGAGAATGGAATGGGGAAGGGAATCGCCTGGTGTGTGTGTGTGTGTGTTGAAGAAGAAGGTGAGGTCGGCGGCTGGAGTTAGGGTTTTTGGTAAGAGAAAAGAAGAAAAGAAGAAGAAGAAGAAGAGGGAGGTTGCGGGGAAGGTATAGGATTGGGGCGCGTGGGATGCACGCACCTGTTTTTGTTTTTTTTGTTTTTAAGAAAATAGTTGTTCAAAATCGTTTAAAATAAAATAAAGCTCGATAACTAATTTGACACCGTGATAGGTAAAAATTAGGTGTCAACAATAAGCTTGACCCTTGATGTTTTTATGATCAACAAAGATTTCTCTTAGTCCCGCTTCCCTTTATATTAATTCTTGATGTTGTTTACTTTACTTCCGCGACCAACGATGCGTCATTGATATGCTAAGAGGCTTGTTTGGTTCCCTTCGGGTTCCCATTCGCTGTGTCACAGCTAGGACATAGGCTTGGGTCGTGACAAGGTGTCTTTGTTGCCTTCCTCTACCTCTTACATGATGTAACGAACCCTAGTTTAGGAGCATTGATTGTAGAAAAATTAGCCTAAAAATGACCTGAAGTCTGGTTCACGAGGGCGACTTATGGCCCATAGGTATACTTATGGTCCACAGGATTTTTCCTTAAACATGAGACTTCAAGAAGAGAACAAGTTTTGTCACGACCCCGACCTATTTAGGAGTGACATGGCAAATGAGAACCCGAGAGTCCCTAAACAAGGCTCAAAGTATCCATATTCACATCATCGATTTGGAAGCATATGTAAATAGTAAACACATAGTTCTAATGGGACGGGAAAGTAGGACTCATGCTATGGAGATGTCATAGGGATGGGGGTTAACATGGATTCACATAACATATAACACATAGTGACTAAGGGACGGGTAAGTATGACTCACTCTATTGGGGCAATATAGGACTGACCTTCCAAAATTTCCATATCATAACATAATCACATATCATAAAACTCATAATTAATCCATCATAACCATCCAATAGGTTACCATGTTCATAATCTCCAAATACAATACATAGCATATAGCCGATCAAAAGTCTACTAGATGTCCAACAATGCCTCTAGTCATAAGTTAGGACGAGGGCCAAGGCATGTCCTGGTCTCACTCTCAAAGTAAATAACATAAACAAAAAACCATAGATAGAGGAATGATGGCTTGTCCTTGGAAGATAAAACTCACCACAAAAAGCATCTCAAGATCTAATCTAGCCATCATACGGTGGATGAAGGTAATCTCCAGTCCTACATGGTTAAATTGTGTAGGCAAAAAGTATGAGTTAGTATATTTGAATGTACTAAGTATGTGGGAATGCAATGCATGTGAATTATCAAACCTGCATTCAATCTTAGATGACTAGGGCACGTAATATAGAAAGAAGTATATATATTATAAGAAGAGTAGTATAACAATATGCCATGAAATCCATGATGCATGATATGCACAATGCTTATATGAAGAGGGGATGAGACTCATGATATGCACAATGCTTATATAAAGAGGGGATGAGACCTCAACCGACATATAAGACCTAGAGAGCTATTACTTGGAATCCCAATGTTATCTCTACACCGAAAAAGATGTGGTCTACATGCCAAAGGTAAACCATAATTCTCCTTACGAACCTCCCATTTCAGAGAGGTAATGGGTTTCCCATTTTGGATCGAATTTTTAATTCATATCATAGCATATCAAATATTGTAACCGCACCTTACAGGTCTCCCATTTCGATGAGGGTTACCATATGCATATACCTATGTTGGCATATAGTTCAAGAGAAAGGAAGAGGACCCTTGGAGATAGCCTTGACGCCTCCAATCTCATCGGTGCTAATTCATCATCCCACAAGAATACATATACATATACATGTTTTCAAAAAGAGATGCAAGTCATTTCAAATCATTAAAATGCATACTTGTGCTTAAAAGCCAAATGTTATTCATAATCTTTCATACTTGGGCTCAAAAGCCAAATCACATTTCATATCATACTTTTCATGCATAGGAATAGTCCATTCACAATTTCCAATGATGTGTAGACACTTTATATGCTCAAAGAGCCAATATCATAGACATTTATGTGATCATATTCTTGTTATAACCGTAATTTTATCAAAATAATATACATAAACATAATTGGGCCCACTTCATAATCTTCATAAAATTCAATGCTCATGAATGCATGTATCATGAATGATGTGAGATTAGCATGGAAAATATAGATTCAATCTAAAATCAACAATAAAATATGAAATTCAAGTAAATCCATAAGTAAAATCCACATCCGAATCACAATTTAGATTATCCATGCTTAAATCAAACTTTAAAGGGACAATGCATATTCAAATCTTCATAATAATCATGCAATTCATCATATTAGGACTTAAATCAATTTAGAATAATCAATAAAGCATAGCACATGCTTCAATTGAATTTAATAAACAATAATCTTCAAAACCCATAATTAAAGAAAGCTCAAATTCCATAAAACAAGTGTAAAAGAGTTTAGGTATTCTTGGTTGAAAGGGACCAAGAATCAATCCCACATACCTAAATTCACTAAGAAGGAACAAGAAGAATTTAATGAAGATTGGAATTCTTCCTTGACTCCCAAGCTAATTCTCCACTAGAGTCTTTGAAAGGAGTTCTTAAGAGTGAGTTGAAATAATTCTAAGTGTAAGAGTGAATTTGAATGAGGGATATAAAGTTTAGGTCATTTGAATGTCTTAGGATAACATAGAAAGTCACAAAAGACCCTTAGGAGAAATCATAATTATGAAAAATACATTAATGAAACGAGTAGAAAAATGTTGCCAGGGGTCCTTAGAGAGGGCTATACAGTCGTGTGCCATTTCGTGATCCGATGTATACAAAAATTTGCATTGACGAAGGTCCGAGACAGTAATTCTATACTTAGAAGAAAATTGAACGTTGGTACCCATACAGTTGGCTTCACGATCTGTGAGAGGTCATATGGATTGTGTGGCCTCCCATAAAGCTTCACTTAGAAAAATTCTTATCGGCAACATTCCGATATGGTGATACAACACTTAAAAAATTTTCACTTTGACGCTCATATGGAAGACCTCATAGACGCTATACGGTTAGTGAGAGGTCCTTGTGTGAAGTGTCTTGGCCAAAATGTTGATTTTCACGGTCAAGGCCCTCTACATGGAACAAAAAAGGTATCGTGAAGCCTCACACAGATTGTGTGGGGTTCATGTATGGTATTCCTTGGTCTTAAACTCCACATTAAAGCCAACACTTTACACATAAGGCCAAGGGCCACCTCAAGGCACCTCTACACGGTCTGTATACCCTCACACGAGCCATGGAGGTCTCCCTGAAGTGTCACCTTAGTCGAAAACTTTTCGGAACCAAATTTCCAAGCTCCATTAAGGTCATACAAAGTCCGGGTCCTTACATTGTCTCCCCCTTGGGAACATTCGTCCACGAATGTGCTAGAACAAGGCTTGAAAGGTTTGACTTAGAACATGAAACTTCAAAACATAAGATACAATGCATATTCCATCACTTGAAAATCATAAAGTCATTAAAACTCATATCATAACATATTCAAATTATTCAAAACACATTAATTTCCCGTGCGCATGTACGCATGCATGCCATGAAAATCAAGAGTGAAAGAATCATGACTACTTGGAATAGAATGAAACTCATAAGATAAGTTCTCGTCGACCTCATTCCTAAGGCACAATGGTACTAGGATCACCAATCAATTTCCTCAACATGTACACATGGAAAACCGGGTAAATAGAACTCAAAATCAGAGGCAATTCTAACCTATAAGCCATATTCCCAATCTGCTTAACAATCTCATAAGGACCTACATACCGGAGGCTTAACTTGCCCTTCTTACCAAAATGAAACACCATTCATAGGTGAGACCTTCACGTACACCTAATCACTAGCATGAAACTCAAGATCCCTCTTCCTAACATCCGAATAAGACTTTTGATGAGTTTGAGCCATTTTCAACCTCTCACTAATTAATTTCACCTTCTCCATGGCCTCCAACACCAAATTCGAGCCAATCAAGGCTATATCTCCTAACTCAAACCACCCCACCAGAGATCTACATCTCTTATCGTACAAAGCCTCAACAGAGTCATACCAATGCTAGCATGAAAGCTATTGTTATAAGCAAACTCAATGAGTGGAAGATGATCATCCCAATTACCATTGAATTCCACAACACAAGCTCTCCACATTTCCTCCAAAGTTTGATTGTTCTCTCGGCTTGTCTATCGATTTGAGAATGAAAAGCAGTACTCAACTTCACCTCAGTACCATACCCTCGTTGAAAAAACCTCCAAAAATGAGAAGTAAATTAGGTGCTACGATATGATATGATAGGCCTAGGAACACCATGAAAACTCACCAATTCTTGGATGTATAACCTTACATAATTCTTGGCACTAAAGGTAGTTTTGACAGGTAATAAGCCGACTTTGTCATCTGGTCAATAATAACCCAAATTGAGCCAAATTACATTTCGGGTTTGAGGCAAACCAACCACAAAATCTATGTTCAAGTCTTCCCACTTCTAAGTAGGAATCACAATATCTTGAGCAAACCATCGGGCCTTTGGTGCTCTGCCTTCACTTGTTGACAAATAGGACATTTAGATACAAACTTGGCTATATCTTTCTTCATTCCATGCCACCAATACATTTCCCTCAAATTCCAATACATCTTGGTAAATCCTGGGTGAATAGAATAATAAGAGTTTTAGGCTTCACTCATGATCACCCACCTAAGATCATCCACATCTGGAACACACAACCGATCTTGATACCGAAGCACGCCATCTCCCCCTTAGGAGAAGACCTCTATCTTCTTTTTGGAAACTAACTTCTTCAACTCAACCATAGAAAGATCCACATCTTGATTAGCCTTATCATCAACAACCACAGAAGATTCATCTCCATTCTGGACATGAATACCACCATCATTAGAGTCGGTCAACCTAATACCCAATCGAACTAAGAGGTGAATATCTTTTGCCAACTCTTTCTTCCCTTCATCAACATCAAGCACACTTTCCATAGATAGCCTACTAAGAGCATCAACTACAACATTTTCCTCGCTAGGATGAAATTACACACTCATGTCATAATCGTTAAAGAGTTCCAACCATCTTCTTTGCCTTAAGTTAAGATCCCTTTAAGTGAACACATATTGCAAACTCTTATAGTCGGTGAGAACATCAACATGGACTCCATATAAATAATGTCTCCAAATTTTCAAGTGAACACCACCGCTGCTAACTCAAGATCATGAGTCAGGTAATTACGCTCGTGCACTTTCAATTGCCTCGACGCATAAGCTATCGCCTTACCCCATGTTGCATAAGAACACAACCCAACCTAATCTGAGAAGCATCACCCAATACACCACAAACCCATCTAAGCCATTCGGTAGAGTCAAAATAGGAGCTGATATAAGTCGATCCTTCAAAGTCTCAAAACTCTTCTCACATTGATCCGACCATACAAGCTTAGCCTTCTTTTGTGTCAACTTGGTTATTGGAGATGCAATAGATGAGAAACCTTCAACAAACCTCCCATAATAAACAACCCACCAAAGAAAACTTCAAATATCCGAAGGAGTCAACAGTCTCAGTCAATTCTTCATGGCCTGAGTCTTTTTTGGGTCAATCTTAATACCATCCCCAGACACCACATGACCAAGAAACGCTACCTCAGCCAACCAAAACTCAGATTTGCTAAACTTATCATATAATTTCTTCTCTCTCAAGGTCTAAAGAACCAACCTTAAATGATCTGTATGCTCCTGCTCACTTCGAGAATAAATATGGATATCAACGATGAAGACAATCACAAAACTATCAAGAAATGGCTTGAACACCCAATTCATAAGGTCCATAAACACGACCGGAGTATTAGTAAACCAAAATGACATCATCACAAATTCAAAGTACCCATATCTAGTTCTAAAATCCATTTTGGTAATGCCACCCTCCTAAACCTTCAACTGATGATAATAGGAATGAAGTCAATCTTTGAGAAATGGGTAGCCCCTTGAAGTTGATCAAATAAGTCGTCGATCCTTAACAATGGATATTTATTTTTGATTGTTACCTTATTCAACAATAGATTGAAAAAGCACAATTTATCACAATTAATGTTCATATATTAAAAAGAAATTCATAATTAAATTGAATAGATGTATCTAGGGAGAATTTGCTTAGAAAAAACTATTCCCTAAATACACATGTCGTGTAAGTTCACAATTGAATCAATTAAATTTTTTTAAAAAGATATAAAAAGTTAGGGATTTATCAATAGGTAATGTTGCAATAATGCCCAACCAAACGGCAACTGCGGTACCAATCAAAAAGACAATCATCGCTACTAGACGACGCAATAGATTTTGAAATTCATTATCATTCTATAAAAAAGGTACTATTAATAATCCCGCAGGTACTAAAACCATTAAAAAAACTCCCAATAATTTATTGGACACTGTACGAAGTATTTGAATTACAAGAAAGAAGTACCATTCATGTAAGATTTTCAAGGGGTTGCAAATGGATCCGCCAGTTCACCAATCATTGATGGTTCTAAAACAGCTAAGCCTACATTACATGGCCTATAATCAATGCACATCAAAAGGGACCCATCTTTCTTTCTTACAAATAACACCGGAGCACCTCATGGAGATATATTTGGCCTAATAAAGCCTTTCTCCAAAAACTCCTTCAATTGATCTTTCTACTCTTTCAACTCAGCGGGTGCCATATGATAAGGAGGAATATAAATAGATTGAGTATCTGAAAGAAGATCTATGCTAAAGTCTATTACCCTTTCGGGAGGAATACCAGGCAAAATTTTTGGAAAACACATGTGAAAACTTATTCACTACCGGAATCAATTCAAGACTAGGTGACTTGGACTCCATATCCTTGACCCTCACAATATGATAGATACACAACTTAGAAATCATCTTTTGGGCCTTGAGGTAGGAAATAAATCGACCTTTAATAACAAATTCACTACCCTTCCATTCAAGAACGGGCTCACCCGAAAATTGGAACTTGATTTTTTGGGTTCTACAATATATAGAGGCATATGAAACATGTAACCAATCCATACCGAGAATACATCAAAATCAAAAATCTCAAGTCCTACAAAATTACATGAGAAGACTTTATGCAATAATAAATAGAACAACCCCGATAAACTCTATGGGTAACAACAAATTCACCCACGGGAGTATAAAATGAAAAAGGCTCCCTCAAGATTTCAGGGCTCAAACCAAACTTAACAGCCAAAAGAGGAGTCACAAAAGATAAGTTTTAACCTGAATCAAGCAAAGCATAAGCATAAAAAACAAAGACTTTTAATATATGAGTCGCAACATTTGGAGTCTTCTCAACTTCCTGATGAGCATAAAAAGCATACAACCAATTGTTTCTGGGGGGCACCATCTTGGGGAGCTTTTTGATAGCTTTGAGCATCTTGGGCCACTTGACCCTGACCCTTTTGAGTAGCTTTAGGACAGTTAGCATCCCTGTGGTTCTTATCACTACACCCATAATATGCACCCAAATCCCTCTAACTAGTACCCAACTGATTTTTCCCACAAGTAGCACATGGAGGAGGCATTGGCCAACCTCCAACCTCTTTTAATCTCCAACAAATACAACTGATTCTTACCAACAGGTAGCACGCTTGAGCCATATCTTTCAACTAATATGTAGCCAACTCAACCTTCTCCTTAGAAGTCACCCCCATAATAGTCAACCCCTTAATGGGCTCATCAGTGAACTCTTGAACATCTTCATCAGCCTTTGACCCATACTCGTGCAAAAACGTTGGACTAAAAAATGACCAGAGTCAATTTACGAGGTTGAGTTCATAGACCGTAGATGAAACGAGCCATAGGTCCAACCCATGAATATGAACTTTAGGAAACAGAAAAGGTTTCTATGTGTGGGGTAACCCACGAAACCAATGATGGCACGTAGGTCAATGCACGACCCGTAAAAAGGGTCAAGGTGAGGGTACTAAGTATGAAAGAAATATGGAGTTTCTAGAAGGTGGTTTGCGATAAACAACACGGTTTGTAGACCATCGCATGACCCGTAGTTCATCTTCACAGAAAGAGACTAGAGTAGTGTGAATTTGGTTAAATATGGGAGTACTCTACGAGTCCAACGATGACCCCTAAGTCAGAGGACGACCCGCAAGTGGGAGTCTCATGGTTTGGGTCAGCAAAATAATTTCTGAAGATTGGAAAAGGAGAATAGGATGACCAGGACTACGGTCTATGGTTCAAACCACGACCTTTAATCAAGGTCTCTTAAATGAGATCCGACAGTTTTAATGAAGGACTATTTTATCATTTTCCCCAATTGTAATCCTAAGCTATGTCGTTTTACGTGATCTTTTAAGTCTAAATTAGACCTTAAAGCCCTAAAAGTCTCATCCTTTCTTTCATTCTTCAATTCCTAAAATTTTTCTAACACAAGAGATACTCTCTAGAGAAGAAGGACAAGCTAAGGAGGTTAGGGTCTGAAGGATTTGTTTCAACAACAACAGATTCCTTCTTCCTAAAGCTTACCAAGGTATTTGAGTTTTATTTATGGGTCTTCTTTCACCCACAAAGTCCTGCAAAATGTCTTTTTACCTTTTCTTTAAGTTCCTTCAAGTTACCATGCCTGTTAATGATGATTTCATGATATTTTAGGTTATTAAAATATCTCAATGATATCCTATGATGTTTAACTAAGTATTTACATATTTTCATGTTAATGATGATGACTCTAATGATGTGGGTTTAAGTATTGAAGAGTGGCTGTTTTACCATGTTTTGAATAAGCATGTTTTCTCATAATTATGCATGATTTCATGATTTATGAATGTCTCAACTCTGGAAGTTAGTCCACTACATTTCAAGTAAGTTTTACATAATATATAATGATGAGAGCATTAAAGACAAGTCTTAAAGAGATGATTTGTCAAGATATAAAAATGTTGATAATTGCCCTAAAATTATGTAAGAAGGTACACAAGATGAAAGGACAATATTCATTTGGTGGTTCCTTAAATTTGAGCTACTCCTAAGACTTGCTATTTATGATTCTAAAAGTGTCATGAATTGATAAAGAATATGTTTTAAAAATTCTGTGGGATGAATTAATATCGAATGAGGCATCATGGTGGGTTTCGGTAAGGGAACCCTAGAAGCAACCCTTTGCCCATCAACTATGCGCCACTATAAGAGCCCTTGTAGGCTAGGCTAATAGATCCACGTAGGCCAGTTATGTTATATAAAGATGAATGCAAAGTGATAGAGTTCAACTCGACAAGTGGTCTCTCCATGCTAACATAGGGGATTATCTTGGATTCTATGCAGTAGCTCACATGGTCTTATATGCCAAAAGTAGAAACACATATTTTTACTGCATGATTTAACCATGCAGGGACAGGTGCTCCTCCACTGGCTTATAGCTAGGTTTCAGGCGTTCGAGATTATTACTTTTGTGGTGAGCCCTTAGTTTGGGTCTCTACCATTTTCATTATTACTACGTATTTCAGACATTGATGTATATTTTGGCCCTTTTGAGGCTTTTACGTTCTATGTTTTCTATGTTTAGAGTCTTTTGTCTTTCATGGAAATCGACCATCACTGATTCCGTCCATCTATGGTTTAGTCGATATGGACAAATATGCATGTTTTCTTTTAAATGTTGCTTCATTGTAGTAATATGGACCCATATACCCTTTCTTGTTTACTTCCGCAAATGTTTAGCTTTATGCCTATGAATGCTTAAGATATTAAAGATGGCTTGGGTGAGGTACCCTTAGGGATCTCATTCGCCATGTGATGACTAGGACCTTTGTCGAGTCATTACTCCAAGGCAACCCCACTGAGCAGACCAAGAAGAACCCAACTGAGCAGGACTAGGCAGTGTACAATGAAACAAATTGACAATACCCGAATAGAACCATATCACAATTCTCACACAGTCGAGGTATAGTGTTATATGTGGGTGTAAGGCCCTAACATCTATGCCTGTAGGCTAACTAGGTCTGTATAAGCCTAGAAGGTACACCTACACACAATTAGAGGTGTATAGGTGTAGGGATACAAGGATCAATAACAGATGGTATGAGATCTCAATCAGTTCAGAACATAGTGTCACATGGGGACTCAAACCCCTAACTGTCACATGGGGACTCAAACCTCTATAATATCAGACAGGGATTCAAACCCCTATAATACTGCCTGAGGACTTGTACCTCAGGTCCTCCTGACCTGGCCTCAGGCCGGTGAAATCAGCCAAGGCTAGATGGACTAACCAATCGTCTAGGACTCTAATCTATCAAAATAATCTGGGACTCAAACCATAAAAAGTCTTTGGGGACTTGAACCTCGCAAAGTCATTTGGTACTCAAACCTCAAGAAAGTCATCTAGAATTTGGACCTTAGAAAGTCATCCACGACTCGAATCACAGGAAGGTCATCTGGGACTTGGACCACAGGAAAAGTCATTAGGGACTCAAACCCCGAAATAATCATTTGGGACTTAAACCCAGGAATAGTCAACTGCTCAACTGGTCTCCCAGGATCTCTCTCAAGTCGTACTATATATACACGTAATAATACATGCTTTCAATAATACAAATCTATAGCATCATTGGCTTAAGCCTAGGCTAACGCTCGTAGAAAGTAAATGACTAGAGGTATCCTAATTATTCATAACAATGATAAACAATCCAGCTGATAAGTATAACACGTTATTAGGACAACAATAGACAAGCTAACGGATAAATGTAACAAGTTCCCAGGACGAAATAATAGGCAATCTAGCTGGTAGTACAATAATTTTTCCCATATAATAACTGATAATCCACTCATAAAAAGGATCACAATCCCATCACCGGGTAACTAGGAGTCCATAATATCAATCAATCCATAACAATAGGAACTTTATACATAATTAGGAGTACAACAGATAACCAATCTCATAGAATATAACATGTTTCCCAGTACCAAACAACATAAATAGCTATAACAACAACCAAATAGAACTACGTATTAACAGAAGAAGCATAAGATCACTAGCCGTTGACTGGTTTCTCGTAGTCCATGACAACTACAAGTATCAAGAACAACTACAGACAATCTAACTGATAAGTACAACAAACATCTAGAACAACATAATTATACCACATAGTGTCCATGTGTAGCCAGGAGTATAACTGACAACCAACCTCTCAAAATACTACATATCACTAGTACTAGACCACCCATACAGGTAAACAAGTATCAAGATTAGCATACAAATTAATCACGTGGCATACATTTGCATTTGCATTAACAGATTCATTCAAAGCTCAAAAGTTCTAGAACTAGCTATTACTACAGATATGAATATCACCGAGTCTGCACATGAATAATAACAGTCTCCATTAACATGTATGAACTTTGCTCAGGAACTTCCAACAACCAATAGGCACCCGACATGTATTTCAGCTCAATCTAGAGGTAAGGAAAGCCTAGCCTACCCAGAAGGAAAATCCACATGCTCTGGATCAGTCTATGTGATCTTTGCCCCTTATTATCACCTTTAAATGCTGCTCAATAGATAAAACATGAATCACAACATAAATACGATAGGTTTTTTTGTCTATAGTATCTCTAGAAACAAGGGAGAATAGGTCAATTGTGACTAAAACAGGGAAAATGGGGCCTATACTCAAAATACTTAACCAACCCACGTAAAATGACCTTTACACGGCCTCGAGTCTATAGCCAAAAGTTTAGCTCAAAATGAGGGTCAATACAATAAGAAACAACCCAAAAATCAAGTGCCATTTATTATCGGAAACAATACACACAATAGCTTCTTTCTCAAAATTCTCAAAAATATGATCAAACCAATAGAGTCAAAACATACCACGGCATAACTCTCAAAACATACTATGATTTACACCCAATTTTTTCTCAATTCCAATAAAAAAAATAGCCGATATGTTGCAACTTAAAGTTTTAGGCGAATTACGATATCACATAGAGCCAAAATAGTGATTTTCACCTCAAAAGGCCTGCCAAAGCTGGAATTTTAGGTCCCATGATGTTCCTCACAAGATTCCGGATGATTTATAAAATGATCCCAAAAAGTACTCGAAAATGTGCCTCGAAAGTGCCCGAAATCATAATTTTCATATATCTCAAAATCCATGCGTGATATAAAAAATCTAACGTCATATTTTCTTATTTAGGGGGAAAAATTGAGTGGTAAATGAGTCTAACCCGGATTTTAGAGCAACTGTAGAAAAAATTCGACATTTCAAAGTGAAAAAAAAATAGTGGGCAGGCGCGCCCCAGGCACGACATGGAGAGGCTATTATTTTGGCCAGTTCTTTTGTTGCTCGGTCCAAGGCTTTTGGGTATTGGGCCTAAGTCTTTCCATATGTGAAAATACCTATACTTAGCCTTATTATACCTTCATATCATTGAAGGCATTCCCCAATACTCTCTCAAACCCTTAGACTAATATTTCTCTCAAAATTCAAGTGTCCAATCCTCTTCCGGGTTGTAAGGAATTCATCCAAGCTTCAAGTCTCCATTTAAATTTTCTTCAAGGAATTCTCCATAGTCAAGGTATATGAGTTTCATTCATGGGTTTCTTTCACCCATGAAGCCCAATCTTCCTTTTTATGAAAATTACAAGATTTCAAGTTGTATTTCTTATGGATATCTATTATTATGAAATACGAGCATGTAATATGTTAGGGTTTTATCAAATATTTTTTATTATGCAGAAATATCTATTTTGAGCTTATACTATGAAGTGAACTTTATTTATTGAGACTATACATGATTCAAGCTATGAAATGTATGAACTGTTGTGATGTTTTGATATGATTGACAAGTTACCCATGATGGGGTTTTACCATGATGTTGGTGGGCTGATTTACATGATATTAAGATGCATTGATTTCACTATTTCATGAAATTGTGATTGAAAAACATGTTTTGAGCTACTAATGTAAGAGCTATTGTAGAATTTGATGAAAGGTTTTGATGTATACAGCTTGAGGGTGTTACCAAGTATTGATTGATGGATGTACATTGAATTTTATTGCATGATTTCATACCTAAATTGCATGGCTTTACACTAGCACTACACACCCGCCAAGTATTTGATAAAATGTCTGGTTATGATTTCTTGAGTTATTGAAGGTCCAATACATGTATTTTGAGTTGAATGACTTTATAATGATAAAAAAATATGCTTATATAAGTTATTATATTATTCTAAGATGGCCATGCCTTGGTGAGGGGGTGCTACACCTTAACTAAATTGAGGGGTTGATACCTCATTAACCAAATTGAGGGGGGTTGATACCTCATTGACCAAATTGAGGGGGTTGATACCTCATTGACCAAATTGAGGGGTTAATACCTCATTGACCAAATTGAGGGGTTGATAACTCAATCACCTTAGATGTGGGTGGTATATTTAATAACCAAATTGAGGGGTCGATACCTCAACCACCGAGGATGGGAAGTGGTAAAACCATTAGCTAAATAAGGGTCTCTTCCTACATAGGTAATATGTTCTATATAAACATGATTTTTCTTCAAGCATTATTCATACACGCCATATTGTAATTATGCTATCTATTGCATATGTTTATGCATTTATGTTATATTGACTATCTCTTGTTGCATTGCATCCTACATACTTATTACATTCGAACGTACTAGTGCATACTCTACGCCTACATGATGTTACCATGTAGGAACCGGAACTTCATTTGGTCATCATCCTTCTCTACGTGGCTAGTAACATTTATTCAAGCAAGTTTGGTGAGTCCTCAACTCCAAGGATGATGTTATTTACTCTTATGTTATTCTAAGACTTTCTTTCCTTTATTGCAGGCTTCTGATTATAAGGGTTAGCCCGGTTGCTTTTCTTGGCCCCCGCTAAGTTTTATGTCTAGAGGTGTTGTTGGGAAAGTTATGTATTAGGCATGAGCTTTGACTCATCAATGTTATTCAAGTGTTTAATTCTTTCCCTTAGTCCTAATTTCCCTTGTTCATGTTTCTTATGTAGTTCTATTTTGCTTTCATGACCAAGTATATATGTGTGATATGCGAAGAGGCTTGTTTGGGGTTCCTTCGGGTTCCCCATTCACCATGTCACGTCTAGGCCCTAGTTTGGGTCGTGATGAACTTGGTATCAGAGCACTAGGTTATTAGGTCCTTGACGTCCAACACACCGCATCAAGTAGAGTCTTATTCATGGTTGTGTTGTGCACCACAAATATGAGTAATAGGCTATGAGACATTTTAGGAAATCATGGTCAATGTCGTGCTATCGAGCTGCGGTAAGGTTATTCCGCCCACCCCCCTAATGATTGTTCTTTGATATGCTCGATCATGCCTAATACAAGAGAAAGAAGAGCCCTCTCTCCTAAAGAACAACCGACTCAGAAGAATTTCGGGATGCTTTTACCATGTTAGCTCATGTCGTGACTAATCAAATCAACCAAAGGGCCCAAGCCCCTCATGTCTTAACCCGACATCTCAAGTGAGGGACTTTATGGGGATAAAACCTCTGGAGTTCTACGGGTCTAAGGTGGATGAGGACCCCCAAGAATTTGTGGATGAGGTGTACAAAGCGTTGGCTATCATGGATGTTAGGTTCAGAGGAGAAGGCAGAGTGAGCGACATACTAACTCAACGAGGTGGCCTAAATATAGTTTACTCAATGGAAGGAGGAGAACGGGAACAACAATGTAATACTATGGGAGGAGTTTAAGGTGGATTTTCTCAACTGGTTCTTTGCTCTTGAGCTTAGGTAGGCCAAGATGATTGAGTTCATGAATTTGAAGCAAGGGTCTGTGAGTGTGAGGGAGTATGAGCTTAAGTTCAACCAACTTTCAAAATATGCTCCACAATTGGTTGCCGCCACAAGGTCTAGAATGAATAAGTTCGTGATGGGTGTATCTGATTTAGTGAGTGAGGAGTACCGGGCCGCTATGTTGATTAATGACATGGACTTATCCCGCTTGATGAGTTATGCTGAACAAATGGAGGAGGAAAAGATGAGGAAGAGAAGGGGTAAGGAGGCCAAGAGGGTCTATTTTGAAGGAAAGTTCCAAAGTCCCAAAGATAAAGGTGATGCTATGTGTCCAATATATGGTAAGATTCATGGAGGCCCATGTTTGAAAGATACTAATACATGTTTCCGTTGTGGCGAAGAGGGGCATAAGAAGAAAGATTGTCCTCGTAAGCAAGGCAAGGGTGAAGATGTTCGTCCTTAAGGTGGTGCCTCAAGGCACAATTGGTCCTATGCTCTTCAAAGAAAATAAGGAGGGCATGAGATGCCCGATGATGCTACTAGTAAGTTAGAGGTTTTCATTGATTTTATTGTGCATGGTTTGATGGTTTCGGGTGTCCCTATTCCTTCTATTATCCCTTTTGTTGCTAGTAAGATTCATGTGTGCCTCGAGTGTTAGGTGAACCTTATGAAGTATATACCCCGTCAGTGAATTTATTGTTGTTGGAAAAATCTATAGGGGTTGTCTCATGACCTTATTGCTTTAGGTCTTGCCTTGTGATTATGGTTGAATTAGATGTGGTGGATTTTGATGTCATACTTGGGGTGGATTAGTTGTATGCATCTTGTGTTCCCTTGGATTATAGGGCCCGTAGAGTTAGATTCCAACTCATTAATGAACCGGTCCTTGAGTGGGGGGATGTAAAGTGGTAGTGAAGGGGTAAGTCCATTTCTTGACTTAAGGTCCAATTGATCTCTAAGGGTTGCATTTATCATCTTGTGAGAGTTAAGGGTGTTGAACCTAGGCCATTTCTATTGAGTTGTTCTGGTGATAGATAGGTTCTTGATGCTCTTTCTAATATTGTGAATTTGGGGATAGTGTCTTTGGATTTGTCTAATGCACCGGCTATGTCTATAGGTCTCATCAATAGGATCTTTAATCTCTACCTTCTTGTGTTTGTGGTGGTCCTTGGCGATGGTATGTTGGTTCATTCCCGGAGGTGAGGGAGAGCTTGGGGATCATTTGAGGGTGATGTTGTGAATGTTGATGCATATGGGGTTGCTTGTGAAATATGGGAAGTGGAAATCTTTGGGGTGGTGTTGCAAATCTTTGAGGACAAGAGGTTGTGTGCTAAATATGGTAAGTGTGAATTATGGGCAACGAGAAGGTGGTTAGATCTTTTTAAGGATTATGATATGAGTATTCATTATCACCCCGATAGGGTTGATGTTGTGGTAAATGCTCTAAGAAGGGTTTCTAGGGGTAGCCTAGTATATGTGGATGATGGTGGCAAAAAAGTGACTAGGGAGGTCCATCGGTTGGCTAGATTGGGAGTTAGGTTGGAAAAAGTTGAGAATGGTAGTGTAGTGTTCTTGATGGTTCCTAATATTCTTTGGTTGAAGAGGTCTAGCTTAAGCAAGGCCTTGATTCCGCCTCACTAACGTTGAAAGTTTTGGGTAAAAGATGGTAGAGTGAAGGTTGTCTCCCAAGGGGGAGATGGTGGTTTATGGTTCCAAGTGGAATATGTGTGTTTAAGGTTGACAATTGGGTTAAAGTTTGTAGGTCCTTATAGGGTTTGGAGGAGAAATTTGTAAGGTTGCATAAGGATTGGAATTACCTAGGGATACGGATATGGTTTGTTCGGTTCTTCATGCTTTTAGGTTGAGGGGATGTGTTGGTGACTCTAGTGCTATAGAGCTCTTTGAGGTTGTGGGTATTGTGGAGGATAAGTTGGCTTAGGAGAAGGTCCCGGGGGAGGTATTAGATGAAAGGGTGGAGAAGTTGATTAATAAGGATGTGGTGTTCGTCAAGTCCCTTTGGATGATTCGTAAAGTCGAAGTGTCTCTCGGGGAGCCGGGGCGGGCATGGAGAAGCAATATCCGTATCTCTTTCATCCTATTCAAGCTTATGATAACACGTCAAGCCCTTTTGTTTTGATTTCCAAGTCTTATGTTTCAGCCCCTATGTCATTGCATGCATTCATGTTCATGTACATGTTCATGATGATTTTAACACTTATGTTGAGATTTTGAAAATGGTGTTTAAGTTTATTGTTGCATTCTTGTTTGGGCAGATTTCTTCATGATTACCCTTCTCATGTACGTTTCTTTGAAATTCAGGGACGAATGTTCCAAGGGAGAGATATTGAAACGACCCCAAAAAGTACCCAAAAAATGTGCCTCGGAAGTGCCCGAAATCATAATTTTCATGTATCTCAAAATTCACGCGTGATATCGAAAATTCGACTTCATATTCTTGTTCAAGAAGCAACATTAAGTGGAAAATGAGTCTAACTCCGATTTTAGAGCAACCGTAGCAAAATCCAAAATTTCAAAGTGATAAAAAAAATAGTGAGCAGGCTAGGCTATTTTTTTGGCCAGTTCTTTTTGTTGCTTGGTCCAAGGATTTAGGGTCTTGGGCCTAAGTCTTTCCATATGTGAAGATACCTATACTTAGTCTTATCCACCTTCATATCATTCAAGATATGACCTAGTACTCTCTAAAATCCTTAGACTAATATTTCTCTCAAAATTCAAGTGTCCAAATTTCTTTTGGATCTTAAGGAATTCATCCAAGCTTCAAGTCTCCGTTCAAATTCTCTTCAAGGAATTCTCCAAGTTCGAGGTATGTGGGTTTCATTCATGAGTTCCTTTCACCCATGAAGTTAAATCTCCTTTTTATGAAAATTGCATGATTTCAACTTTTATTTCTTATGAGTATCTATTATTATGAAATATGGGCATGAAATATCTTTGGGTTTTGTCAAATATTGTTGATTATGCATAAATAGAGCTGTCAATACAGGTTGGCCCACCCCATCCGAGTAAGCCCTTACAGGCTTTAGAATTTGACAGGGCAGGCTGGGCTGGCCTCTTTTTTTATGGGCTTGAAAATAGCCAACCCACCCATTTATACGTGGGCCCTGGGCCTTGCCGGGCCCTCATATTTTTATTCTTATATTTTAAAATTAAATTATAGTTTAAACGTATTAAAATAGATAGCAACAAGACAATATTACATAGTATTTGTGTTACTATTACTTCCTCCGTCCATCTTTTCTTGTCCACTATACTATTTTGAGATGTCCAACGATAATTGTCCACTTCATGAAATCAAAAGATAATTTCAAACCTAATTTTTTGTTTACCCATATCATTAATTATAGTAGTTATTTTCTTGTTACATTTTCCAAGACATTATAATTGCTATATTCAGAAGGTGATTTAGTGAAATTGCTTATATTATTTACTATTTCTTAATTCCTATGCTAAATCAATAAGGACAAGTAAAGATGGATAGAGGGAGTACATATTATAAAAAATATAATTTGTATCTAAATTTTAGTATTTAAAATTTTTAAATTAACTTTGAGTATGAACTTTTATTATTTTTAATACTCTATTTTTTATTTTTAATTATTTTTTAATTCAGCCCTAGGCCGGCCCAACCCATATTGCAAAAGCCCCACAAATCAGCATGCTTATTCAGGCCGGGCTAAAAAGCCTAGTTTTTAAATGGGCTCTTAAAATCGTAGCCCAGCTCTGATAAATCACGGGTTAGGCCAGGCTGGCCCAACGGGCCTAGCCTATATTGACGGCTCTATGCATAAATATCTATTTTGAGCTTATACCATAAAGTGGTCTTTGTCTATTGAGACTATACATGATTCAAGCTATGAAATCTATGAACTATTGTGAAGTTTTGATATGATTTACAAGTTACCCATGATGGGGTTTTAACATGATGTTGGTGGGCTGATTTACATGATTTTAAGAAGCATTGATTTCACTATTTTCATGAAATTGTGATTGTTTTAGCATGTTTTGAGCTTTGAATCTAAGATCTATTGTGGAATTTGATGAAGGTTATTTTATATGTATAGCTTGAGGGTGTTACCAAGTATTGATGGATGGTTTTACATTGAATTTTCTTGCATGATTTCATCCCTAAATAGCATGGCTTTACACTAGCACTACACACCCGCCAAGTATTTGATAAAATGTCTGGCTATGATTTATTAAGTTGTTGAAGGTTCAATGCATGTCTAATGAATTTAATGACTTTATAATGATGAAAGGAATGTTTATATGACTTATGATCATGAGAAATATCTATATTATTCTAAGATGACCATGCCTTGGTGAGGGGTGTTATACCTTAACCAAATTGAGGGGTTGATACCATTAACCAAATTGAGGGGGGTTGATACCTCAATAACCAAATTGAGGGGTTGATACCTCATTAAACCAAATTGAGGGGGGTTGATACCTCATTAACCAAATTGAGGGGGTTGATACCTCATTGACCAAATTGAGGGGTTGATACCTCATTGACCAAATTGAGGGGTTGATAACTCAATCACCTTAGATGTGGGTGGTATATTTAATAACAAAATTGTGGGGTCGATACCTCAATCACCTAGGATGGGAGGTGGTAAAACCATTAGCTAAATGAGGGTCTCTTCCTACATACGTAATATGTTCTATATAAACATGATTTTTCTTCAAGCATTATTCATACACGTCATATTGTAATTATGCTATCTATTGCATATGTTTATGCATTTATATTATATTGACTATCTCTTGTTGCATTTCATCCTACATAGTTATTACATTCGAATGTACTAGCGCATACTCTATGCCTACATCATGTTACCATGTAGGAACTGGAACTTCATTTGGTCATCCTCCTTCTCTACGTGGCTAGTAACATTTATTCAAGCAAGTTTGATGAGTCCTCAACTCCAAGGACGATGTTATTTACTCTTATGTTATTCTAAGACTTTCTTTCCTTTATTGTAAGCTTCTGATTATAAGGGTTAGCCTGGTTGTTTTTCTTGGCCCCCGCTAAGTTTTATGTCTAGAGTTGTTGTTTTATGTATTAGGCATGTGCTTTGACTCATCAATGTTATTCAAATGTTTAACTCTTTCCCTTAGTCCCAAATTCCCTTGTTAATGTTTCTTATATTGTTCTTTTTTGCTTCTATGATTAAGGATGTGTGTATGCTATGCTAAGAGGCTTGTTTGGGGTCTCTTCAGGTTCCTCATTCGCCGTGTCACGTTTAGGCCTAGTTTGGGTTGTGACAATTTACCATTGTGAATCGCTAAAATTGGGTATAATTAGACTAAAATATCATTAGATGAATTTGTGCTATGGTTCCTTCATGAAAATAGGTTGTATACCACCTTGCCACGTGGAAACCCCTGGCTAGGCCACGTTACTCGTGCCAACTTTAACTTTTTGCAACCGGTCAAACTTAATTTTGATGCTCTAACCTTATTCTCCACCTCTTGTGCATCACGGACACCTTTGAAGACAAGTGGCTTGGGAGCCTTAATCTTGGCCTTCCGTTTACTGGTCCGTGTTACAAATCTCCCCTCCTCAATATCTTTCTCAAGTTCCTTGACTCTCTCATTGATAGCTTCTAGCATGTCCTTGAACCTGCCCTCCAGTGCACCAACTCAGCACTCCAAGGAAGTGAATGCTTCTTTCGCCACCACCTCGACCACTTTCTACCCATCCATGTCCTTGAGGATGTTGAAAGTTTCCTCAAGGGTTAATTTCTCCAAGGTCTTGAACTTGCCATCGAACTCATTCAAGCACTTGCTAAGGAATTCCATCGCTTGACGGGGAGCCTCTACCCTTGTCAACCACTCCATGCTAGGGGTGACGTTTGCGTACTCCTCACCACGCTCATTGTCACTCACCTCTATGGCCGAAAGTGAGTGGGTGGTAATGAAGTCGCTTGGTATGGGCTCGATCGGCAATTCATCATTCTTGGAGTTCTTTCTTCCCTTTCGGGGCTTCTTGCCAACATCTGCCTTGACGTTAGTGGCGGTGACGGCGTCAAAGTCTCCTCTGCTTGCCATGATTTCCCTTAGTAGACCTGCTTTGATACCACTCTGTCACGGACTTAGATCCTTGCTAAGACTTCTTTGGGGCACTAGTCAATTTGCTCACTATCCTTTCACGATCTTGCAAATGCTAGTATGCCTTTAACTCTTGATTGTTAAGAGAATGGTAGATTAAGAAGACAAGAGAGTTTTGGAAAGAATATTGTTTAGAATGCTTGGAAGATTGCTACACTTTCTTGGATGCAAATGAATATAGGTGTATTTATATTACACAACTTTCTCAATGGATGGTTAGGATCAATTTGATCCAATGGCCATAAATATGTTTCTAGAGTATTGCTACAAAATATCTAAGGTACCTAGAATATTCTATGTAAATATCCTAGATATTTACAATGGATAGATTTTTCTCTACATCTATCTACATTATTCTAGAACCTTCCAGGATCAAGATCCACACATGTCTAGAGTCTTCCGTATATTTTAGAGAGTTCAACACATCTCTAGAGTCTTCCACGCTTCTCTAGAGCCTTCCAAGGAACTTCAAGAGCTATCCACAATGTTCTAGAGTCTTCCGAAGATCTCTCCAAGACTCTATTTTCTTCTCCTTGACTTCAGATTCTTCCCTTATTTTTATGAACAAGTGGCGGGCTGTCACAAAAGGCTCGGTAGTTTGACTCAAGATACTGAAGTTCTTACTTGGAAGTGGGAAGATGTGCACATGGATTTTGTGGTTGGTTTGCCCCGAACCCGAAAGCCATTTGATTCAATTTGGCTTATTATTGATCGGATGACTAAATCGGCTCATTTTTTACCTGTCAAGACTTTGAAGATTACGTGAGGTTGTATATCCAAGAGTTGGTGAGGTCGCATTGTGTGCTTAGGTCTTTCATATTAGATCGTTGCACCCAATTTACTTCTCACTTTTGGAGATCAATCCAAAGATGACTTGGCACTAAGTTGAAGTTAAGTACCACTTTTCATCATCAAACCGATGGACAAGCCAAAAGGAAAATTTCAAACTTTGGAGGACATGTTGAGGGGTTATGTGTTAGAATTCAAGGGTAATTGGGATGATCATCTACCACTTATCAAGTTTGGGTGCAAAAATAGCTTTCATACTAGAATTGGTATGGCACCATTTGAGGCTTTGTATGGTAGGAGGTGTAAGTGCCTGGTGGGATGCCTTGAGTTAGGTGAGATGGCATCGATTGGCTCAGATTTGGTGTTGGAGGCATGGAAAAGGTGAAGTTGATTAGCAAAAGGCTGAAGATGGCTCAAAGTCACCAAATGTCAGATGTTAGGAAGACGGATCTTGATTTTCTTGTTAGAGATTAAGTGTATGTAAAGGTTTCACCTATGAAGGGTGTAATACATTTTGAGAAGAAGGGAAGATTAAGTCCTTGATATGTACGTCCATATGAGATTGTGGACTAGATTGGGAATGTGGCCTTTAGATTGGATTTGCCTCTAGATTTGAGTTCTATTCACCCATTTTCCATATGTCAATATTGAGGAAATTGATTGGTGATCCTAGGTCAATTGTTCCTTTGGAAGGTGTTAAGGTTGAGCAAAACTTGTCTTATGAGGAAGTCCCAATTGAGATCTTGCATAGGCAAGTGAAATGGCTTCGCAACAAAAATATGGCTTCAGTTAAAGTGTTTTGGAGAAATCAACATGTGGAGAGTGTTGTATGGGAGGTGTAGTTGGACATGATAAAGTGATATCACTATCGTTTCCAATCTACTCAATCCTAAGGTATTAGGTTCTTCCTATTCCAAATAGTCCTAATTCTTTCACTCTTGTGTTTCATGACATGACATGCATGCATGTGCAGGAAAATGATTTAAAAGATGTTTTTTTACATGAGTTCTAATAATTTTATTATTTTTCAAGTTGAGGAATTATGCATTGAGTTTTCATGATTAGAATGATTCATGTTCAAGTTAAACCTTTCAAGCCTTGTTCTAGCATATCTGAGGGCGAATATTCCCAAGGGGGAGATGATGTAAGGATCTAGACATTGTAATGCCTTAATAGTGCATGGAAATTCAATTCCAAAAACATTTTGACCAAGGTCACACCACAAGGTCACCTCCATAGGTCCTGTGACACCACATTGGCCGTGTGGAGGAGTCTTAAGGTGGCCCTTGTCCTTGTGTGTAGTGTGTTTGGGATCATGATGGAGTTCAATACTAAGGCATCCTTCATTGAGTACCACATTGCTTGTGTTATACTTCACTGGCCATGGGGTAGCTTATGAGAGCACCCTTGGGCTTGAAAGCAACATTTTGGCTCAGGCACCTCACACACGAACCTCCACACGGGTCATGTGGCACTACACGGGTCATGTGGTGTTCGTATGGGTGTTTGTCAAAAAATTTTTGAAGTATGAAATCACCATCTTAAAACTTGACCAGTGAGCATTTTTCCTAAGTGTGGTCTCACGGACAACCATACGGTCGTGTGAGTCCACATGAACTGTATGCCTTCATTACGGGACCCTTGGTAACTTTTTGAAACTCATTTTATTAATGACTTTCTTGTAATTTAGCTATTCCTAAGGGTCGTTTATGACTTTCTAACCTATCCTAAACCTCTCAAAAGGCCTATACTCCTCTATTCCTTTTCAAATTCAATTACCCTTAGAATATTCAAAATCACTCATCTAAAGACTTCTCTCAAGTGAGCCATTGAAGGATCAACTTGATTAACAAAGGTTCTTCTCTTCAATCAATCTTCTTGATTCTTCTTATTAGCTAAGGTATGTAGGATTGATTCATGGACCCTTTCAACCATGAAAACCCCAAACTCTTTTCCTCTTGATTTTATGAAATTGAGCTTACTTAAATATGAGTCATTTGAACTATTGATTATCTAATTCAATTGAGATATGGTCTATGTTTAATTGATGTTTTTAAAGTGATGTAAGCCCTAATATGTTGAATTGCATTGATGTTATAAAGATTTGAATATGTATGTCCCCTTTAAAAGTTGGCTTAAGCATGGGTAATCTAAATTATGATTTTAAGGTGAATTTACTTATGGATTTACTTGAAATTCACATTGTATTGTTGACTTAAGTTTGAATCTCTATTGCCTATGCTATTCTCATATCATTCATAGCATATGCATATGAGCATTGGTTTTTTATGAAGATTATGAAGTGGGCTAAGCCCAATTATGTTTATGAACATGATTTTGATGAGATTATGATTATGACAAGAGTGTGATCACATAAATGTCTATGATATGAATCTATGAGCAAACTCTAGGTTCTTACACCACTTTAATATATGTGAATGAGTTATTCCTATGCATAAAAGTGTGAATTAAAGTATGATTAATTTTTGAACCCAAGTTGTAAGATTATGAAGAATGTTTGACTTTTAAGCCTATGTATGCATTGAAATGATTTGAATGGACTTATGCCACTTTTGAAAGCATGTGTATATATATATATATATATACTTATTCTCGTGGATGATGTATTAGCACCGAATGGGATTGGAGGCATCGATATCCCCAAGGGTCCTCTTCCTCTCTTGAACTATGTGCCAGAATAGGTATATATATATGGTAACCGTTATCAAAATGACTGGGTTATAAGGTATGGTTAAAATTATGATATGGTATGGAAATCCTTCTCAAATGACCGAGTCGTAAGGAAGGTGGCCATTACACTGAAACAATCAGGTCGTAAGGTGTGGTTTAGACTACCTTAGGCAAGTAGTCTACTCTAATCCAATGGGAGCCTTTCAGTGGACAAACTTATGTAATAGCTCACATGAGTTTGAGATGTCGGTTAAGGTCACATCCCTTCTATGTTGATGTATTATGGCATTACATGCATCACAAATTTCATGGCGTATCGATATATTATTCTTCTTTGCTTATACACTTCTTTCTATATATGTGTCCTTACCATCCAACACTGAACACAGGTTTAATGAGTTCATATGCATTGCATGCCCGCATACTTACTACATTCAAATGTTCTAACTCATACTTTTTGCCTACATGATCTAATTTTGTAGGGATCAGAGAGTACCTTCTTCCACCTTTTGGCGGCTAGTTCAGATAGTGAAAGTTGTGGTGAATCCTATCATCCAGGGACAAGCCACCTTCCATCTAACTACTATGTTGCTTTGGCTATGTTTTATTTACTTTAAGAGTGATCCTGACACATGTTTTGACCCCCTTCCTATTCTATGACTTAAAGGCATTGTTGGACAACAAGTAGACTCTTGTACGAATTTGAGCAATGCCTTAGTATTTGGAGATTATGGTCATGGATTTCTATTGATTATTGATATTATGATAATTTGTTTATGATGAAATGTGGAGATATGGAAAGTCCCAATTCCCATTCAGTCACAACCAGTGCCTAAAGCCTAGACGTGACACGACAAATGAAAATTTCAAAGGCTACCCAAATAAGCCTCTTAACATATTGTTAGCCTATCCTTGGTTGCATAAGCATAATTAAACAACAAGCAAATTCTAAGGTAAGGGGGACTTTGAACTCACACTATAGGGATGTTATAGGTTAAGAGGTTTTGCATGAATCACATAAAAAATAAAGTCTAAGGGGAGGGTAAGTATAAATCACGCTATGGGGATGTTTTAGGGACTTAGGACTTCCACCTCATCATCAACATACGTCAAGAATATAAAGAAATAAAGGGACAACGGGATGTCTTTCATAACTACATAGTCATAATAGGAGTCAAGCTCAATACATAAATATCCATATCACCAACACCTCTAATATGAATGGAATGGGGGGCCAAGACATCACACAGGCTCACCCTCAAAAGGTAAGTACCCAAAAATAGTCAAGTCTTAACAAAAGCATGAATGTAAGGTGGATATTGTCCCCGTAGTGGAGGAATCACCAACACCAATCTTCAAATGATCCGTCTAACCACGTGAAGGAAGAGGATGGATAAGAGCTCCGGTCCCGGCATGGTTAGATCATGTTGGCAAAAAAGTATGCATTGGTACTTGACTATACTAAGGGTGCAATGCAACAAGGGAGCATAATACACAATTTAACAACATGCATATTCATAGTGAATGGATATAATCTCAATATGACATGAATGATCAATGCTTTAGCCAATACATGCATGAAGAATAATTCAATCATGTGACATATCGTACATAGGTGGGAAGGGACCATAATCAACAAATAAGACCAAATGAGCTACTACTTGGAATCTTGGTGTTCACTCCTCCCAGAAAAAGGAGTGATCTACTTTGCCAAGGTAAACCATCCACTCGCCTTATCATATATCCTTTTCGGAGAGTGTTGTCAAATATCCCCTACCTTATGGCATGGACTTTTCGGAGGGTTTTGCAAGATATCCTTAACTTACGGCATAACCTTTTCAGTATGTGTCACAAGATAAGTTTATCTTATGACATGGCCTTTTTGATAGGTATTAAGATGTGTCCTTACCTTATGATACAATCTTTTCAATAGGGATTACAATGTAATCTACCTTAAGGTATGACCTTTTTTGTAGATATAACACAACACCTTATGGTGGCACATAGTTACGGGACAATGGCTACGATCCAAGGTTCGCTTGGTGCTAGGTCGACAATCCCACAAAATACTCAATTCATATACATATTCATAGCTTACATAATTTTATAACTCTGGTAGTATCATAAAGTAGCTCATCAAACCATCACATCATAATCTTAAGAAAGGACTTCATATCATTCATACACTTGTAATATTCTCATGAGCTCATAGCATGCATACTAGTCCTTCAACATTTATAATATTTATAATTCATATGTCTTACAAAAAGACTCTCATTAAGATAGGACCTAGTAAATACTTTAGTGAAAACATAGTGGCTAATATACACATAGGCTTGAAATCATGCAATTCAAGAGTATAGATATGAGAGGAGTAAAAATCAATTCATTTTAAAGACATTCAAATCAACCTATCAACATTGTAGTAAAACTCTTATTTTGGGTATAATAAAATCCAACTAAATCCACAAGTTCATTCATAACTTTTCATAGCATCATAGAGTACATAACTTTAGTATCATAAAATCCATCACAATATCAAACCCAGTGGTGTTTAAGCATAATAAAATAATTACTTAAAGAACTCAAACTTAAATAATGTGTACCATGCATAAGAAGAATTATCCATAATGTATACAATCCTAAAATTATGAAATTTGATAAAGAGAGAAGGATTGACTTCATGGGTGGAAGAATCCCCATGAATGAAGCCTTCATACCTTAATCTTGGAGTTCTCTTGAAGAAAGACTTGAGGAAAGACTTGTGCTTGAATTGGGTTCTTAAATTTTGAAAGCAAGTTCTTGAGATTCTTGAAATATAATGGGATAGTTGATGATGTTTTGGAGAGGTTTTGAGAGACATTTGTGAGATTTAGGGTTGAAAAATGGCTAAAGAATAAGGGTCTCCCATCTGTATAGGCATTGGATTATTACCCAATTGCCATTAAGTGAAAATAGGAAATCAAGGAACTTTTTGAACTAGTGCGCAATATAAAAGTCAGTGACGCAACTTGTAGTGGGGTAGTAC
>JAPFFP010000012.1:11496853-11518934 GCA_026153255.1 Solanum medicagineum | reverse complement strand
CCGCATATTATATCCGTTATTGTCCCTTTTGAATTAAGAGGCTGACTTGCTCGGGTGGGATTGAGCGAGTGCCATCATACCAAATTTTTGGGTCGTGACATAGTGATATTGTTGAAATGATTTATATATGAAGATACAATGATGACAAAAAAATTATCAAACAGTTTATAAAAGAAGGCCTAGAAAAAAGACAAGAATCTTGGAGGAGGAATTTTCTTCGGCCAGAGAAGAAAATGAGAATGATACTAGAGAAGGAAATGAAAATGAAAATGAAAGTGAAAGAGAAAAAAAAATGAAGATGAAATTGAAGAAGCGAGTGATGAAAGTGAAGAAGAAAATGAAGAAGCATGTAATGAAAAGTGAAGAAGAAAGAGAAAGTGAAGAAGACAATGAAGAAGCTAATGTGCAATTTGAGAGAAGAACAAAGTTAATACAAGAGAAGAACAAAGTTAATACATGACAAGAATGTTGATTCGTCAAGTTCAAATGTGAGTTTTTTTTCCTATTATTACTGGTGAGAAATAATATTTATTCAAATATTTACTTTTAAAAAATTACTGTCATCCTAAATAACTGACAGATGCTTAAACAACAGCTAGTTGTTTAGCGCAAATAAGTAGTTGTTGTTTAAACACCTGTCAATTGTTTACTGCAAACAAATACGAGATGTTTGTAACTTTGAATGCTTTATTTTAATTAATTAATTTTGTAAATAATGTGCAACTTCCTGATGTTTCTGATAGTGAGGAACTGGAGTGCATTAAGTCTACTGGCCAGATAAATTATAGCTTCAAGACTTATTATTTTGAGAAAGATCATTGTTCAAGTAAGTTTATTGTAAAATCACCTCTTAGAGGAAATACATTCAATCAATTCAAAGAACTTCTAATCAATGAAGGCATTTCAAATATGTTAAAGAAAAATTGTTTTGGTCATTTTCTTGATCCCAATGAATAACACAAATTTCGCATCATCCATAGTTCACTATCTTCTACTCCAACACATTATTTGTGAAAAAAGTATGAATTGTGGTTTGAACATCAGAATATGCCAATTTTTTTGGTTTGCAAGAGTTTGCCTTAATGTTTGGCTTACGTTGCTATCCCTTTCCTTCAAGAAAAATAAAGGACAATCTTATGGAGAAAGGTAGTGCATTGTGAAAATTTCTTTCCAAGAAAGGAAAAGGAAAATCAATTGATGACACATTCCTTCTTGAAATGATTGGATCACCAACCACATAAAAAAAATATAAATTTCACTTGCATTAGTTTTCTGCTTGCACTGGGTTTTATGTGCACAAGTTTTATCAAAGGCGATTGATATCGACATGATCAAGCTAGCTTGCAATCCTCGTATCTTTGATGAATACCTATGGGGTCTCGAGAGCTACAAGTTGACGATCAAATATATCTTAAAGTCGCTGAAATCCAATCACAATCTTTATGGCTTTTCGTGAGAATTTATGGTATGCAAAAATATCTTTGTAAAATATTAATTTACTTTTAATATATGCTTGTACATATGTTTTTATTGTACATAATTAATATTTAATGCAGGTTTGGGCCTTTGAAGCTATTCCAGAACTTCCAAAAAAGGCTAAAAGAGTTCTTCTTGAGAAGACAATACCACTGATGATTAGATCAATATCGTATGATAGACTCAAAAACTCTACAAATCCATTTAATACCATTAATAAAAGGGATAAATATGACAAAGTAAGTTTGATTATATCTAAAGTTATTACATAATATTTGAATGCTAAACAACATGAAGTCTACATAAACAATCTTAAATTATTTTAAACAACTTTATGGTTCTTACATTATAAAGTCTTTATTTTTTTTACATAATGTTTTATTGTTTAAATAACCTGATAGTCTGCATAAACAATCTTAAGTTATTTTAAACAACTTGATGGTATTTATACTAAATAGTCTTTATTTTTTTTACATAATATATGATTGTTTAAACAACCTGATAGTCTGCATAAACAATCTTAGATTGTTTTAAACAACTTGATGGTGTTTACATTAAACAATTTCTTTTTAACATAATAACTAAGTGTTTAAACAACCTGATAGTCCTCACCAAATACGTCTTAAAATTGTTTTAAACAGCTTTATAGTGTTTATACTAAACAGACTATTTATTTTTCTATAATATCTGATTGTTTAAACAACCTCATAGTCTGCAAAAACAATCTTAAGTTGTTCTAAACAACTTGATGGTGTTTACATTATATTGTCTTTTTTTTGGTACATAATATTTGATTGCTTAAACAGCCTGATAGTTTGCATAAACAAACTTAAATTGTTTTAAACAACTTGATGGTATTTATACTAAATAGTTTTTATTTTTTTATGCAGGTAGTTCATCCTTTTCTGATTCCTACAAATGCTGAAAAAAAAATTATGTTGATGTGATGACAGATGAAAAAATTGATAAGTTAAAAGTTGATTTGGATGGGGTGACAGCTATAACAAGTAATGTAGGATATAAAGAGATTAATAATGAGGATATGATGACTACAAATAGATCATATGAGGAAAGGAGTCCATCGAGAGTGAGGGTGTAGAAAGAAATACTCCCAAGAGTGTCAATAGAGGATCTTTTGATGGTTATCGAATAGTTGATAGTCCTATGGACTTTGAGTTTGGTGGTCAATATACTATTGGAGGTGTTGGTAGAGAATCTCTTGGTGGTGGTCATTCAAATGCAAAATATTCTTGTGGATGTGTCAAATGTGCTAAAAAAAAAGGCACTGAAAAAGAAAATTCCAGATATGGAGAATGAGCTTAAAGATAATGGAAAGAAGATACAAAGTATGGAGAATACATAGGAGTTTTCTATCTTGAACAAAAAATTGGAGCCTAGGAGGATGATAAAAGATTCTAAATATTGAAGAGCTCCATATATTCTTGGTGCAAGAAAAACAAGAAAAAGAATCAAAATGACCAATCAATTGCTTGTTGATCTTTACAAGCCTCTTGACATTTATCAAACAAAAAGCCTTCATGAGTTTCTTGATTTAAAGAATAAGAAAAAACACATGTATGTAAGCGTTGAATATAATTGTGAATATTTTGAGAATCTAATTGATATGCATTAGTAGATGAGTGATAAGGTATATACTAATTTTTATACTTATGGTTTTAAACTTTTTAAATAGAGGTATTTTTATTAAACAATTTTGAATTATTTAAAAAATCTACTATTGTTTTCATATAAATTTTTTTAGTGATGTTTTAACCAAACAATTGCAGGTTGAATTGTTTAAACAATCTACTTTATTTTCATATAAAAATTTTCTAGTGATATTTTAACCAAACAACTGCAGGTATTGTTTAAACAATCTACCATTGTTTTCATTTAAATTTTTTTTAGTGATGTTTTAACTAAACAATTGCAGGTTGTTTAGACAACTTAATGTTGTTTATATATTATACTTATGTGATATTTTTATTTGAAGCACATTGACGAAATATTAACACTGATGCACTTGTGACATATAAAGTTTCCCAGACATTATCTCAATGCATATCTGATATTAGATTGCAGTTTTGTCATCACTTAATTTGTCGCTATGAGGAATGTTATAACCTTGCTGCTCCAAAAATTTCTGGAGGACCTTCATTTCAAATATGTTGACTTTATATCAATTTGATGATGACTTTACGAGGAATGCAACTAGTGTTGTCTCTTATCCAGGTGAAAAATAATGAGATGAAATGAAGCGAATATTCGCTATTTTAAATCTGGATCAAAAGCATTATGTCACTCTGGTCTTTCTACTCGACGAGCAAATGATAAAAGTATATGATTGCAACATGTTGATTTTTAATGATGATGACTTTGCATATTTTATATTTCCATGTTTTCAAAATTCATCCAAAAAAATAAAAAAATTTTGATGTGCTGACACAAGAATTTTAGAGTTATGAACGTGTTTTCGACCTTTCAAAGAATGCTACTGGGACAACTTGTGGAGAATGTTCCTTAATGTTTATAGAGCATTTGATTCAGCAACAACACCTCGTGGGATGAATTGAACAATAATACCATGAGAGTTCAATGAGAAAAATTTATTGTGGCTATTTTTACAAAAACAGTGAAACCACGAATTTGTAGAATGAATATTTTATTGTGGGTGTTGAAAAATATATGTTGACTATTGAATTTTTGAGAAAATGGCTATTTTTAAACTTTTTCTAAATGTTTGATATCCATGTATGCAGGTTCTTGTAGAAACAATCAGGATTTGTTTAAACAACTATTTCTAGATGTGAGAATATTAATGTCTAATTGAGGTTATTACATGTGTAAACAATATGAAGTTGTTTAAACAACTATCAGTTGTGTATGATAAACAATTATGAGTCAATTTTATATATGATTGAGTTGTTTATTAGTAGAATCAAAGAATTTTATATAGGATTTTATTTCTCATTATTGACTCCTTTTGTCAATATGTGTCAATACATTTTTAAATGTGGGCAATAAATTAATGTCCAATTGAGGTTCTAGTATAAATAATATTTAGTTGCTTAAACAACTGACAGTTGTTTATGGTAAATAATCATGTGTTAATCTACACAATCACCAGTTGTTTATTTATTTTATACGAGATATGATTGTATAAGCAAATTAAAATTATAGTAAGTATTGATATAAATAATATATATAAAATCATTAACTTTTCACAAGATGTGAAATTATTATCAAGCTATTAATTAAGTTAATGTTATATGTGAATAAGTTGTTTATTAGTAGAATAAAAAAGTTTGTGATAAATTATGATCAAATCATTATATTAAATTAATCACTCTTTGAAAGACTCCTTTTATCACTATTTGTCAATACATTTTCAAATGTGTTCAATAAATTAATGTCCAATTGGGGTTCTAGCATAAGCAAGTCTAGTTGCTTAAACAACTTACGATTATTTATGCTAAATAATTATATTTTGATCTACACAACCCCTAGTTGTTTATCTATTTTATACGAGATGTGATTGTATAAGCAACTCAAAATTATAATAAGTATTGGTTTAAATAACAATACATAAAATCATTAACTTTTCACAAGATGTGAAATTATTATCAGGCGAATAAGTTACTTTATAGTTACTTAATTCTATAATTAGAACTTGTTAACTGAACCTTTTTTTGATTATTGCAACCTCCCAGATCATACAATTACTTGGTCCAATAAGTCACTTTCGCCTTGAACAACGATCCCCTGCGGGATCGACCCCGACCTCTAAAATTGACTTATTATGCTGATGACAACTGTCCCTTCTGCCTTCGAGTAGTCGAGTTGAGCGACTTCAAAATGGCGCAGTTGCTGGGAAATTGGCGTGTTCATATTGAAAGTGTTTGTTGAGCTTTGTTCTTGTAGTTAGAATTCTTTTTACTGTTTTCTTGTTGTTTTTACTGTTGAACGATAGGTGTGAACATAGACGATGAGCAGAGTATAAAGGGGGAAATCATGGGAGACATAAATGACCTCCGGAATATCAAATGGAACCAAGTGAGCAGTGCTACGGCAATTTTGTTACCCTCAATAGCTGCAAATGCTGAATTGAAAATCACTGATACAATGCTGCAATTACTTCAACTCAGGGATTATTCGGAGGATAAGTGTGTGAAGACCCCCATGAACATCTCTGGAATTTCATTGATATGTGTTCACCATTTAAGTATTAGGGAGTCACGCTAGAGGGTATTAGACTGAGACTTTTTCCTTTTTCCATAACAGGAGAAACTGTCAAGTGGCTAGCTACACTTCCCCGTGGATCAATTGCATCATGGGAAGAATTGCAAAATGAGTTTCTTGAGTAATTCTTCCTGCCTTAAAGGATGATCAAGTTCGGGAGGAATATAGAGAATTTCAAAGGGTAGATGATGAACCCTTACATGAGTCTTGATAGCAGTTTCACTAGCTTCTTCTTCAGTGACCGACCCATGGTATTCCTGGTCATTTGTTGTTGCAATATTTCTATGTTAGCGTAAGTGTTGTCAACAAAAGCATGACAAATCGGCTAGTCTGAGGTGTGTTATGAAGCAATCATTCATAGTAGCTGCAGAATTACTAGATGAAGTGACAAATATAAGCAAAGCATGGTACACTTATGAGGACTATAATTCACTTTCAAGGGGTTAAATATCCGAAGAACAGCTGGCTAAAGAGAAAGGATGAGATGAACTCATGTAAAAAATGAGTGAAAAAGTTACATGTTATAGCACAATATGTGACCCAAGTGTATCAGCCCAATGTTGTTTGAGTTGTAAATGTATTGTCCCATGAGCATGATCTAAGTGAGAGAGATCAAGTGGAAGAAGTGTATTTTATTGGGAATCAAGTATTGGGTTCTCGGTTGCCCTTTCAGCAGACACCTAAGAATCAAGGTCTTCACTTCGTTGACAATAAGTATTCCTTTAGTTGAGGCCCTCAACAAGATGCCAACATATGCACAATTGATGAAGAAATTGGTAACCAAAAAGAGAGCCTTGGATTATGAGACAATTGAAATTCCATATAGTTGTAGTGCTCTCTTTACTAGACAAGTGGTATGAAGAGAAATGATTTGGGTGCATTCACAATACTGTGCACAATTGGGGCCTGCAACTTTGGAAGAGCCCTATGTGATTTAGGGGCTAGTGTAAATCAAATGCCCATAATGGTATTTGAATAGCTCGGTGTAAAAACTTTATCCCCAATAACCATGAAGCTGATTATGGCCGACCAGTCAATCAAACAACCAGTCGAGATATTGAATGATGTTTGGTTAGGGTAAACAAATTTATATTCCCACCTGATTTTATGGTGTTGGATTGTGACCTGGACATTAGCATGGCCATCATTTTGGGATGATCATTTTTAGCCATGGGTAGATCCTTAATAGATGTGGAAAGTGGGAGTTTGAAATTCAGAGTAAATGGTGAAGAAGTGTGTTTCAATGTTGATAAAGCTTTGTAAGGGCCTGATGCTTTCCATGTAAATACTATTGTTCATATGGTTGATGAGGCTGTACAAAACCTTGGGGAATTAGCCTGTTCAGAAGTTGATTCGATGGCGAATATTATGCTGAATTATGGTGAGGAAGCTGAGAATGGCTTTGATGAGATAGTAGCTACTATGATAGAAACTAGAAGCCATCCAAGAAACCCAGTTATACTTGATATTGATTTGAAAATTGAGACACTCTACCAGCGAAACCATCTATTGAGGAGCCACCTCAAGTTGAGCTAAAAGAGCTACCGAGTCACTTACAATATGCTTTCTTGGGGAATAACGAAATCTTGCCGGTAATTGTTGCAACTGATCTATAGGAGAAACAAAGCAAAGCTCTTGTCAAGATACTATATAATATGCTCAGTCAAGTGTTTCTTGGAAGTTTCTCAAACTGACATAACTCCCATCAACATGAGTTTGGTGATGCACAATTATGTCGACGTCATTGCCACACCCATCCTAAACTTGTCACGGTAAAGAACGTCAACCTCTCTCTCTTGGATCCAAAGAGAATGTCCATCTATTGGGACATGAGCCGCTAGAGTTAACTGCATGACTATCCTATGCTAGCAACATAGTTCTGAGGTGTTATGCTCTCACCCGCTCAGTGCTAAGTACTCGATCCAAGGCTACAATATGCTCATGAAAAATCAACTTAAGCTCATCTCTTTGACTCACCTTAAACAGTTCAACATAATTCCTTAATAGCATAGTAACTCAGGGTTATCATTCATGTAATGAAACTCAAGACTCCAACTCACATCGTGCAAGACTCTCACTTATACGGTTAGTAAGCATCATATCAATTCATTCTCGGTACATAAGACAATTAAATGCTCATCACATACATATATGAAACAAGAACATGTACTCCTCATACTCAACTTACTCAACTCTGAAAATTAGATTCATGATCTCAATTTAGTCATCATACAGGAAAATAGTAAAATTTAGGGCTAGGCTATCAAGCACATGATTAGTATTCTAGTTTCATGACAACAACAATGCAACTCATCAATTTATCAAGTATATCCATGAGGACTCAAAACAAGTGCAAGAAACCTAGAACTTAAAATCACCGAATTTACATTACTCTGTTATTACCCGCAACTTGATTCAAATAGACGAAGGGGCGCATGGATGAAGCAAATTTAATGCTTTAAGTAGCCTTACATACCTAAAAATTTGAAGAATAGTCAATCCTCTGTCGATCCCCACCTTTGAACTTGAAACCCTCATTTTCTCCCTCCTACGATGCTCTCAAGAATTCCTAAGTGTGTCTTAAAGGATAATATACTTAGGGTTTTTTTTGTAGGACTTAAATTAAGTCCAAAACGTCATGAAAATTAATTAAAAAGGGGTTAGGAAAAGACAAGAATACCCCTCTTAAAATTGTCGACAGGAACCATGAAACCCCGTCTACAGGTCGTGGTTCTTCTTCCGGGTCGTAGGTGGTCTCTTGTAAATGCGGGTGTCTAAAAGTTGACTTACTGGAATTTGACCTGAAACCTCTAAAATCTTTTTTATGGTCCATACCTTGGGTTATAGGCCATCAGACTCTCATAACTCAAGATCCTGAAAAGTTGATTTTCCAACAAGCTACAAAACCTATCTACGGTCGTGGATTAGTAAACGGGTCGTATGTTATCTCGTGCATAGGTCTCAAACTTAGAAAATTTCACCAAGTCACCTGTGTATCTACGACGCCACATCTATGGGTCGTAGATTGCTCTATAGGCTGTAAGTGGCCTTCATGGTATTTTTCCAGTGATTGTTCTTAGCTACTTTTCTCAGTTTTCTCTGTACATTTGTTCAAACTAGGTGGAAAGAATTAGGGGGTGTTACATTATGTCCCCCTTGAGATCATTCATCCTCAAATGAAGAGAAATCTAAGAACCTAGTCAAGACACGAACCTTTTATTATGGTTCTAACAACCAAACAACTCTCAACTTAATCATGCAATAAGTCAGTTTAGCAGTTAAGCAAGTAAAGCAAGTAAATGGTCAACAAATCAGTTCAATCATCAGTCGGACCCTAGGATACTACTTTAGTCAAACTCAAAGTAGAGGGGAACTTAGGAATTAAGGAAGAATCATTACCATCAACTCTCTCATCATCGGCATGTGGAAATAAATATGGGTACCTCGCCTTCATATCCTCCTCCGCTTCCCAAATAGGTTCTTCTACAAACTGGTTTCTCCACAACACCTTGACAGATGCAATCTCCTTGGTTCTCAACTTGCGAACCTAATGATCAAGAATTTGGATGTGACTTTTCTCATAGCTCAAGTTGTCTTTTACTCTAATACTATCAACAGGCACAATCAACTCTGGGTCTCCCAAACACTTCTTAAGCATGGACATGTGGAGGACTGGATGGATTGCCGCTAACTCTGGTGGTAGCTCCAACTCATAAGCTACATTGTCCACTCATTTTATAATCTGATAAGGGCCAATATACCTTTGACTCAAATCCCTTTCTTCTCAAATCGTATCTTTCAAATGCACATCGTCAACCTCAAGCTCTAAGTCTCTTCTCCTAACATCGGTGTATGATTTCTATTGACTATACACAGTCTTCAATCTTATCATAAGATTTTCACCTTCTCCATGGCTTAGTGAACCAAGTCTGGTCCAATCAATTCTGCTTCACCTACCTCAAACCAACCAATCGGTGATCTACATCTCATCATTTAGAGAGTCTCATACGAAGCCATTTGATTACTTTAATGGAAGTTGTTGTTGTAAGAAAACTCAATCAGAGACAAGTAGTCATCCCAATTACCTTTGAAGTCAATAATGCAGACCCTTAATATATCTTACAGGGTTTGAATGGTGCCCTCTGCTTGGCCATCAATCTGCGGGTGGAATTCAGTGCTGAGATTCACCTTCGAACCTAAGCCCTTCTGAAATGATCTCCAAAATAGAGTAGTGAATTAGGCTCCTCTATCTGAGATGATAGACAAGGGGACTCCATGCAGTATAATAATATCCTTTATGTATAGTTGGGCATAATCCTATGTAGTGCCGGTTGTCTTTACTGCCAGTTGTGTGCAAATTTTGTCATCTGATCAACTATCACCCAAATCGAATCATGTTGTCTATGGGACCTTGGTAAGCCTGTGATGAAGTCCATGTTGATCATCTCCCATTTCTATTCTAGGATTTTAAAGTTCTGGGCTACTACACATGGGTTTTGGTGCTTAACTTTAACTTGTTGGTAATTCAGGCATTTGGAAACAAACTCTGTTATATCTCTCTTCATTCCGCTCCACCAGTAGACCTCTCTCAAGTCGTGGCACATCTTTGACCAATCCTCGCTATGAACTGCTAAGGATCCAATAAGTTCAACATTGATTCCTTCAGATGTGTCAATTGGGCAACTATGTCTATAGTGACTAAGATGGATATCTCGTATCCAAAAACTAGCAGTGCGACCTGTCACTCCTCTAGGGCCTAAATAACTTAATTTTCTCCTATGAACTATTTGGGTCAATGGATTCATTTGATCCAAAACTTGAGATAATGGGTGTAACCCGAAATAGGATTCATAAGTAATTGTTAATGGAGGTAAGGTTACCAAATTCTGAGGTGTCGGTATCAATTTATGCCGGATTGTTGATCCTGGATGGATAGAATATCTAGAGCTATGGGCTTTTACATTGATACTTCTTCAGATACCGTTAACATCTAGAACACACAATCTGCCTTGGTACCTTAATACTCCATCTTCCCCTTTGACGAAAGCCATTACTTTCTGCTTATGCACGTCTACCTTCAATTGCAATAGGATAGGCTCTTGATATTTCTTCTCCTTCACCTCCACTACTAGAAATGATGCATTCCCATTGTGCAGAAGAACTTCGCCTTCACCAGACTCATCTAGTTGAACCTCTAATCATGCCAGTATGTGAACCTCTTTAGCTAACTCTCTCTTCCCTTCTTCCACATGGGCGGTGTTTCCCATAAACAACCTACTAAGAGTATCAACAACCTCGTTAGCCTTACCTGGGTGGTAGAGGATACTCATGTCATAGTCCTTGAGTAACTCAAGCCATCTCCTCCATCTTAAATTAAGCTCCTTTTAGGTGAAGACATATTTCAAGATCTTATGGTCTGTGAAGGCATCGACATGTTCTCCATATAAGTAGTGGTGCCTTAGCTTGAGGGGAAACACTTCTGTCGCCAATTCTAAGTCATGTGTGGGATAATTCTCCTTATGCACCTTGAGTTGTCTCGATGCATAAGAAAAAACTTTACCCTTTTGCATCAATATATATCCTAATCCCACTCTCAAGGCATTACAATAAATGATGTATCCATCCATTCCTTCGGGCAAGGTCAACACTGGGGTTGTGGTCAGCCTTGTACTTACCTCTTGAAAACTCCTCTCACACTTGTCACACCACTAGAACTTGACCTTTTCTGAGTCAAGCTAGTCAAAGGCATAGATATGAAAGAGAATCTATCAACAAAGCTGCAACAGTTGCCAGCCAAACCCAAGAAGCTCCGTATGTCAATCAGAGAGGTTGGTCTGGGCCAGTTCTTAACCACCTCAATCTTTTGAATATCTACACATATGCCGTTGCTCAAAACCATATGACATAAGAATGCCACAGGTTTGAGCCAAAACTCATACTTCAAAAACTGTGCATATAACTCATTATCCTTGAGCTTCTACAAAGTGATAATGAGGTAATTGGTCTGCTCCTCATTATCTTGTGAATACACCAGAATATTATCAATGAACACAATTATGAACATGTCAAGGCATTGTCTAAATACTCTGTTCATTAAATCTATGAAGGCTGCAAGTGCATTAGTCAACCCAAAGGACATTACCTAGAACTCGAAATGACCATACTGGGTCTGAAAAGCCATCTTCGGGATGTCACATTCTCTCACTTTTAACTGGTAATAGCCGGATCTATGGTCTATCTTGGAGAAAATGGTGGCACCCTAAAGTTGGTCGAACAAGTCACCTATCCTTAGGAGGGGTTACTTATTTTTGATTGTCAACTTATTCAGTTGGCGATAGTCGATACACATTCAGAGTGAACTATCCTTCTTCCTCACAAATAAGACTAAAACACCCCATGGAGAGACACTCTTTCTAACAAATACCTTCTCTAGCAAGTCTCTTAGCTACTTCTTCAACTCTTCTAACTCAGTAGGGGCCATTTTATACGGTGGAATAGAGATGGATTGGGTGTCGGGAAGAACATCAATTCTTAAGTGAATCTCCTTATCAGGGGACTCTAGACAGATCCTCAAAAAACATCTTGAGAAACTCATTCATAAACGGGATGGACTTGAAGACAGGAGGCTCAGCATCGTCAAACATAACTCTCACAAGGTGATAGATACACCCCTTAGAGATTAGCTTCCTGGCCTTAAGGTAAGAAATAAACTTACCCTTAGGCACGAAAGAATCTCCCTTCCATTCTAAGACAGGCTCATTTAAAAATAGGAATTTGACATTCCGAGTCCTATAATCGACAGAGGAATAAAAGGCGTGAAGCCAGTCCATGCTAAGAATCACATCAAAGTCGACCATCTCCAACTCTATCAAATCAACTAAGGTATCCCCACAATATACGGGTACCACACAATCTCGATAGAGCCTCTCAGCCAAGATAGAATCACCAATAGGTGTAGAAATAGAAAATGGTTCAAGCAAGTACTCAGGAAGAATCTCAAATTTACTAGCCGTATATGGAGTTACGAATGATAAAGTTGCACCTGGATCAAACAATCCGTAACAATCAAAAGTAAATACTGAAAGCATACCTGCTACAATATCTGGTACCACCTCTTGGTCTTGTTGGTTTCCTATAACATATAGACAATTTGTCCCACTCTTGTCCCTGGTGTAGCATCTCTCTAATTACCTTTGGCTGGTGGTGCTATAGTAGAAAACTGGGCCTTGTTGCTCCATAATGGACATTGTCTCTGAAAATGACCTGCCTGACCACACTTGTAGCAACTATTCCCTCCTCTTTGCACTCTCCCAAATGTATCCTGCCATATTTCCCACAAGGTGGCTTCCCTTTCAAGCCAAGGTTCTCACTAGCTTAAGAACCCTGTGCTCTGAAGTTCCGCTGTCCTTGAGACTTTTGATCATACCTATTATTCGGGGCAAGTGCACTTGCTAAATATGGTGCATAACTCAAAGGTCTCTTTTGGAAGTAGGACTTATCTTCCTTGCTCTGCTTAGGTTGGTTAGACTCGGGCCCTGATAACTTAACCTTCTTACTTCAGATGCTCCTCTCTATCATTCTTCCTAGCCTTTTCGACTTGTTGAGAATAAACCATAAGCCTAGAGATTTCTATACCTGGGATCAACAATGTTGCCTTACACTCTTTCTTCACATGCTTACCTAAGTCAGATAAAATTTCTCATCGTCGCCCTCATGTCCTGGACCATCTCTAGAGCATGCTTGGATAGCAGGAAGCCTAAGGTTGTATTCTTTGATAGTCAACTATTGTTTCAGGTTCATGAACTCCTTAGTCTTCTCCTCCCACAACTCTTGGGGAAAAGAAGTAATCAAGGAAGGCACTCTCAAATTTACTCTACTAAGCAGGCTCAACATCCTCACCTCGTCCCTCTTCCCATTGATTATACCAAATATTCGCCATATCCTTCAACTGATAAGAAGCAAGTTCAACTCCCTCAGTCTCAGTTGCATGCATGGCTTTTAGGTTTTTCCATATCTCATTAACAAAATTTTGAGGGTCCTTCTCAACCTTTGACCCTGTGAAGACTGGTGGATTTATCCGCAGAAATCCCTAATCCTGGTTGCAGCAGTCAGCTCTTGGGAGCTAGAATTAGGAGCCTGTGAACTCCGATTCTTACTCTGAGCAGTTACTAGTTGGGCAAGCATAATGATAGCTCCTTTGAAGTCAATATCTGTGGTAGGAGCAGGTAGGGCAATAGGTGACTTTGGGACACCATTGGCTTTAGCTGGTGAACCTCAACCCCTCATCTCTATCTGAGTAGGCACCACTGGGTTGGCTTCTCAGTATTGTCAATTGGGGTACTTCTTTGAGTAACGGTACGCTTAGGAGGAATGATCTGCAAACGCATGACACATGAGTTAGAAGGGAGCTTCATAGAGTTTTAACTCTATCGCATGATCTCAAAATACCAAAGAAGTACAAGCATTCCTAATGTTCTATAGCCTCAATGTTTATAGAGTGTGGTGCACAACATACCCATAAACTAGACTCTACCAGACACGACTTCATAGACTCCCTAGAACACTGAAACTCTATGCTCTGATACCAAGTTTATCACTCCTCAAGAAGGTAGCTTTGGCATAGCCGATACTTGAAGAACCATTAATGATTCCCCAAGAGAACCACCTAGCCTCATTGCCCCAACTTACTCAACAATGGGAGAAATACTCAAATAAAAGGCATCAATGAAGTAATAAAGCTCTAATAAAATTTTCTTTAATGACTAAGTTTGGAGGGTAAAAGTACTCAACACTCCTCTAACATCGAGGTGGTACCATGAAAGGCCATGGATACCCCAACTCAAAGAGAAAAAAATAAAATGCTCAACAAAAAATTAAAAGGGCTCCTCCGAGAAGCAAAAAAGGCTCACCAACTCTAAAGTACAAAAACTGAACCTCAATGATGTGCCTGCTAAATTCCTCTATCACCTGTATCTGCATCATTAACGCTACAGGCCCAAATGAGTATCAATACATGAAATATACTGATATGTAAAATGGTTTAAAGAAATAGACAAGGCTCAAACTGAAACAATCAACTTGACTTAGGACTCAACTCATCGACTCATAAATCAATAAATAATTCAAGTTTAAAGTTTAAAACCATGTTTTGGAAAGAGACTAAGTTTTCATGCAGCTTGGTTTAAAACATAATATGCTCAATTAAGTATTGCTCGAAAGTTTCTCTAACTAACATAAATCCCACCACCATGAGTATGATGATGCAAATCGATGTTGATGTTGTTGCCACACCCATCCTAAACTTTCCAAGGTAAAGGACGTTAACCTCTCTCTATCGAATACAAAGAGAATGTCCATCTATTGGGACATGCGCCACTAGAGTTAACTGCACGACTATCCTATGTTGACAAATGTAGTTATGAGGTGTTATCCTCTCACCCGCTCGGTACTCAACACTCCTTCCAAGGCTAAAATATGCTCATGAAAATCAATTCAAGTTCATCTCTTTGACACACCTCAAACAGCTCAACTCCATTCCTTAATAACACAATAACTTAGGGTTATTATTAATGCCATGCAACTTAAGACTCCAACTCGCATCGTGTAAAACTTTCACTTATATGGTCAGTTGACATCATATCAATTCATACTCAGCACATAAGACATATTAGATTCTCATCGCACACATATATGAAACAAATACATGTACTCCTCATACTCAACTCAAAAAATTAGACTCATCATCTCAATTCAGTCAGCATATAGGAAAATAGTGATATTTAGGGCTACGCTATCAAACATATGATTAGTGTTCTAATTTCACGGAAACAACAATGCAACTCATCAATTTATTCAAATATACCCATGAGGACTTAAAACAAGTGCAAGAAGCCTAGAACTTAAAATCACCAAATTTACATTACTCAATTTTTACCTGCAACTTAATTCAAGTAGATGAAGGAGCACGTTGATGAACTCGATAGAATGCTTTAAGTAGGCTTACATACTTAAAAATTTGAAGAATAGTCAATCTCTGTCAATCCTTACGTTTGAACTTGAGACCCTCGCTTTTCTCTCTCCTTCAATGCTCTCAAGAATTCCTAAGTGTATCTTAAGGGATAATACACTTAGGGTTTTATTATAGGAATTGAATTAACTCCAAACCGTCATGCATATTAATTAAAAAAGGGTTACTAAAAGATAAGAATGCCCCTCATAAAATTGCCGATAGGAACCATGAAACCTTGCAGGTCGTGGTTCTTCTTACGGGTCATAGGTGGTCTCTCGTAAATGAGGTTGTCCAAAAGTTGAGTTATTGAAATTTGAGCTAAAACCTATAAAACTTTTTCTACGAGCTGTATCTTGGGTTACAAGCCGCCTGACAACTCGTAACTCAAGATATTGAAAAGTTGATTTTTGAATTAACTAGCTCCAAAACCTAATAAATGGGCCATGTATTAGTTTTCATGTCATATGTTGTCTTGTGCATGGGCCTCAAACTTAGAAAATTTCACCAAGTCACTTGGGTATCTACGAGGCCTCATTTGCGGGCCGTAGGTGACCTTCGTGGTATTTTTCTAGTGATTTTTTCTCAGTTTTCTCTTTGCATGTGCTCAGACTAGGTGGAAGAATTAGGGTGTCTTACAAAAATTTTGAGTAAGTGTTTCTATCATCAATTAAATTAATTTTTATGACTTTTATCTTGATTTTGTCTTGGATTTCATGATTTTGAAGGTTGAAAATCGGGATTTTTTTGTCTTTCAAATGGAAATTTTAGTTTCTTATTTCTCCCTTCATTTGAGATCAAGTTTAGTGAAATTTTCACTCACAAACTCTTTCTCGCGTAGAATCATAGTTTTGAGTCAATTTCAAAGTTAAGAACTTTGAATTTTAGTCCTAAATTTGACCATTTTGCTCCTAAGCCTAACTTATACCAATATGGGAATCAAAATTCATCTTTTGATGGTAGTTTCTATTTTTAATAGTAGTTGGTTGATTTGTTGATCATTTGGAGGCTTGAATCGATAGAAAAGCTTGGTTCGAGTGCGATTTCGGCATCAAAGTAGGCTTGGCTAACCTTTTGGGACTGGAGTTGAGTTGTTGGATATGCTTATCTAATAATTATAAGATTTAGACGGTTTCATAAGTTGTTGAGTTGATATGTTAGAATTTTGGTGAAATTGTCATATTGGTTATGTTGGATTTGGAGTAAATTATGACTTTAGATAAATTGAGATGTATTCTTGAGATTTGGTATACTATGGATATTATTGCAATAATATGATACTTGTGGTATCATTTGGGAAGTTTTGCGGCAAACTTTCGGTATTTGAGATACTTTTGAGAATCAAGTGCATATTTTGGGAATTGTGAAGTCTGGTATCATCAGTATAAATGTTCCTTGATGAGGATATGGTGATTTGAGACTAGTTGATGACTTGTGGTATAGTTTTGACAGTTGAAATTACTACACTTATGGTATGATGGTTATTTATCGATATTCTTGTGCTATTGTTTGTTATATATCTTAATGTTGTGACATTGGCATGCATTTTATCTCATATTGCATCGGCCCCTGAGACAATTGTGTTACTTGAGATCTACTTACCAGTGCCAAAGTCCACTATGGTATCATCGGTGCCAGTGTCTATTATGATACTAAAGATCTAGTTACCGGTGTCAGAGTCCACCGAGGTGTCATCGGCTCTAGTGTCCATTGTGACACTTGAGAGATTTTGGTATATGGTCTGACGAGACTCCTATGGATTCTACCTGGTAGCTTCAGCTCGGTATGTGTATACACTGGTGCCAAAATCCACCATGATTCCACCCTGTTCATTGCATTCATACATTACATGTACATTACATCATTGATTGTTGTTGTTGTTATCTTATTTTGCTCTAATTTATATATATAATATCTACTAACCTTTCATTGCAAGTGATAGGATTCTTCATTATTAAATGCTTATTCAATTTGTCCTACACAGTCGGTTGAACTTACTGGTTTCATTTTGTGTACTCACTATTATTTTTTTCTCCCTTTAGATCAAGCATAGGGACCCCCACAGGATAGTTGATCTCATTCTACCAGAGTTCTGTCCCATTATCAGATTCAGCGTTGAGGCTCAGTCTCCGAGTTACCGTTGCTTCTATGAGATTTCCTTTTTGTTTACATTTGCACTAATTATGTATTTGCTATTCACACAACTTTGCATTTACTTATTCATACTAGTATAGAAGCTCTTGTACTCATGACTCTAGGTTTTGGGATTTCATACTAAATGTTATGGTTGCTTTTGCTTTACTTTGTTCTCTTTAATCGTGATCAGATTTTGGGTCATGACATGAAGTCCTGCTGGCTCATTTTCCTAATTAAAGAAGACACATTTCCTCTATACTTTGTTCACTAGTCTGCAATGATTCGATGTCTAGTAATTTCATTATCTTCTCATGACTATTATCTTTATTTAGACTTGATAAGGCTTCTTCGATCCTTCTTTTAGATCTTTTGGAAGGTTGAATTTTCTTCATGATTAAGAAGCTAACTTTTGTTTGTGGTCCTTTGGTGTCCATCCTTAATTTTTGATACTTTTGCTCAAATACTTGATCTGTTCAAATCCATGAAAGTTGAAAGATCAACTAATAATAAAAAAGATTCTTTTTGTAATAAATAATTTACACATTTTTATATATTCAAGTAATATAGAGATATTTTATTCTACCTGAAACATTTCAAATTGTATAAAAAATTATGGTGATAGTACTTGTTTATTTCCTTCAAATTGCATCCACCATTTGTAAAACCATTTAGGATTTACTTTACTTTTTCATTTCCTCAGAATATTTTATAAACTAAGTATGAGTACTTGACCTGATATATATAAAATTGTACAGGACCACCTTGTAATCATATCAATTTGTAAGGACCTAGACTTTGGAAGGCCTTAATGATGCATGAAAATTTGGTTTCGAAAAGTTTTTGCCTAAGGTGGCACCACAAGAGCACCTCCACAGGTCGTGTGACACCTCACTGGCCGTGTGGAGGAGCCTTGAGGTAGCCCTTGCTTTTGTGTGTAGAGTGCTTGAGCTCATGTTGTAGTTCAAGACCAAGGCATCCCTCACTGAGCCCTTCGCGGCTTGTGTGACACCACACTTGCCATGTGGTGGCTTGTGAGAGGAGCCTTGGGATGGAAAGCCACACTTTGACTAAGGCACTTCACACACAAACTCCTAATACGGGTCTTGTGACACCACAAAGGTTGTGTGGTGTACCGTATGGGTGTTGGTCTAGAAATTTTCTAAGTATGGAATCACTGTCCTGGAACTTGACCAGTGAAGATTTTCCCTAAGTAATCTCACACGATAGCCATACGGTCTATGTGACATCACATGAAGGCTCCTTTATGGGACCCCTGGTAACATTTTTGAAACTCGTTTCATTAATGATTTTCTTGTATTTTTTGTTATTTCTAAGGATAGTTTATGACTTTCTAACCTATCCTAAACCTTTCCAAATACCTATACTATTCTATTCCCATTCAAATTCAATTCATGCACTTAGAATATTCAAACTCCCTCATCTAAAGACCTCTCTCAAGTGAGCCTTTGGAGATTAATTTGGAGCTTAAGGAAGGGTCTTCTATCTTCAATCAATTTCTTCTTAATTCCTCTTATTAGCTAAGGTATGTGGAATTGATTCATGATTCTTTTCCACCATGAAGACCCAAACTCTTTTTACTCCTTGATTTATAAAATTAAGCTTACTTTGAATATGTGTCTTTTAAATTATTGTTTATTTGATTCAATTGAGATATGAGCTATGTTTAATTGTTGAATTTAAAGTATTTAAGCCCTAATATGTTGAATTGCATTGATATTATGAAGATTTGAATATGCATTGTCCCCTTAAATATAGATTTAAGCATGGGTAATCTAAATTGTGATTTAATACTTGAATTTCATATCATATTGTTGATATAAGTTTGAATCTTTATTGCCCATGCTATTGTCATATCATTTATGGCATTTGAATATATGAACATTGGTTTTTATAAAGATTATGCAGCGAGTTAAGACCAAATATATTCATGAATATGATTTTAATGAAAGTGTGATTATGAAAAGAATGTAATCACATAAATATCTATGATATGACTCTTTGAAAAAACTTTGGGTGTTTATACCTATATGGTATATGTAAATGACCTATTCCCATGCATGAAATTATGGATTGAAGTATGATTTGGCTCTTTAGTCCAAGTATATATGATTATGAAGAATGCTTGACTTTTAAGCCTAAGTATGCATTGAAATAATTTGAAATGACTTATACCTCTTTGAAAGCATGTATATGTATACTTACTCTTGTGGGATGATGACTTAGCACCTAGTGGACTGTGGGAGGAGGGCTATCTCCAAGGGTTCAGTACTAAAGTCCCATAACTATGTGCCAAACATAGGTATTTGTTTATGGTAACCCTTACTGAAATGGAAGGCCTGTAAGGTACGATTATAATTATGATATGATGAATGAAAATCCTATCCAAAGTGGGAGTGCCCATAAGGAAGTTTACTTCTCCGAAATGGAAGGCCCGTAAGGAGAAGTATGGTCTACCTTTGGCAAGTAGATAACCTCTTATTCGGTGTGTGGAAGACACCAAAATTTAATGTAATAGCTTGCATGGTCTAGAAGTCGGTTGAGGTTTCATCCCCTCTATGTTGAAGTATTATAGCATTTTATTCATCATGGATTTCATGTTATATTGATATATTATTCTTCTTTGCTTATACACTTCTTTCTATATATGTGCCATTGTCATCTAACATTGAATACAGGTTTAATTAGTTCATGTACATTGCATGCCCACTTACTTAGTATAGTCAAACGTACTAACACATATTTTTGCCTACATGATCTAACCATCTAGGGATCAAAGACTATATACATCCACCTTTTTTGACAACTAGTTCAGATTTGTGAAAGTTGTTGGGGTGAGTCTTGCCATCCAAGGACAAGCCATCATCCATCTACCTATTATGTTGCTTCCGCTTATGTCTTATTTACTTTGAGGGTGAGCCTGAGACATGTCTTATTCCCCCCATCCTATTCTATGACTTAGAGGTATCCGTAGGTGTGTCATGCATCAAGAAAGATCACAACACAATATCAATATGCATATTCATAATCAATGGAATAAGGAAACAATATATATGAGCAATGCATATTTAAAATCATTAGTAGAAGCATCATTAAACCTTTAATAACCTAGAATACATATATGGGAATAAGGCCATAACTGACAATAAGACCGTGCAGACTATTACATGGAAATCCTGATGTTCCCTCAACATCGAGCGAATGATGGGTCTTCTTTGCCAAGTTAGACTCAGTCCTCACTCTATAGGCCCTATCCTAGCACGATAAGAACCCATCATCATAAAGATCCCACCCTTTAGGCTCTATCCTAGCAAGTGAGTCTCACGTCACAAAGCTATATGGATCCATTATCTAGCTTTATAGGCATATAAAGATCAACCTATGGTGCCACATAGTTATGAGACTTGAGGACTTATATAAGGAGCCTTAGAGATAGTCCCCTTTACGCAAGTTCATTCAGTGCTAATTCATATCCCACGGAATACATAAATCATGCATATCCATAGATTTCAATATAATTCATACTTTATCAAGATTATACTTTCATAGCTTTGTAAAATATGCATCATAGCTTCATGAAAACATCTTATATCATAGGAATAGTGTATCTACATAACTTTCATATAGTTTGGGTATACTACCTATCTTATCATCATATCATCATCATTAGGTTCTTAAGTCCCTCATCATCATATAATTATCAGCATCATCATCATAACATCACTATTATAATTACATCATTATCGTTATCATTAAAATATGTTTTCAAACTTTGAATCATAATTCAGGGGAATAATAGCTTTGTCATTGGAAACTAGGGTCATGTGTGGGTTCATGAACATTTAAACTAAAACAATGTAATTAGATGAAAATCATATAAGAATCATGTAGTTGAAATTAATTTGTATCGGTAGTAAAGGAATCCACATCAATTCAAAAAACCCTAATCATCATCATATACTTGAAAATCACATCTTTCACTTGAATATCATAGAAATCATGTAATCCTTCATAATTCATGCATTACTAGGCATAATAACATAGAATAGTCGTAATCCATACATTTGGAATCATATCATAAAAACCCATAATAAATCACCATGAAATTTGGATGAAAACATGGATTTGAGTTGCACTTCATAGATAAAACTAATCCATGAATGAATCTCTACATACCTCGAGGTAGAAATCCTAAATTTGAAGATG
>JAPFFP010000012.1:11475137-11496753 GCA_026153255.1 Solanum medicagineum | reverse complement strand
CATGTTGATGTGTTTACTAACCACAAGAGTCTCCAATATGTGTTCACCCAAAAAGATCTTAACTTGAGACAAAGAAGGTGGTTAGAGATCCTTAAAGATTATGATATAAGTGTGCATTATCACCCCGGAAAAGCTAATGTTATGGTTGATGCTTTAAGTAGGGTGTCTAGCTCATGTTGATGATAGTGGCAAAGAGGTGGCTAAACAGATACACCGGTTGGCTAGATTGGGGGTTAGGTTGGATAAAGTTAACAATGGTGTTGTAGTGGTTGTTGATGGTTCTAAATCTTCTTTGATTGAAGAGGTAAAGGCAAAACAAGATCTTGACCCCACCTTGCTAGAGTTAAAGGCCTTGGCAAGAGATGATAAGGTGGAGGTTTTCTCCCAAGGGGGAGATGGTGCCCTTAGGTACCAAGGTAGATTATGTGTGCCAAATATGGATGATTTGAAAGATTTGATCTTGAAGGAAGCCCATAATTCATCCTATTCCATTCACCCTGGTTCTACAAAGATGTATAGAGACTTGAGGGAAGTGTATTGGTCGGATGGTGTGAAGAGAGACATTGCCAAGTTCATATCTGGATGTCACAATTGCCAACAAGTAAAAGCCAAAAATCAAAGGACGGGTGGCCTAGCCCAAGATATAGAGATTCCTACTTGGAATTGGGAGAAAATCAACATGGATTTTGTGGTTGGGTTACCTAAGACTAGAAGACATTTTGACTCTATTTGGATTGTTGTGGATAGAATGATAAAGTCGGATCACTTCTTACTAGTCAAAACTACTTATGGTGCCAATTATGCCAAATTGTACATTTATGAGTTGGTTAGATTGCATGGGGTGCCCTTGTCTATCATTTCGGATCGTGGTGGTCAATTCACTTCTCACTTTTGGAGGTCTTTCCAAAGAGGTCTTGGTACCAAGGTTAAGCTTAGAACGACTTTTCATCCTCAAATGGATGGTTAAGCCAATCGAACTATGCAAACCCTTGCGGATATACTTAGAGCTTGTGTTTTGGAGTTCAAGGGTAGTTGGGATGAACATTTTCCACTCATTGAGTTTGCTTAAAACAATAGCTACGACTCAAGCATTGGTATGACTGCCTTTGAAGCTCTTTATGGTAGGCGTTGTAGATCCCTGGTTGGGCAGTTTAAAGTGGTAGAAATGGCTTTAATAGATCTAAAATTGGTCAAGAAACCTTGGAGAAGGTGAGGTTGATTAGGGAAAGATTGAAAACATCCCAAAGTAGACAAAAGTCCTATTCCGATGTAAGGAGAAGAGATCTTGAATTTAAAGTTGGTGATTGGGTCTATTTGAAGGTCTCACCCATGAAGGGTTTTGTCCGGTTTGGCAAGAAGGGGAAGTTAAGCCCAAGGTTTTTAGGTCCTTATAAAGTTTTGAGGAGAGTGGGTAAGGTTGCTTACGAGTTGGAGCTGCCTATGGAGATGAATATGGTTCAACCGGTCTTCCATGTGTCCATGTTGAGAAAGTGTATGGGTGACTCAAGTGCCATAATGCCTTTGGATGTTGTGGGTATTGTAAGAGATAATTTGACTTAAGAGGAGGTCCCGTGGAGATTTTGGATAGATAAGTGAAGAGGTTGAGAAACAAAGACGTAGCTTCCGTCAAGGTCCTTTAGAGGAACCAACAAGTTGAAAGTGCCACATGGGAAGCTGAGGCAGACATGAGAAAGCAATATCCCTATCTCTTCCATTCTACTCAAGCCGAAGGTACTAATTTAAGTCCCCTATATGATTTCAAGTCTTAAGTTTCAGCGCTTATGTCATTTTGTATGCATTCATGTTTACGTTGACAAGTCTATGGTGATTTTTGATACTCATTGAGATTTTTTAAAAATGATGTTTAAATGCATTAGTTTCATTCATGCTGGGCTGAAATCTTCATGATTACTTCTCTTATGTACGTTTCTTTGACATTCGGGGACGAATGTTCCTAAGGGGGAAATATTGAAACACCCAAAAAATGTGCTTTGAAAATGCCCATAATTGTAATTTTCATATATCTCAAAATCCATGTGCAATATCAAAAATCCGACTTCGTATTCTTGATCGGGGGGCAAAATTGAGTGGAAGATGGGTATAACCTAATTTTAGAGGACCATAGCGAAAAATAATTTTCACAAAATTTTCTTATCTATTGTGCATCCGCGACCAAGCTGCAAAGCGGGATTGGGTATGGATCAGTGTAAGATTGCCCCTCGTGATAGGTCCGCATCGCGGAAAAGGACGTAATGCGGACCAGTTCAACTTTTTCCTTAATTTTTTGTTCCAGCCCAAGGGCTTTGGGTCATAGCCCCATGCCCACATGTGCGTAAAAATACATATACTTAGCCATTTTTCAACTTTATATCACTCAAGACCCTCTCGAAACCCTCTCCAAGACTTAACCAAAATTTTCATACAAATTTAAGTGCCTCAAGCTTAATTCTGAATCTCAAGAACTCCATTCAAGCTTCAAGTCTCCTTCAAGTCCACATCAAGAAAACCCAAGTTTAAGATATGTGGGTTTCATCCATTGGGTCCTTTCACGCATGGAGTCCAACTTTCCTATTTTATGAATATTGCATGTTTTCAAGTTGTATTATCTATGGGTATCTTTTATTATGGATTATGAGTATAAATTATGTTGGGGTTTTATGAAATGTTGATTTATTATGCATGACTACCTATTTCAAGTTTGTACCATGACTGGGTTTTGTCTATTGAGACTATGCATGTTTTGAGCTATGGAACTATGGTCGATTATGAGATTTGATGATGAATTTTAGGGTATTCTATGGGAGGGTTTGGAATATGTTGGTGGGTTGATTTTGAATCATTTTATTCACTGTATTTCACTCTTGAATTGCATGAATTTGAACAAGCATTATACACCTACCAAGTATTCGATAAAATGTCTTTTCAAGGATTCCTAAAGTTATTGATGATCTTTTGCATGATTTATATAACACCCCAAATTTTACATGTACAAATTCTATGTAAATGAATCATGATTTGGTTTGGTTAAATTAGCGCCAATTTTTTAAAAGTGCTTGAATCTCGATATGTGCGTCTAACGCTTAAGAGGGTCAAGTGTATACGTGTGTTGTGTTAAATTGAGGAGGTCACTACCCTAAACAAAGTAAAATGATTGAGATGCTTATATGACTTAATAATCTAGTAGGTGAGTCACCTACTTGCTTAGCTTAAATTTGCTAGCTAAACGGAGACGAGGCCCGACGTTGAATTTGTCCAAGTTCGATTATAAATAAAGTCTGTATTAAGGGTGTAATCTTAGCCCAAGTTTTAGCATCATAGATAGACTGTATGTTTATCCAAGGAGGATATTAAAAGGGGCCCAAAGACATCACAATGTCTTTGCTAAATTAGGCCCAAAAATAATTAAAAAGAAAGCTGGAAAATTGGCAGCAAAAGGTCCATTAAGTTGGAGACCCATTCAGGCCCAATTATGAGGAACAAGTTGTTGCATAACAAGTGTATTACCAAATGTTCATGTGTGGGCAAAATTTCAAGAGAAAGTTGTTCAAATAAGTTTTTAAAAATGGCATAAGAGCAGCCCTCGAGTCATTTCCAATTCAAAAAAGTTTTCAGTTTTTTTCAAACAACTAGTTTTTTTTTTTCAAAGACTCTTATCTTCTCTTTATGTCACTTTACCAAGCTGAAACGCTGCTGCATCACAAGTGTATTGATAGGTGGTAATATATAGTCAAAATTGAAAGAGAAAGCTGGCCAAGAAAGTCCTTAAAAACGGATCAAATGCAGCCCCTAAATTCATTGCACTTGAAATAATATTTCAGCTTTCCAAAAAGACTCTTATCTTCTATCTATTTCACTTTACCAAGCTGAAAATACAATCCTCTAAGGTTCTTGAAGTAAACCTTAATCTTGAAGGCAAAGTTAAGTGATTATAATTGTGTATTTAGTATGGTTTCTTCACGAAAAACAAGAAGTATATGCTATTATGTTATGCTAGAAATTCTGGACAATATGTGTCCTAAGTATTGTTGTAAATGTTTCTTGTTGTTCAAGAGGCTTTTCTCTTAATTGGTTAGCTGAATTATAAAATAAGACTCATGTTTTAACAAGGTATAGGTTGTTAGTCATGTGATTAAGCTGGTGCACCACTTTTACAGTCCACAAAGATGAGTTGTTTTATGACGTCGTAATTTTACTTTTAAAAGAAACTTGGGAGCTAAAAATTGCAATATGTTGTTCCATGACCTTAACTTGCTTTGGGACTATTTGCGGACTATCTTAAGACTGGGTTCATGTGGTAAAAACCTTTGAAACAAATTATTTAAAGTTAAAACAGATTCGGGATTGTTGACGTCAAAGTGTGGAGAAAGGATGTAACGTTGTGCTACTTGTTTGTATGTTGTGAAGAATTATTATGTGTTGTGTCTTGTGGGATATTGTAAGACTGCTAAGGGTCTGAAATAAGATGTACATGACATGTACATAAGAATGATTGCTAAAAAGTACGATTATAAGTGAAAATGGTGAAGAAATGTCTTCGCATTGCTAAATAAATGTTTGCTGCCCGGATGTTAGTTTTTATGGTATTAGGCTGCCAAGAAGTGTTTTGTAGCTGCTAATACTAGTCTTATTGCCTAATATACTATAGATAAATATTTGAGGGAAAACCAGCCACTCCAAGGTAGTAATGAGGTCATACACGAGGTATGTAAGGCTACTTGATTTCGTATCATTTCGCATGAAACATAGAGTCCTCCTTGGAAGATAAAGGTAGTTGCCAACTCTGACACAACTATTAACCGTGTCTCCATTTTTTTCACATGTTCATATGCTCCTGTACATAATCACTTTCAAATTAGCATATACACGTGACTACCAAGTTACATTAGTTCTTGTTGCTAAATAAAGTTCATGAGTTGTTTCATCTCATACGCATTTCATTATGTATGTAACATGCTCTCTTCATTGTCATATTGTCTTGTATGATGTTACATATATACGTCATATGTTGTATATACAGCCCTAAATCTCCAATATTTTGACCACCAAAAGAATCATCTCTAAAGTAATTGAAAGATAAAGTATATAGTTTTTGGTGGGTGGTAGCCCGAGGGGTGGAAGCATCACCTAGCCAGGGACAATCCTATCATGGGTGGTAGCCCGAGGGGTTAAGGAAGAACCTAGCATGGGACGATCCCAATACAGTTTACCACTGATCAGCTAGTCATTTACAATACATGATGTGCACAGATTATACAGTAAAGGTAAAGTAATATAAAAAATATAACGTATACGTTCCCAAAGTATAACCAAAGGTGGTCTCTTATCCTATACCAGTGCATAGTTTCATTTGAGATGTTACTTTATATACAGTATTTCCTGCCTTACATATTCAATACATTATCTCGTACTGAGTCCCTTACAGGGGACCTGCATTTCATGCTGCAGGTACAGGTGCTAGAAGATCTCCTCAGTAGGAGTGCAAATTATCCAACTGCTGTTATTAAGCTCCAGGTTGTTTTGGAGCTTTGTGTGTGTCTAGATCTTATAAGTTATATTGTACAGTTAATTGAGGCAGGGCCTGTCCCGACCCTTATCAGATACTTTCTCTTATTTAGAGGCTTTGTAGACTATGTAAACTAAAGTATGGTCATGTCTCGTACCTTAGACACTATGGCCCCAACGACCTATCCATACGCATTTTCGTTTGGCTTGTTATTACCATTTACTTTCTTAAAGGCACAATGAAGATAGAAATCCCTTATAATTTGTCTAAAAAGTACGTAGATATAGGTTGATTCTCCCGAGCGTCATCGGCAATGGGTGCCGGTCCGCCCTAACAGGATTTGGGGCGTGACAGAAGTGGTATCAGAGCGGGTCATCCCAGGGAGTCTACAAAGTAGTGTCTATGTAGAGTCTTGTTTATCGATGTGTTATGCACTACATAAAGCAGGAGTCTACATAACATTTAGGAGTTGTTACATTCTTTTCATTCTTTAGATCATGCCATAAAGCTAAGTATAATAGGTGGATTGTGCCTAACTCCTAAATTATTTTTGCTACAGCGAGCAAGTATGCCAGAAACCAGGAAGAATAAAGGTAAAGGAAAGGCAATAGAAGTGGTGGTTGGTTCACCCATTCACATGAGACAATGAAATGAGGCTCAAGATGAGTCTCTATCACAGACATCTCTAAACCCCCCAGCTCCTAACGAACCCGAAAGTAGTGAAATTCCCCCAAAACCACCTATCGATTCTACAGTGCAGGATATGAGAAATGCAATCCAACTATTGACTTGTATAGTTGTTAGACAAGGTCAAAGACAGGAAGGTCCAGTTATAGGTACAGGTGGTGCAAATAGGGCAGCTGGTATAAGGATACGTGACTTCCTTAATTTGGACCCTCCAGCCTTCACTGGGTTTGATCCTAATAAAGATCCCCAAGACTTTATTGATCAGACTCAACACACTAGATGTTATGCATGTCAGTGGTACAGAAGTTGTCGAGTTAGCGACATATAGGTTGAAGGGTGTGGCTATATTGTGGTATGAAGCTTGGAAGCAATCCAAAGATATAGATGCTCCCCCAACCACTTGGAAGGAGTTCAAAGAGGTCTTTCTTGACCATTACTTGCCATTAGAGATCCGAGAGGCCCGTGCAAATTAGTGCTTGAACCTCCACCAAGGGAGTATAAGCGTGAGGGAGTATAGCCTCCAATTTAATTCCCTATCCATGTATGCTTCTAATGTAGTTGCTACTATGGCATATAGAGTTCATTGATATGTATATAGATTGGATACGTATCTGGTCAGAGACTGTACCATTGCTTCCTTGAATAAAGACATGGACATAGCGAGGATGCAAGCTTTTGCACAGAAGTTGGAGGACCAGAGGTCGAGAAGAAGGACACAAGAATCGGAAAGGGGGCAGGACAAAAGGTCTAGATTTACAGGGCAGTTTACATCGCCCCAAGGTGAGCTTAGGCTTCGATTTTCTAATAGACCACCTAGGCCATCATCCTCCAACTCTGCAACCAGTGCTCCACCACAACTTCAGGGGTCTAGGAGAAATCAGTTTGGTCCAAGAATTGAAGGGCAAGGTACACGAATAGTGGGATATTCAGTAGGACAGCAAATGACTCCAAGGAAACCTTGTAACCAGTGTAGAAAGAGTCATCCGAGTGTATGTCATATTGGGACAGATGTTTGTTATTGGTGTGGTGCTCCAGGGCATATGATAAAAGATTGCCCTAGGAGGTGTATGGGTGATATAGCACAAGCTACTGGGTCAGCTGTTGCATCATCATCGTCAGTTCCTCCCCTAGGTAGGGGTCAACAAGCACCTATGGGTCATGGTAAAGGTGTTAGAGGGGCAGCTAGCTCTAGTGGAGTCCAGAATCGCACTTATGCTCTGGGGAGTCGGCAAAATTTGGAAGCTTCACCTGATGTGGTCACAGGTACATTGTCCATATTTCCCATAATGTATATGCATTAATTGACCCTGGTTCTACACTATCATACATTAACCCACTAGTTGTTGGGAAGCTTAAGAGAACACCCAAATTATTGAATAAACCAATTGAAGTGTTTACACCAACCGGAGAATCTATTATGGCTGGAAGGGTTTATTATGATTGTGTAGTAACTGTTTGTAACCGTGACACATTGGCTGACCTTATTTAGCAAGAAATGATGGAATTTGATATTATAATGGGTATGGATTGGTTAGATTCTTGCTATGCCATCGTGGATTGCCGAACTAAGAGAGTGTACTTCCACTTTCCAAATGAGGCAGTTCTTGAATGGGAAGGGAATATTGGGGTGCCAAAAGGTAAGTTTATCTCTTATTTTAAGGCCAGGAAGATGATATCTAAGGGGTATATATGTCATTTAGTTAGAGTAAGGGATGTAGAGGCAGAATCACCAACTCATCAATCAGTTCCAGTAGTGAATGAATTTGTTGATGTGTTCCCTGAAGAACTCCCGGGATTACCTCCTGAACGAGAAATAGATTTTGGTATTGACATACTTCCAGGCACTCAACCTATTTCTATCCCTCAATATAGAATGGCCCCAGCTGAGTTCAGTGAATTAAAAGAGCAATTAAAAGACTAATTGGAGAAGGGTTTTATAAGACCTAGTGTATCCCCTTGGGGTGCACCAGTGTTATTTGAACGCCAAAAGGATGGCACCTTGAGAATGTGTATCGACTATCGACAATAAAATAGGGTAAAAATTAAGAATAAATACCCCCTCCCCAGGATTAATGACTTATTTGATCAGTTACAGGGTGCCAAATGCTTTTCAAAAATTGATTTGAGATCGGGGTATCACCAAGTGAGGGTGAAGGAGGAAGATATACCTAAGACTGCTTTTAGAACACGCTATGGTCAGTTTGAATTTCTTGTTATGTCATTTGGACTAACGAATGCACCAACAGTTTTTATGGATTTGATGAATAGGGTATTTAAGCCATTCTTGGACGTGTTCGTGATAGTATTTATAGATGACATTTTGGTATACTCAAGATCTGAAGAGGACCATGCAAAGAACTTACGACAAGTGTTACAGGTTCTTCGTGATCGACAGTTGTATGCCAAGTCCTCTAAATGTGAATTTTGGCTAAAATTAGTGGCATTCTTGGGTCATATTGTATCTGAGGAAGGAATAAGGGTTGATTTACAAAAGATAGAGGCTGTGAGAGATTGGCCAAAACCAACGACACCCACGGAAGTTCGAAGCTTCCTAGGTTTGGCCGGTTATTATAGGAGGTTTGTTGAAGGTTTTTCTTCTATTTCTGCACCCCTAACAAAGTTGACACATAAGGTCACCAAGTTCCAATGGAATTATGCATGTGAAAGGAGCTTCCAGGAACTGAAAAATAAGCTAAATTCTGCACCTGTGCTAGTACTTCGACAAGGATCTGAAGGGTATGCAGTGTATTGCGATGCTTCAAAATTTGGCTTAGGGAGTGTACTGACATAGCATGGTAGGGTAATTGCTTATGCATCTAGACAACTACGACCACATGAAAAAAATTACCCAACTCATGATCTTGAGCTAGCAGCGGTTGTATTTTCTTTAAAAATATGGTGTCGCTACTTGTATGGGGTTCACGTTGATATATATACTGATCATAAGAGCCTACAATACATCTTTAAGCAGAAAGACCTAAACTTAAGACAACGGAGATGGCTGGAGCTAATAAAGGATTACGATGTTGATATACTATACCATCCGGGGAAGGCAAATGTGGTAGCTGATGCTTTAAGTCGTAAAGCAATCATGAATACTAGTGATCAGGCTATGGTGAGTCATGGAGTGGTTAAGGATCTACGACAACTAGCTAGTTTGGGAGTTCGCCTTCTTGAAACTCCAAAGGAAGGGATTGTTGTACATAATGCAGCAACGTCTTCCTTGGTAATGGAGGTGAAAGCAAAACAATTCGAGGACCCTATTTTACGATGACTTAAGGACAAGGTGAGTCAGGGTACGATAAAGGGCTTTCACCTTACACAAAATGGAGTACTTTACTACCAAAATAGATTATGTGTGCCTGATATTAATGGATTAAGAAAGAGGATAATCGAAGAAACCCATCATTCTCGATTTTCCATCCATCCAGGATCAACTAAGATATACCATGACCTGAAGGGAATGTTTTGGTAGGGAGGCATGAAAAAGGACATTGCAGAATTTGTGGCTCAATGTCCAAATTGCCAACAAATGAAGGTGGAACACCAAAAGCCAGGAGGTTATATGCAGTGTATAGAGCTTCCCACATGGAAATGGGATATGATAAACATGGATTTTCTTACTGGTTTGCCTCGCTCATTTCAAAAGTTTGATTCTATATGGGTAACAGTTGACAGACTCACAAAGTCAACTCACTTTTTACCTGTTATGAGTGATTATACAGCTGAAGAGTATGCCAAGCAATACCTCAAAGAGATAGTTAGGCTACATGGAGTCCCAAGATCGAGGGGCTCAATTCACTGCAAAGTTTTAGAAGTCCTTCCAAAGGAGTTTAGGGACACAAGTGAATTTGAGTACAGCTTTCCACCCTCAAACAGATGGTCAAGTAGAGCGCACCATTCAAACACTTGAAGATATGTTGTGAGCTTGTGCATTGGATTTTAAAGGTAGTTAGGTGGACCACTTTCCACTTATTGAATTTGCCTATAATAACAGCTACCACTCAAGTATTAAGATGGCACCTTATGAAGCTTTGTATGGAAGGAAATGTAGGTTGCCAATTGGATGGTTTGAAGTCGGTGAAACCAACTTTCTTGGGCTAGATCTAGTACAACAAGCCATGGAAAAAGTTAAGGTAATATAACAGCGGCTAGAAACAGCCCAAAGCTGTCAGAAATCATATGCGGATGCTAGAAGGAGAGGACTGGAATTCTCAGTAGGAGATTGGGTATTTTTAAAGGTGTCTCCAATGAAAGGGGTTATGAGGTTTAGTAAGAAAGGAAGACTGAGCCTACGATACATAGGGCCGTATAAAATTATTAAGAAATTCGGGCAGGTTGCATATGAACTAGAGCTACCCCAAGAGCTTTCAATGGTTCATCTAGTTTTCCATGTCTCAATGTTTCGAAAATGCATAGGTAACCCATCCCGCATCAATCCTATTGAGGATGTGCAGGTCACAGAAGATCTCACCTATGAAGAAGTACCTATTGTTATTCTAGATCATTAAGTCAAAAAGCTAAGGAATAAAGAAATAGCTTCAGTAATGGTGTTTTGGAGAAACCCGCAAGCAGAAAAAATAACATGGGAGGCTGAGGACACGATGAAATCAAAATACCCTTACTTATTTGAAGCCATGCAGAATTGGGGCACTAATAGGTACGAGTGATTGAATACTTAGTGTGTTGTTAAAAGTTTGTTTAAATAAAGGTTTTAACTTGGTTAAACTATCCAATTGTGCTAACATTCGGGGACGAATGTTCTTAAGGGGGGAGGATGTAACACCCCAAATTCTACATGTACTAATGTTATGTAAATGAATCATGATTTGGTTTGGTTAAATTAGCGCCAATTTTTTAAAAGTACTTGAATCTCGTGTTAATGGTTGATATGTGCGTCTAACGCTTAAGAGGGTCAAGTGTATACGTGTTTTGTGTTAAATTGAGGAGGTCACTACCCTAAACAAAAAAAAAACTGAGATGCTTGTATGACTTAATAATCTAGTAGGTGAGTCACCTACTTGCTAAGCTTAAATTTGCTAGCTAAATGGAGACGAGGCCCGATATCGAATTTGTCCAAGTTCGATTATGAATAAAGTCTGTATTAAGGGTGTAACCTTAGCCCAAGTTTTAGCATCATAGATAGACTATATGTTCAGCCAAGGAGGATATTAAAAGGGGCCCAAAGACATCACAATGTCTTTGCTAAATTAGGCCCAAAAATAATTAAGAAGAAAGCTGAAAAATTGGCAGCAAAAGGTCCATTAAGTTGGAGACCCATTCAGGCCCAATTATGAGGAACAAGCTGCTGCATAATAAGTGTATTAACAAGAGTTCATGTGTGGGCAAAATGTCAAGAGAAAGTTGTTCAAATAAGTCTTTAAAAAAGGCATAAGAGTAGCCCTCTAGTTATTTCCAATTCAAACAAGTTTTCAGTTTTTTTCAAACAACTAGTTTTTTTTCAAAGACTCTTATCTTCTCTTTATGTCATTTTACCAAGCTGAAACGCTATTGCATCACAAGTGTATTGATAGGTGGCAATATATAGTCAAAATTAAAAGAGAAAGCTGGCCAAGAAAGTCCTTAAAAATGGATCAAATGTAGCCCCTAAAGTCATTGCACTTGAAATAATATTTCAGCTTTCAGAAAAGACTCTTGTCTTCTATCTATTTCACTTTACCAAGCTAAAAATACAATCCTCTAAGGTTCTTGAAGTAAACCTTGATATTGAAGGCAAAGGTAAGTGATTATAATTGTGTATTTAGTATGGTTTCTTCATGAAAAACAAGAAGTACATGCATTTATGTTATGCTGGAAATTCTGGACAGAATGTATCCTAAGTATTGTTGTGAATGTTTCTTGTTGTTCAAGAGGCTTTTCTCTTAATTGGTTGGCTGAATTATAAAGTAAGACTTATTTTTTAACAAGTTATAGGTTGTTAGTCATGTGATTAAGCTGGTGCACCACTTTTACAGTCCACAAAGATAAGTTGTTTTACGACGTCGTAATTTTACTCTTAAAAGAAACTTGGGAGCTGAAAATTGTAATATGTTGTTCCACGACCTTAACCTGCTTTGGGACTATTTTTGGACTATTTTAAGACTGCATTCATGTGGTAAAAACATTCGAAACAAATTATTTAAAGTTAAAACAGATTCGGGATGTGGAGAAAGGATGTAATGTTGTGCTGCTAGTTTGTATGTTGTGAATAATTGTTATGTGTTGTATCTTATGGGCTATTGTAAGACTGTTAAGGGTCTGAAATAAGATGTACATGACATGTACATAAGTATGGGTGCTATAAAGTACAATTATAAGTGAAAATGGTGAAGAAATGTCTTCGCATCGCTAAATAAATGTTTGCTGCCCGGATGTTAGTTTTTATGGTATTGTGCTACCAAGAAGTGTTTTGTAGCTGCTAATACTAGTCGTATTTCCTAATATACTATAGATAAATATTTGAGGGAAAACCAGCCACTCCAAGGTAGTAACGAGGTCATACAACGAGGTATGTAAGGCTACTTGATTTCGTATCATTTCGCATGAAACATAGAGTCCTCCTTGGTAGATAAAGGTAGTTGCCAACTCCGACACAACTATTAACCGTGTCTCCATTTTTTCTCACATGTTCATATGCTCTTGTACATAATCACTTTCAAATTAGAATATACACGTGAATACCAAGTTACATGAGTTCTTGTTGCTAAATAAAGTTCATGAGTTGTTTCACCTCATATGTATTTCATTATGTATGTAACGTGCTCTCTTCATTGTCATATTGTCTTGTATGATTATATATATACATCATATGTTGTATATACAGCCCTAAAGCTCCAATATTTGGACCACCGAATGAATCATCTCCAAAGTAATTGAAAGATAAAGTCTATAGTTTTTGGTGGGTGGTAGCCCGAGGGGTGGAAGCATCACCTCGGCAGGGATGATCCTATCACGGGTGGCAGCCTGAGGGGTTAAGGAAGAACCTAGAATGGGACGATCCCGATATAGTTTACCACTGATCAGCTGGTCATTTACAATACATGATGTGCACAAATTATACAATAAAGGTAAAGTAATATAAAAAATATAACGTATACGATCCCAAAGTATAACCAAAGGTGGTCTCTTATCCTATACCAGTACATAGTTTCATTTGAGATGTTACTTTATATACAGTATTTCCTGCCTTACATATTCAATACATTATCTCATACTGAGTCCCTTACGGGGGACACATTTCATGCTGCAGGTACAGGTGCTGGAAGATCTCCTCAGTAGGAGTGCAAGATATCCAGCTGCTGTTATTAAGCTCCAGGTTGTTTCAGAGCTTTGTGTGTGTCTACATCTTATATGTTGTATTGTACAGTTAATTGAGGCGGGGCCTGTCCCAACCCTTATCAGATACTTTCTCTTATTTAGAGGCTTTGTAGACTATGTAAACTAAAGTATGGTCATGCCTCGTACCTTGACACCGTGGCCCTAACGGCCTATCCATACGCATTTTCGTTTGGCTTGTTATTACCGTCTACTTTCTTAAAGGCACAATGAACATAGAAATCCCTTATAGTTTGTCTAAAAAGTATGTAGATATAGGTTGGTTCTCCCGAGCCTCATTGGCAACGGGTGTCGGTCCGCCCTAACAGGATTTTGGGTGTGACAATTTATGAGTCAAGTGACTTTATGATGATTTTGTACTTTCAAAAATGTATTGAATTTATGAAAATGTCTATGATGTTGTAAATGCCGAATCAAGCCTTTTTTCAAAGGTTTTACCTCTTGTGATCCTTTGATGTTAATGAAAGGGTAATATTTGATGATGATCTATTCTTATGTTTCAAAGTTAGGCTCACCATTAGATGTCAAAGATGTTTTAGATGTGGCATGGACCATCTCCATGGGTTCATATTCCTTTCTTCAAACTATGTGCCAACATAGGAGTATACTTTACCCTTGCTTTACTAGTAGATCCATTTAGTGCACTCTCTCTTGAGATTCTTCTCAAAATGTGTCATGCTCCTATAAGGCGAAGCTTCTTAATGAAATCCTTTTCGAAGTGGGTAATATTCTCGTAAGGAGGGTTACTTTATACAAAATAGGTCATGTTCCCGTAAGGTGAAGTATGGCTTACCTTGGCAAGTAGATTTACCGATGAGAGGTAATCATCGGTATTCCAAGTTGTAGTTCGCTTGGTCTTATTCTTTGTCGGTTGAGGTATCTTCCCACATATGTATTACGTTCTATACCAAGTTGAATGATTTACAAGCATGTTTTACTTCAAGCATTGATCATGCATGCCATATTGAAATTACGCTATCTATTGACTATAATTATGCATTTTGACTATATTGGCTTATACATTATTGCATTGCATCCTATATACTTAGTACATTCAAACGTACTAACGCATACATGATATCACCATGTAGGGACCAGAGCTCCTCTTGATCATCCTCCACATGCATAGTGAGATTCTACGAAGATAAGCTTTGGTGAGTCCTCCAGTTCGGGGACACTATCTACTTCTCTTGCTATTTCTAGGACTTCTTTAAGTTGAACACTTGACATAATGACGGTAAGCCCAGTAAGTGTCTTGGTCCCCGCTCCATTCTATGTTTAGAGGTTTTGTTGGAATATTATGATGTATTTATGTTATAAGCTTGACTCCTTATACTTTTATGATTATTAAAGACTTCCCTTAGTCTCACATACCATTTTATATATATCTTTTGTTGATACGTTATAAAGACTTCCATTTTATATATTAAAGACTTTGCTTCTGTGACCAAGAATGTGTGATTGATACGTTAAGAGGCTTGTATGGGTCCCTTCGGGTTCTCAATCGCCGTGTCACGTCTAGGCCCTAGGCTTGGGTCGTGATACGAACACATTCGGCGATTTGTCGAATATATTCTTGACCGCCTTTTCTTACAGTGATTTATACCCTTCCTTCATCACTAAAAATGGTAGTACTTTGCAATGCTTAACCAGTTTGGTGATCTGCTGAATTGCAATATTGACCGCCTAATTCAACAGAACCACAAGTGCCATCAACTGACCCAAAAGGTGGTTGATGAGTCCATATTTCGGACTCATATTGGGGCTAGCTTGCAATGACATATTATCATTAGTGTGCTATTATTTCCAATCACTAACGAATATGCATATGTTATGTAAGCAAATGTGATTAAAAGTGCACAAATGAACAATACTTGAAAAATCTTGGAAAGGGAGCAAAAGTGCTAAAAGATAGAGAAACGTGGCATCGCCTACATGTTCAGTGATCTGCCGAACATTCAAAGAGACCACCTAGGATTGAAGCAACCAAGGTTGATGCGGTCAGAATCGATGTCACAAATCATATTCGGTGCATCGCCGAATGGCATAGGAGACCATATAAAGTTGCAATACTCAAAGCCCTAAAACCTTGGCAAGAAGGCGATGTGATAAGAACTTTGGCAAATAGCTTAATTGTATCGGTAGAGTGAAGAACCATCACCTAATGTCGCAGAGGAGACAACCTTAAAGAGATGCAGAGGAAAGCGGTCAATTGCACATTCGGTGCATCGCCCAAATGCTCGGTAATGGTCTGCCATGACCACCGAATGACAATTCGTAGCATAAAATCTCACACTTTTACACAGATTGTATAAGCAAATTAGAAAGGATATTGTACATATTATATCATTCTTCTTAGTTTTATGGAGAGAGTAGTACATAGAACCTTCCTTTTTTAGAGTACAAGAGTTGATAGGTTTTTCAAGCATTGGAGAAGCAAAATTTAAATAGATTGGTTGGTGATAATCAACTATTCTCTATTCAATCTTGTTATCCATGATTTTAGTTGTTATGTTTTGGTATTAAATCTCTAATTTCTAGCATGTATGGCTAAAACCCCCAAGTTGGGGATGTGCTATTGATATGAGTTTTTTATTTATTTATTGCGTCTTTGATATTTTGACTTATTTGCAGTTGATTTGAGTGAATTTATATGTATTCCTATGTTTAATCAATAATTTTAAGGTTGCAAACCTGGGGTTTTCTTTAGATCTCTTATTGTTGCTTTAGCAATAATGATCAGAACATGGAATGGATGTAATGGCAAAAAACCTTTTGGGGTTTCAATTTAAGTCTACAATCATGGATTCAATGGCCAAGGTAATAGGGGTTTTGCTGAGACTACTTAGGCCAAGCATGTCCTCAACGGTTCACCTCAATAGTTGAATCATATGAAATACTCGTGTGTCATAGCTGAACATAGGTTACAAGCAACCTATCTTATTTACTCATTATCAACTTATTTAGTCAAATATTGAGATCCAGCTAGTATATAGATTCTTATATTTGCACATCCCTAACATCTACCCCAATTTGTTGATTAACTTGTTAATTAGATATCGTGTAGTTTGAATCTTGCTTTTAATATTTGCAACCCCCCAGATCATACAATTGCTTAGCCCAATAAACCACTTGTATTTGCGAACTATGATTCCATGTGGGATTAGACCTCAACCTCTCAATTAGATTATTATACTGATGATGACCACCCTTGTTTTCTTTGAGTAGCTGGGTTAAGCGATATCAAAAATTGCACCGTTCATAACTGAAGTGTTTATTGAGCTTTGTTCTTACAGTTAGAGTTGTTTTTATTGTTTCTTGTTGTCTTTGCTATTGAAAAATCAGTGTTAATATAGCATGAGGGGAGTGTCCATGGTGAGAATGTTGGATATGTGAATGATATGCAAGGTGTTAATTGGGATCAAATGGGAAGCACAGGTGCTATCCGACTACCCCCGTTGGCCGGAGGAGTTAATTTTCACGTAACAAGAACTATGTTGCAACTCTTCTAGCTGAAGGGATTGTTTAAAGGACTTGGACACAAGGATCCTCATAAACACCTGAAGAACTTTGTTGATGTGTGTCTCCCATTTAAGTTCAAGGGAGTGAGCAAGAAAGCCATTCGACTGAGGTTGTTTCTATTTTCCATTACCGGAGAGGTAGTGAGGTGGCTAGCTGAGCTACCTTATGATTCTATAACTTCATGGAAGGAGCTGCAAGATGCATTTCTCAAAAGATTTTCCCCTTCCTCAAAGATGATAAAGTTGAGATGAAGTATTCAGAACTTCCAGTAGATCGAAGGTGAGCCATTGCATGAAAACATGGCTTCGATTTTGAAAACTCTTACTTCACTTCCCTAACCATCGAGTTCTAGACCATATGCTATTGCAATACTTCTATCTGAGCCTCAATGTGATTAACAAAGGAGTAGTTAACTAGTTGGTGAGAGGAGGACTAATGACACAAACATTCACTGAGGTCACATATGACCTCCTAGATGGCATGACAAAAATTAACCGAGCATGCCACTCAAGAGATGACATGGTACCTTCAGGGTACAAGAGTCCATCCAAGGAGCAGCTCGCTAAGGATCAAGAAAGGAATGAGAATATGGCTAAAATGTTAACTCAGCTTGACCTCTTGACTAAACATGTAATGGGAGAAAATCATAAAAGTGTGAGTATTGTGAGAGCTGCTAGTGATGTGATGTTAGATGGTGCAGCATGTGAAGGTGGTTACAATGAGGAGGTACATTATATAGGAAACTAAATGGTGGGTTCTTGGCCAACTTTTCCAAGGCCACCCGAGAATCAAGGTTGGAATAATAACACTAGATGGCGAGATCATACATTACCTGACCAACCTTAAGTTGGGGGTTGGAGAAACTGGGATGAGATGGGAGATGGATGTGTTCTACCTCATGATAGGGTGAGAGTTGTTGACCCTATGGTGAATCCAGAGAATCTTCAGATTAAAGATATGCTCACCTAAATTTTGAGCAAAGTGGAAGCCTCTGATAAAGTATTGAAGGAGATGAAGTCTGACTTTTCACAATTGAGTCAAATAGTGACATCACATCCAGTGTCTATTAAGCACCAGGAAACTAAGCTTGGAAATATCTCAGCTCATCTAAAGCAATGTCCAAAAGGAGGTTTTCCTAGTGATACGATGGCCAATCCCAGGGGCAATGCTTAGCCATTGCTACTCGTAATAGGAAAGTAGTAAAAGGCACAAAACCATCGCTTGTTGTTGAACAAGGTCTGAATAAAGTGGGAAAAGATGAAGGTGCAGTAATGGTTGAAGTTGAAGAGTATATAGTTGACAATGAAGTAGTGATGCTCTTGGCAATCTCGAGAGTGACAAACAAGAAAAGAGAGGGGAAGATGCTGTGAATGTAAAGAAAATATTCCACAAAAATTCAAGTCCAGCTCTGAGATTGAAAATATCTCAGGTCAAGATTGATCCTCCTTTTCCTCAGAGATTGAATAAGAAAGAGGAGGATGCAAAGTTTCAAAAATTTCTCTCTATGTTCAACTTATTATCGATAAATATTCCACTTATGGAAGCATTGATCAGGATGCCAAGTTATGCTAGATTCATGAAGGAGTTGGCCATAAAGAAGTGAGCTCTTGAGTGTGAGACAATCGAGGTGTCTTACAAATTATAGTGCAATCTTAACACAAAAGTTGGTAGTGAAGAAAGAAGACCTAGGTGCATTCAGTATTCCATGCACCATTGGAGCTTTGAAGTTTAGTAAAGCACTATGTGACTTGGGAGCGAGTATAAACCTCATTCCCCTAGCCATATTTGAAGAATAGGGATCGCAGATCACTTCACCAACAAGAATGCAGCTACCAATGGCTAACCGGTCTATCAAGTTGTAGACACGTAATTTTTGACCGAACCTAAGATTTTAATACCGTTTTAGGTGTGTATATATAGTATATATGTAGAACTAAATTGAATTTTTCTTTAAAATTTTAATTTTTTATTTTATTTTATTTTTATCCTATATTAGTAAGTTAGCTTAAAATAATTTGAAAACAAAAAAAAATAGAGTCCCATTTTAGGATAAGTTTGTTTTAGTTTATTTTAAAAATTAATGAAAAATATATATCTTTTTAGTTGAGCTTTTAATAAATAATCTAGAATTTTCAATTTATAATTTTAGATTAGCTATTTAACTTTTCCTATTGTGTTAGTTTAAAAATTAAAAATTAAATAATCTTTTCATCCTTGTATATATTTCTTTTTTATAAATATTTTATTTACGTGTCTATATATATATATGTATATATAAGATAAAAAAGAGAAAATCAGCCACTGAAAACCACACCTCCACTAGTCGCTAACTTCTCCCACTCCCTCACATTATATCTCACAACACACAAACACATACATTCACACACAACAACACACACACACGGCTAAAATTAAAAAAAAAAAAGAAAAGAAAAATCCAACATATTTTTTTTCCTTTCTCCCACATACAAAACCACACCTAAAAAAAATACTACAATTCATTCTTCACACACACCTCATACACTCCAAAAAAAATATTTTGCACAGAAACACACCCAAAAAGAAAATCATACACAACACAAAAAAAGAAGAAGATGGAGTTTGAGGTTTGTCTTAGCGGTTCGAGTTCATGGTTCCTATTGTATTCTACTTTTTGTAATTATTCTTCACAAGAGGTAACACTTACTTTTCTAATTTAATATGATTGCAATACACTAAAGTTGTCAAATTTTGTATGTGTCTGACCCATTAATATTCTTTGACATTGCAAATATGAATTATGTTCAAATCTTTCATATCAACTTTTGTTTATATGTTTTATATTGTTAAATTTAGCGTAGAATTGTTAAATAGTTATTTCATGTTGAGTAAATTCAGTGTCCAAATATGATGATGCGTGTAATTATAGTTTAATAAACTGAAATGACAAAAAATAATTAATCATATGGATTCTTTACATAAAATAGTACTTTCGATTTGTAGGTTCTTCTTTATATTTTTATGACTAAAAAGAAAAGACTGTAGGTGCTATGTAATTCCTAACATATACTAGTGTGGCATGTACAAAATGTTATTTTACATAAAATAAAAATAACAATAAAAATAAAATTTGTATCTTTCTTTGCATTATATTTGAGTGATAATTCTTTTAGAATATTAAATTAACAATAATTTATCAAAAAAATAATATTTTATTAATAATAAAAATAAAATAAAATTTTATTCTCCATAAAGAATGTGGTTGCACATCTTTGTGGGGACGCTAATTTTTCCCTCAAGGATGCGGTGACGCACCATGACCCAAATGAGTTTAGTAATTTTTCTTCTTTTAATCCAAATTAAAATTTGCTACAGAGAATTCTTAAAATTCAGATAAGGCAATTACGCCTCGAACGTCTAGATGAAGAATGTGGTGACGCATCTAAGTTAAGACTCATAAAATTTATAATTTTATATATAAAAAATAATGAACGAATTAAGGCTCATAGACACAATTTATCCTAAAAATACTTTAAGGCAAGTATAGGTTGATAAAACGACCATGCTAGAACCACAGGACTCGAGGGGTGCCTAACACCTTCCTTCGGTCAACAGAATTCCTTCCTGAATTTTGAGTTTGCAGACCATAAATAAAGAGTCAACTTCCTTTTGATTAGGTATAAGATAAGGTGACTTGGAACACCAAAACTCAATTCTAAGTAGCAACTCTAGATAATAAATATAATCCCTTTTCAATAACGTCACTTTAATTGGAAAAACTCTATTTTTTCCCAAAAACTCACATGCGCGGGGAAAAATAGGGGTGTGACATCTATGGCGACTCTACTGGGGATGACCAGAGTTCGAGCTTTGTTATATTGCTTAATACCTGCTTTAATTATTTGGATATATTGTGTTGCTTGACTTAAGGTGGTATTTGCTCACTTTTGTTGTAGTGATATCGTTGAATGACTTATAAATTGTCCTCTCTCGCGCACCCGCTTTGAGTCTTTGAAATCATAGGGTAGCCAAAAATGTAATTATGCATCCTAGTTTCTATTGGGATAAAGCTGGTGTGTCTTGGCACCTAGTGAAGGATTATTAGTTGCACATGTTAGGTAGGGTTAGACCAGCAACGAAGTCGAAATAGGTGCTACTACCGATAAATTGCCCCTCCATGGCTCGAGTGTCTGCTCGAGTAAGCCAGTCTAGACATCACCACCATAAGGACTTCAAAATTAGTTGAACAAGCCTTAAACAATGATTATCCTCTTAGGATACACTTATCTACATTTGATTTTGTGTGGCTAAGCACAAGTGTTGGGTTCATATTGGACATGAACCATCTTTTATACCAATATGTTCATGTCTATGTGTTACATTAATTAGAAAATTATTTGAATGTTCTCATGGAATATTTTCAATTTTTGGGGGTCAAATCTTAAATAGTTCAGTCCTCGCATGTTTGCAACAAGATGTCCCAAATAACTGATGTCCTTCAAAAAGTCAAAATATTCACGAAAAGATGATTGAATTACGCACACCTAATTCTCACCCTGATGAAACACGTAGGCAACCCTTCTTGGATTC
>JAPFFP010000012.1:11463021-11475037 GCA_026153255.1 Solanum medicagineum | reverse complement strand
AATTGTGACATCCGGATATGAACTTGGCAATGTCTCTCTTCATACCACCCCACCAATACACTTCCCTCAAGTCTCTACCCCTAAAGTTCAACCAACTTTTGAAATATGCTCCACATTTGGTGGCCGACTAAAGATCTAGGATGAACAAATTTGTGATGGGTGTGTCCGACTTGGTTAGTGAAGAATGAAGGTCTGCCTTGTTGATTAGTGACATGGACTTGTCATGTTTGATGACCTATGTTGAGCAAATGGAAGGGGAGAAATTGAGGAAAAGGAGGGGTTATGAGGCTAAGAGAGCCCGTTTCGAGGGTAAGTTCAAAAAGGATGGCCGGATCCACCAAGGCCAAGGGTCATCTCATGCTTCTAATATGGGGTTTGCCAATGACTTCCCAAGGGCCCAAGGTGTTGGTGTTGTGGTTCCTAATGAGGTGTGTCCTAAGTGTGGTAAGGGTCATAAGGGCCCATGCTTGAGAGATACTATTGCATGCTTTGGTTCTGGGAAAGTGGGTAACAAAAAGGTGGATTGCCCTTGAAATCGCAACAAGGGCAAAGAGGTTTGTCCACAAGGTGCTAATGCATTTCCTTTGGGGAGAGGTGGCCGGCAAGATGGTGCCCCAAGGCACATTCTGTTTTATGCTTTGCATGGGAGACAAGGGGTGGATGAGGTCCTTGATGTCGTTATCGGTAGTTGAAAATCTTTGACTTTGACGTGTATGCATTGATTGATTTGGGTGCCATTCTTTTGTTACCGCCTTTGATGCCAAAAAGTTAAATGTGGACCTTGTGTTGTTGCATGAGTCATATGAGGTACACTATGTATACAAAAATATGTATTGCACAAATGCAATTAAAGGAGAAAGGGTTGAAAGGACACCCTTTGTTTGGTGACTACAAACATGCTTCTGAAAGTTATTTTGGATAAGAACGAACTGCCAACATGTGCTTAATAGCTACTAATACTAGTTCTATCGCCCACTTTATTGTCAATAAATATTTCGGAAGAAACGAGGTTATTTCTACGTAATAACAAGGGCGTAGAACAAGGTATGTAAGGCTATCCAATTTCATATTATTTGGCATGAAATCTAACACCCGTGTCACTATCAACCAGTGAGCTCCTCAAGCATTGTTCCAATATTGGCAGTGTTGTTTATTAGTAAATTTGTAGCTTACACTTCCAAGCACTAGCATGAGGAGTCTACTTACATTCGTGAAGCCAATTGTGTCATTATACTCCTAAGTGGGACATAATGTTAGATCTGATTCTTGTATTATTTTACTGCCTTAAGTGATCGTTGTCATATCTTACACTGTGGGTACATGGGTCCAAAGCTTCAAAATTATCACGACCACCAAAGTAACAATCTCAAAGTATTAATGATTAACTTGAACACTGTCCACGACGTGGGTTGCAGCCCACAGGCAAGAGCCTAGCATTGGTCGATCTCACTTGGTTTACGAGGATGGCAGCCTAGAGGCGAAAGCCTAGCATGGGTCGATGCCTAATTTTTATAGCTGTGAGGACAACATCCCAGGGGTTAAAATGCCTAGCATGGGTCATCCTAGTTTACCACTAATTAGTTGGTCATTCACATTACACGTCTGAAAGAATTCTAAAGCACTGAAAAGTAAAGAAAAAAATGTAATTTACATGGTTCCATAAGTATGACAAAGGTGATCTTTTAGTATGAGTTGCGCATTTATATCTTGCTACTTGATTTCACTTGAGTTCTCATTTTACATATGTTATTGCCTTACATATTCAGTAAATTATTTTGTTCTAACGTCCCTTTTGGGGGATGCTGCAATTCATGGTACAGGTATAGATACTCCAGCTAGTAGACCTCCAGTGTAGGTGCACCTGACACTTAGCTGCTTTTGGTGAGCTCCAAGTTGATCCGGGGCTTTACTGAGTCGTTAGTACATGCATTTTGATATTGTATAATAGTTCAAAGTAAGGTGGGACCTAACCCGATCTATGTTATCTTGTAGAGGCATTGTAAACTTTTTGTATATAGTTCAGTTGTATCTTGTCTCTAAATAGTTGTGGGCTCAACGGCCAAGTCTAGTATATAAGTTTTTGAGTTGCCTACTTGGATCTCTTATCTCTATAGTTTACATGAACTTTCATTGATGTGTAGTTGACATAATCATATGCACAGTAAGCACAGGTTGTACATTGGTTCTCTCGGGCCTTGAGGGCATCGAGTGCTTGTCCGCTTTTATAAGTTTGGAGGCGTGAAAAAAGTGGTATCATAGTGGGTCATTATAGGGAGTCTACAAAGTCATGTCTATATAGAGTCTTGTTTATGGGTATATTGTGCACCATATCTATAAAAATGAGGCTACAGGACATTTAGGAGTTGCCTCTTTTATTTTATTTCCTAGAATGTGTGATAGAACCATTATCATAGGTGGATCATATCTAACCCCTAAATTGTTTGTTTTATATGTAGAAAAAGATGCCTATCACAAGAAGAAGTACAGGTAAGCAGATAGATCTTGGAGAAGGGACTAGCCAATCACAAGCTAGACCTAAATAAAGTGAGATTCCAGATGAGTCCTTATCACAAAGTTCCCTAAATCCTCCACCTCCGGAAGAGCTAAGGAGGGCAGTAACACCTCCAAAGCCTCCTACTAATGCCACTGAGCAAGATTTAATGAATGCAGTCCAATTATTGAATCGTATAGTTGTTGGTCAGGGTCAAAGGCAAGAAGCTCTGATCGCAGGTACTGGAGGTGCAAATAGGGCAGCTAGCACATGGATACGTCACTTTCTTAATTTGGACCCTCCTTCATTCACTAGGTCAGATCTTAAAGAAGATCCGCAAGACTTTGTTGACCAAATCCAACGCACCTTAGATGTTATTCATGTAAGCGGTATAGAAGTTGTTGTACTACCAACATATAGATTAAAAAGGGTAGTTGTATTGTGGTATTAAACTTGGAAGCAATCCAGGTGTACAGATACACCTCCAGTTATTTGGAAAGAGTTCAAAAAGGCATTTCTTGACCACTATCTGCCATTGGAGATTCGAGAGGCCCGTGCAGATCAATTCTTAAATCTTCATCAAGGAGATATGAGCGTAAGAGAGTATAGTTTTCAATTTAATTCCTTGGCCAAGTCTGCTCCTAATGTGGTTGCTACTTTGTAGGATCGAGTTCATCAATATATGGATAGATAAGATCCCTACCTTGTTAGAGATTGAATCATTGCGTCCTTGAATCAAGACATGGATATAGCAAGGATGCAAGCTTTTGCAAAGAAGTTGAAAGATCAAAGGCAACGTAGGAGGACCCAAGATCCGGAAAAAGCACAGTCCAAGAGGGCAAGATTTACGGGGTAGTTTACCTCATCCCAAGGTGAGTTTAGGCCTCGATTTTCTAATAGACCACCCAGGTCATCATTTTCCTACTCTATATCAAGTGCTTTACCTCGATATCAAGGATCTAGTGGGAAATCAGTTTGGGTGACAAGGTGAAATCCAAGGTTCATGGACAGTAGAGCACCAAGAGCAAGTATAAACCACTCAAGACCTCCTCAACGGCCTTGAAGGAATGCAAGAGGACTCATCTAGTGCATGCCGATTTGGGAAGGATGTTTGTTTTTGTTGTGGTACACCGAGTCATATGATGAAAAATTGCCCTCAACGGGATACGAGTGGTATAGCCACACCTACTGGATTAGTTGCTACATCGTCATCAACAGTGCCTTCGTTAGGTAGGGGTCCACAATTGTCTACACGTCGTGGCAGGGGTGTTAGAGAGGCAGCTAGTTCTAGTGGAGCTCAAAATCGCACGTATGCTCTATGAGATTGACAAAATTTGGTGGCTTCCCTGGATGTGGTTATAGGTACATTGTCCATCTTTTCACATATTGTATATTCATTAATTGACCTAGGATCAACTCTATCATATGTTACTCCATTAGTTGCTGGGAAGTTTAAAAGATTACCTGAATTATTGATTAAACCATTTGAAGTGTCTGCGCCAATTGGTGCATCTATGATAGCTAGAAGGGTCTATCGTGATTATAGAGCAACTATTTGTGATCGTGACACATTGGCTAACCTTGTCGAGCTAGAAATGGTAGATTTTGATGTTATAATGGGTATGGATTGGTTGGCTTCTTGTTATGCCATGGTGGATTGTTGAACTAAGACGGTGCAGTTCCATTTTCCAAAGGAGGCAGTCCTTGAATAGAAAGGTAATATTGGGGCGCCAAGTGGTAGGTTTATCTCCTATTTTAAGGCAATGAAGATTGTGTCTTAAGGTTATATATGCCATTTAGTGAGGGTGAAAGATATAGATGCAGATCCCCCAACCCTTCAATCTGTTCTGGTGGTGAATGAATTTCCAGATGTATTTCCTGAAGATGTTCTAAGTATGCCTCTCGAATGAGAAGTTGAGTTTTGTATTGATGTGCTCCCAGATACACAGCTTATATCTATTCCACCATATAGAATATCTCCGGTAGAATTATGTGAGTCAAAGCAGCAATTAAAAGATCTGCTAGAGAAGGGATTTATACAACCTAGTATGTCCCCTTAGGGAGCACTAGTTTTATTTGTACGCAAGAAAGATGGCTCGTTAAGGATGTGCATTGACTATCACAATTAAATAAAGTGATGATAAAGAACAAATATCCCCTCCCTAGAATTGATGATCTATTGATCAGTTACAAGGTGCTAATTGTTTCTCAAAAATTGACTTAAGGTCGGGTTATCACCAAGTAAGAGTCAGAAATCAAGATATACCCAAGACAAGTTTTTGAACATGGCATGGTCATTTTGAGTTCTTACTTATATCATTTGGCCTAACAAATTCCCCAGCTATTTTTTATGGATTTGATGAATAGGTTGTTTAAGCCAATTTTGGATGTGTTCGTGATGGTATTTATATATGACATTTTGGTGTATTAAAGATCATAAGGAGATCATGCAAATCACTTGCGACAAGTGTTACAAATTCTTCGTGATCATAAGTTATATGCAAAGTTTTCTAAGTGCGAGTTTTTTTTAAGATCGGTGGCATTCCTAGGGCACATTATATCTGATGAAGGAATAAGGGTTAATACCTAAATTAAAGAAGCTGCGAAGAATTGGCCAAGACCTACAACACCTACGAAGGTTCGTAGTTTCCCTGGGATGGCAGGTTATTGTAGGAGGTTCATCGAAGAATTTTCTTCTATTTCTGCACCATTAACCAAGCTAACACATAAGGCAACCAAGTACCAATGGAGTGATGCATGTGAAAGAAGCTTCCAAGAGCTGAAAAATAAGTTGACGAATGCACTTGTATTCGTACTTCCTAAAGGAACAGAAGGTTATGCAGTGTATTGTGATTCTTTGGGCACAGGCCTAGGATGTCTCTTGATGTAGAATCATAAAGTAATAGCTTATGCCTACATGCAATTGTGATCCACATGAGAAAAACTATCCAACCCATGATTTAGAGCTAGCAGTAGTTATATTTTCTTTGAAGATATTACGCCACTATTTATATGGAGTTCATGTTGACATATATACTGATCGAAAGAGTCTACAATGCATCTTTAAGCAAAAGGACCTGAACCTAAGGCAACAAATATGGCTTGAGTTATTGAAGGATTATGATATCGATATTTTGTATCACCCCGGAAGGGAAAATGTGGTAGCAGATGCTTTAAGCAGCAAGATAAGGACAAGCACTTTTGGGCAGTTCGCAATGAAACAAGGGGTAAATAAAGATCTACATCAATTAGCGTGCTTGAGGGTTCACCTTCTTAAATCCCCAGACGAAGGAGTTATTGTGCAAAATGTAGCAGAATCCTCATTGATATCGTAAGTGAAAGACAAACAGTACACAGATCTCATTCTATTACGGCTTAAGGAGAATGTACAACAAGGTATGACAAAGGCATTTGAACTCACACAAGAGGGAGTACTTTGATGTCAAAATAGATTATGCGTACCTGATGTAGATGGGCTAAAAAAAAGAATTATGGCAGAAACACGTCATTCAAGATATTCGGTCCATCCGGGCTCAACCAAAATATATCATGACTTGAAAGGAGTGTATTGGTGGGGAGAAATGAAGAAGGATATTGCAAAATTTGTAGCTCAATGTCCAAATTGTCAACAAGTGAAAATAGAGAACCAAAAGTTTAGGGGTTATTTGCAGCACATAGAACTTCCAATTTGGAAGTGGAACATGATCAACATGGATTTTGTTGCCGAATTGCTTCACTCATTTTGAAAGGTTGACTCTATCTAGGTAGTAGTTGACAAACTAACCAAATCAGCACACTTCTTGCCGGTCAAACTACTTATAAAGTTGAATAGTATGCAAGATTATACATTTGAAGAGATAGTTTGGCTGCACGGAGTGCCAATCTCTATTATATCTGATCGGGGAGCTCAGTTCAATACAAATTTTTGGAAGTCATTTCAAAGAAGTTTGGGGACACAAGTGAGTTTAAGTATACCCTTTCACCCTCAAATGGATGGTCAATCAGAATGCACAATCCAAACACTTATAGATATGCTTTGAGCTTGCATATTAGACTTCAAAGGTAGCTGAGATGACCTTTTTCCACTAATTGAATTCTCTTACAACAATAGATACCACTCGAGTATCAAAATGGGAACTTATGAAGCCTTATATGGAAGAAAGTGTAGGTCACCAATCGGCTGATTTGAAGTAGGTGAAATTGCCTTATTTGGGCAAGATCTTGATCATCCAGATATGGAGAAGGTGAAGATAATACATCAGCAGTTAGCAACAACTCAAAGTCGATAAAAAAACATTTGCAAATACTAGACGAAAAGGACTATAATTTTGCATAGGATATTGGGTGTTCTTGAAGGTGGCTCTAATGAAAGGGGTAATAGGATTTGGTTAAGAATGAATGCTCAGTCTACACTACATATAACCATATAGGATTATTAAAAGACTTAGCCAAGTTGCATATGAATTAGAGCTACCTCAGAAGCTTTCTACGGTTCATCCAAAGTTTTACGTTTCAATACTTCAAAAGTGCATAGGTGACCCATCTCATATCGCTCCAACCGAAGATGTACAAGTCAAGGAAGATCTTACCTATGAGAAAGAACCCATTGTTATACTGGATCAACAAGTTAAGAAGTTAAGAAATAAAGAAGTAGCTTTGGTAAAAGTACTGTGGAGGAACAAGCAAGTAGAAGAGGTACCTGGGAAGCGGAAGAAGTAATGAAATCTAAGTACCCCCATCTCTTTTAGTCCACAAATAAGGAGGAAAAGGTCAAAGTGAGGCATTGACGAGTAAATATGTGTCTATATATATTATGTGAAATGTAGCTTAGGCTTGAACTTGTCTGCACTGACTAGCTATGTTTATTATTCAAGGAGGAATGTTCCTAAGGGAAGAGGATATAACACTCCATGTTATACATCTGCTGATTCTATCCACAAAACTCTTTACACATCCTTATTGTGTAGGCGATGAACCAAGTTCCATATTTGAGTAATGGTGATTTGAATTCGATAAGAAGTGTTATGAAGCCTTGACATGTTCCAAGTCAAACTCAATGGAAGTATTTAACCTCGAGATAGTAAGGTGTTGTTGAATTCAATGATTAAGGTAAAGTATGGAGTTACACTAAGAGGGAATGATGTTTAAAAAAATAAAATAAGGTAAGTGGGCTGCTTGCTCGACTTAATTAAACTAATAGGTGCACCACCTACTTGAGCTATATGAATCTACTTAAGGTGTCTAAGGCGAATGGATCAGATTTAAGCCTCTGTTAATAGACTCACTTTAGGCCCAAACTATGTAAGAGTAAGGAAAATACACCTTCCAAATATGCCAAGGCCCAAATAGTTAACCCAACAAGGGATAAAGCAAGTAGGTGTGTCACCTACTTTGACTTTTTGGAGCAGCTTGAGATAAATAAATAGATGCATGGCCTTTTAGCTATTTAGTTGCTGAGATTGAAGCAAAATGAGGAGGTTAAGGTATTATTTTAAGGGCCAAAAAAGGAGCTCATAGAAAGGCAAATTTAGCTGGAGATTTCATTCATTTTATTACACCAAAAAAGGATTAAACTCTAGCTCTCTCTTCTCTCTTAAGGGCTAAGGAATAACAGCCTTAAAATTCCTTTTGGGTTCTTGAGAAGGCCCTTCTTATTATAAGCTAAGGTAAGTGCAAATACCTATAGATTTAGCTTTATTCTATCATGAAAAACAAGGAAAACAAGTTACTTATGCTTAAATAGAAGTATAGGGAAGAATATTCTCCCAAGTTGTTGCTTATTTCTCTTGATTTTTAAGGGACTTTTGGCTTCTTGTTTGGTTTAAAGTGTGAAGAGAAAATCAAAGTTTTTGCAGAAATTGAGTTCAACAGGATGAGTTATATGAATTGAAGTATATTACTGTCACATATTTATTTTCTTTCGACATAAGGTTAAGCATGATATTGTAAGCGTAAGTTTGATAAGGACTCGCGGGAGGATGACTAGGAGTTAGGGTCTCATGTCCTCCTTGTACATTAGACTAAATTGGGACTGTTTGGGTGTGTAAATGTGTTGGAAACAGTTTTGTTATTGTCGGGAAAGGGTGTGGATTGTTGGTGCTGAAACATAGAAAAAAGGTACAATATTACACTGCTTAATTATGTGTTGTGTGCAGTTGTTATGTGTTGTACCTTGTGAACTGTTGTAAGCATATAATGGATCCAAACAAGTTGAGGTGCACTATGTATACAAAAATATGTATTACACAAATGCAATCAGAGGAGGAAGGCTTGAAAGAACACCCTTAGGTTGTTAATTATGAACTTGCTGCCTGAATGTTATTTTGGGTAAGAGTGAACTGCCAACATGTTCTTATTAGCTACTAATGCTAGGTTTATTCCCTATTTTATTGTAGATAAATATTTGGGAGGGAATGAGGTTACATCGAGGTAATAACAAGGTCGTAGAATAAGGTATGTAAGGCTATCCAATTTCATATTCTTCGGCATGAAATCTTAACACCCGTGTCACTATCAACTAGTAAGCTCCTCAAGCGCTGTTCCAATATTGGCAATGTTGTTTATTAGTAAATCTGTAGCTTACTCTTCCAAGCATTAGCATGATGAGTCTATTTTCATTCGAGAAGCAATGCGTCATTATAATTCTAAATGGCATGTTAATGTTACATCCAATTCTTGTATTAATGTACTGCCTTAAGTGATCGTTGTCATGTCTTACACTATTGGTACATGGGTCCAAAGCATCAAGACTATCACGACTACCAAAGTAACAATCTCAAATTAATAAAGAATAACTTGAACAATGTCCACAGCGTCGGTGGAAGCCCAGTGGCATGCCTAGCATGTGACGATCTCACTTGGTTTACGAGAGTGGTAGCCCAGGAGGGAAAGTGTAGCATAGGCCGATCCCAATTTATATAACTATGAGGACAACATCTCAAGGGTTAAAATGCCTAGCATGGGTCATCTTTTTTTACCACTGATCAGCTGGTAATTCATATTACACATCTAAAGGAATTCTAAAGAACTGAAACGTAAAGAAAAGAATGTAATTTGCATGTTTCCACAAGTATAACAAAGGTGGTCTTTAGCTATGAGTTATGTATTTATATCTTACTACTTGATTTCACTTGAGTTCTCATTTTAGATATATATTATTGGCTTACAAATTCAATACTTTATTTCGTACTAACGTCCCTTTTGGGGGATGCTACAATTCATGTTGTAGGTATAGATACTCCAGCTAGAAGACCTCCAGTGTAGGTGCACCCGACACTCGACTGCTTTTGGTGAGCTCCAAGTTGATTCGGGGCTTTACTGAGTCCTTAGTACATGCATTTTGGTATTTTATAATAGTTTAAAGTAAGGTGGGGCCTGTCCCAACCTACGTTATCTTGTAGATGCTTTGTGGACTTATTGTATATAGTTCAATTGTATCTTGTGTCTAAATAGTTGTGGCATCAACGACCAAGTCTGGTATGTAAGTTTTGGTGTTACCTACTTGGATCTCTTATCTCTACAGTTTGCATGAACTTTTACCGATGTGTAGTTGACATAACATGCATAGTAACATAGGTTGTTCGGTGGTTATGTCAGGCCTTGAGGTCATCGAGTGCCTGTCCATCTTTATGAGTTTGGAGGCGTGAAAAAATCTCCCCCGATGAAAATCTTTTCTGTGGCCAGTATACCCGTCACAACCTCATCCAAATCTTCCCAAAAGAGCTTTTTGACTTCATCATCTAGGCACACCTGGGGCGCATAGGCACTAACTATATTCACAATATGACTATCTACCACGAGTTTAATAGACATCATCCTATCGTATGTCCTCCTAACCTCCACACATACTCCCTAAGGTCCTCATCTACAAGGATACGTACTCTATTTTTATCCCAAGAGCAACCCAAGTACCATAATTTAAACCCATGTACGTCTCGAGCCTCAGTACCTACCGATCTGCTCTCCTGAACACATGCGATATTAATTTGTCTCTTCTTAAGACTCTTCACTAACTCTGTGGACTTCCTTGTAAGTGATCCTATGTTCCACGTCCCTACTCTTAACCTAAGTGAGCCTGTTCCCCTCTTACCATTACTACCCCTAGCCTCCGACCCTAACCGACGGCATGACCCTTATCCAGCATCAAACCCCTACACCACTAAACTTCACCAAGAACTAATAACTTAACATACTATAAATGATGAAGAAAAAACAATCTGACGAAACAAGAATGCAAAATACAAAACAACAAAAGCTGAAATATAATTTATAATCCTATAATCATATAAAATTGAAAAGGATCACAACGAAGCAATAATCACAATATAAAATAAAAAAACCACAATCACAATATGTAACAAGTAAGAAATACAACAAAAAATCAAATATATACAAAATAATGTAACAAGCTGGCAAGAAATATTGCAAAAATTCTGTACTAGGCAAGAAATATTGCAAAGAAAAAAAAAAGAAACAACAAGCAAATGGAAGACCGAAACAAGAAGTTTGAACAGAAAAATCTATCCAGAATAAGAAATACAAATAGAAAAACAGAGAATCTGACCGGAACAAGAAGTTTGAATAAGAAAGAAGGAGAAAATGGTGGATATCACCTAAACAATATTATTAGCTTGAAAGAATCTGACCAGAGAATGGTTGAACGCGTCCCTAAGTAGTGGGAATTGCCTGACAAGACTGGAGGGCACTAGAGAAATAATCCTATCCTAGAATTCTGATCGCTTTCTTGAAGCTGACATTGTCGGAATGTGGAAATAGCGGGATGCCGGAGACGCAAAGATTTCAAAAGAATCAAATATCCCCAAAAAAATCAAAAAAAGAGATTCCCTTATTTAGAGAGAGAAAGGAAATTAATCAAATACTATATTCAAATCTAAGGTGTTGACGCAGATGAATTTTACTGACACAAAATCTTGCCGAAGTCGCAGACAATGAGAAAGAGAGATCCCGATGTCGGTGGTGGGACGAAGATCTGGAACTAGGGTCTTGTCGCCAGGATTGAAGAAGCCACGTTCTATTTACGATGTAGACTGACGTCGCCGAGGGTTTTGTCGCTAGGATTGAAGAAACCACGTTCTATTTACAGAGTAGCCGACTGACGTCGCCGGAATCAAAAGTGGATTTCGACGGGCAAAATGGGATCGACTGGAAGAATTAGAATGGGGTCACCAGAATCTAGATATCCTTCCTTAGTTTTTAGACAATAGGAGACTCATTAAAGTTTTAGCATTATTTTTTCAGCACATAACTTCGAAAAAGAAAAAAAATACTAAAAGAAGCTCTAAAATTGGTTTACATTAATTAATCTCTTTTTTATTTTTGAGTTTATTATTATTTTTATATATAATTAAAATAAAGCGGAGAAGATATAACTATCTCAAAAACTGCAAGTATTAAATTTAAATTTTAAACTTTAATTTTTAACTATTTTATCCATGTCTTCGCATAGGACAGTAAATTCACTTTTTAATTTTAATTTTATTTTTTTTTTCTATCTTAGTGTTTGTT
>JAPFFP010000012.1:11431061-11454577 GCA_026153255.1 Solanum medicagineum | reverse complement strand
TAGACTCACAAATAGCTCATTAAAACAAGATTCAAGCACTTTCAAGAATTGAAGCAAATTTGACCAAACCATAACATAATTCATTTAAATAGCATTCGTGCATATAAAATGTGGGGTGTTACAACCACCCATGGTGATTGAGATACAAACCTGTCAATCTGGATATCAAGGTACAAACCTCTTAATTGGTTAGTGTATTGTAGCACACTACCACCCACGGTGATTGAGGTACAAACCCCTTGACCCAGTTATCAAGGTACAAACCATTCGACATGGTTATCAAGGTGCAAAACCCTCGACATGGTTACCCGGGCTCACAACCCCTCCTCCGAATGGGGCATGTTCAATTCCCAACACGATATAGGAGAATACGATATACATACATTCCTTTCATCATCATAAAGCATTAAACTCATAAGACATGCATTGGACTTTCAACTCCTCAAGAAATCATAACCGGGCATTTTATCAAATACTTGGCGGTGTGTAATGCTGGTGTAAAACCATGAAACTATAGGGTGAAATCATGTAAGAAATATTGAGGTAAATCATCCCACCAATACTTTGTAACACCATCATACAATATACAGCAAAACCCTTCAGTAAATCTCATAATAGATCCAAGTTTCATAGCTCAAAACATGCTAAAACAGTCACACTTTTACAAAACCCCTGCAATGTTCATAGTCAAATTCATAATAGAAAACCCATATGTAAAATCAACTTAGAAATATGTATTTTAGGTAAAAAGGAATCTTTGGCATCATGGGTGAAAGGAACCAATGGTTGAAACCCACATACCTTGACTTTTGAGAATTCTTGATGAAGATTGGAAATGGAGACTTGAAGCTTGAATAAGAACCATAAGATCCGTATGGGTTTAGGGACTTGAATCTTAAGAGAAATAATAGTCTAAGGGTTCGAGAGAGTATAAGGGGATGACTTATATGATATGAAAGTGAAATATGGTTAAGTATAGGTGTTTTCACGCATAGGAGGACTTAGACTTGAGATTAAAAAGCCTTTGATCAAGATAAAAATCATTGGCAACAAAATACACAGGTACACATCTGGTCCGCGACATTGACCTATCGCAGAGGCACTTTATACACAAGTCCGCGAGGTCTCCACGTCGTGGCACCCTCGCAAATCGATTCTGGAAATTGAAATTTTAGGAAAATGAAATTGTGAGTCATTTGATTTAAAATCGAAGTTAGTCCCATTTCCCACTCAATTTGACCCCCTATTAAAGATTATGAAGTCGAATTTTTGATATCACGCATGGATTTTGAGATATATGGAAATTACGATTCCGGCACTTCCGAGGCACATTTTTTCGCACTTTTTCTGGTCATTTCAATATATCCCCCTTGTGAACATTTGATGTGTTGTCAAAATACAACACATTTGACACCTAAAACAAGGGATTTTGTGAGTTCGTAATGCGACTTTTTATGGTTTTTATGTGTTTTTGTGTTGTTATTGCTGAAAACATAGGTTGGCTTGATTTTGGACAAAATTACAGATTTTTGCTGAAGCCCAGGACATACGAGCTCACCTATGAGTCATAGCCCAAGATACAAGTCATAGGGTGATCTCGTAGCAAGAAACAGAGAGCTCACCAACGAGTCGTAGCCCAAGCTACAAGTCGTAGGGTGATCTCGTAGTAAGAAACAGAGGCCAAAAATCAGAAATCTGCTAAGTGGAGGTCAGCCATACGAGGTCAACCTATGAGTCATAAGTTTTGAAATGTCTCATATAGGTGGACTCATAGAAGGAAACAGAGAGCCAAAACTTTGGACTAAAAATTGAAGCCCTAGACTACGAGAGGAGCATACGAGTTTTAGCCCAAGCAACGACTCATACTAGTGAGTCATACCAGTTGAGTCCAAAATGCTAAGAATCTGATATGAGACCCCGATTACGACTCGTGGGTCACCCTACAAGTCGTACATGTAAGACGAACCAGATGCCAACTGTCTTTTCTGTATAATTTTTAGGGTATATTTGTAGACAACATAAATACTTTTAGTTAGCATTTTAGAGGGGAGATTCAAAATTCTAGACATTAAATATCATTTTTAATATTTTTTTTCTCAATATTTCTTGAGGATTTTAGCTTAAATTCTTACTTTCATTTGGAAAACCCACTTTTGGAGAGTGCAAATCCCATATTCTTTTCATTCTTAATATATCAAGCTTGTGGGTTGCAACTTGTGGTGCTATCATTCTCCATTGCTTTGAGTAAAACTCTTAACTATGACTTGTCTTTGCATTTTTGTCAGTTTTGACTTTGCCATAGTAGCTAAGCACCCACAACTTGCGGTTGTGGGAACCATGGGTAGTTGGCTTGAGATGACCTAGATTATTGTATTTCTATGATTGGGTTTTTGCATGTATTGTCTATTTCTCTTCATTATGATTGTTGTTTGGTGGTGGACCAACACCAAACACCGCCTAGTATCATGATCCTGACCAAGGTAGTGTTGAATAGAAAAAGAGAAGTAGATGACAAGATTCGATTGATGTTTTCTAATCTAATCAACCAAACTTGACCAATAGGAGGTTGACTGGGACAATAGGTAACGGTTAGTTGGTACATCATGGTTGCCGACCAAGCGTCATGGGAAATTCAACCTTCACCTTCACAATAGAGCTAGAAGAACCTCAGTTACCATCCTATATGCAAATCTCCAACTGTAGTTAGGTTAACTAAGTCAATAAACCATGGGGAATACAATTCCCAAGTTGTCCCTAAAATTGACTGTTTTCTCATATTGTAGTGTAGTGTTTATTTTTGTTTTTATTCTTGAACCACAGAAACCCCCTCCCATTTAGAGATTCTAGTTATAGATACCAGAAATGATTGATAGTGAATTCTTGTAGTCAAACCCTATATTCCTTGGGGATTTGACCCTAACCTTCTGTTAGGTTAATTGCTGACAGTGATTGCTTTCTTGTTGGGGCGTGAACATCTTATGGCGCCGTTGCCGAGGAATGCGGCTAGGTCTTGACTTGATTTCACTATTAGTTAATTCAAGTATTAATTTATAGATTCTCTTATATTTTACTTCTATTTTTGTTTTTGTTTTGTTTTATTTCTTTCCCGAACATAAAAAAAAGATGTGCGAAATGTCCCTGATCACACCATTAGCCTTCACGTACGCGTATGTACGAAGAGATATTTTTTAAGGAAACCTATTTTTCAGCTGATTAGTTATGGAATTTTCAGGCCAACGTCCAATGGTCCAATCAAGTCCATTGGCGCTAAGGTCAGGGAAATCCGAAGTGGTCCTATGGAAGAGAATGTGCTTACAAAGATAGCCAGGTTGGTTATCATGAGGAAAACAGGGGGCTAAACGTCGAGAGGAGTAGTAGAGATGGTTCCAAAAATGATCCTTATGTGCCACCACACCAACATGATGTAGGCACAAGAAACTCCAGAACTAAGGAGATTTTCATCACCTATTAAAGAAGGGCGAGACACGGTAGAAGACTCTAAGAGGAATGAGATTAGAAATTGCAAACATTAATGAAGAAATAGTCTCCTTTTGTGGCTATTAAATAGCTTTAGTAACAGTTTGGTCAGGTATCGACTCTAATTAAGCAGCATCAGAGTGGTACATTCCCTAGTGATACAGTATAAAATTCTGAGAATGAAGGCAAATGTACGAAAACAACTAGTGGGTGGGGTAAGAGAACTTTGATCCTCCTATGATGATTGTTGTAGAAATTGTTGCAGATAAGGAGCCTTATGATGCCATCCTATGAGTCGTAAGTCTTGAAACGACTCGTATAGGTGGACTCATTGCGGGAAACAGAGAGCCAAAACTTTGGACAAAAAACTGAAGTCCTAGACTACGAAAGGAGTATATAACTCGTAGCTCAAGCAACGACTCGTACCAGGGGGTCATACCAATTGAGTCCAAAATGCCAAAAAACTTATACAAGACCCCAATTACAACTCGTAGGTCACCCTATGAGTCACACCTACGAGATGAACCAAATGCCAACTATCTTCTTTGTGTAATTTTTAGGGTAAATTTGTAAACAATATAAATACTTTATGTTAGGGTTTTAGAGGGGATATTCGAAATTCTAGACATTGAATATCACTTTGATTTTTCTCTCAAGATTTCTTGAGGATTTCAGTCTAGATTCTTATTTTCATTGGAAAACCCACTTTTGCGGAGTGCGAATCCCATATTGTTTTCATTCTCAATATATTAAACTTGTGGGTTGCAACTTGTGGTGCTATCATTCTCCATCACTTTGGGTAAGACTCTCAACTATGTCTTGTCTTTGCCTTTTTGTTAGTTTTGCCTTAGCCATGAGTAGCTAAACGCCCACAACTTGGGGGTGTGGGAACCATGGGTAGTTGTCTTGAGATGACCTAGATTATTGCATTTATATGATTAGAGTTTTGCATGTATTATTTATTTCTCTTCATTATGATTGTTAAATGGTGGTGCCCAACACCAAACCCCACCTACTACCATGATCTCGACCATGGTAGTGATGAATAGGAAAAAAGAATTAGATGACAGGATTCGACTGATTTGTTCTCGTCTAATCAACCAAACCTGACCAAAAGGAGGTTGACTGGGACAATAGGTAAAAGTTAGTTGGCACACCATGGCTGCCGACCAAGCGCCATGGTGAAATTCGACCTTCACCTTCACAAGAGAGGGTGCGGGGTTCTATGATTCAATATTAAAACAATAGTAAACACTACACTTCGATGGGAGAAAACACTCAATTTTAGGGACAACTTAGGAATTGTGTTCTAGGGATTAAACACAATCCACCTATTACACTTGGCTCTACAGCACGATCTAAAGAATGAAAAGAAAGTGACAACTCCTAAATGTCACGTAGCCTCCTGCTTATAAATGTGGAATACAACACATCAATAAACAAGACTTTACATAGACACGACTTTGTAGACTCCCTAGGACGACCCGCTCTGATACCACTTCTATTATGCCCAAAGTCCCATTAAGGCGGACTAGCACCCGCAACCGATAAGGCTCGGGAGAACCCACCTGTATCGATGCTTTTTCTATACATATTATAAAGGATTTATTCATTCAACATGCTTTCAATAAAGTAAACAGTAATAACAAGCCAAAAGGAAATGCATATGACAAGGTTGTTGAGACAACGTTGTCTAAATTACAAGACATGACCACACTTTAATTTACATAGTCTATAAAGCCTCTAAATAAGGAAAACTATCTAATAAGGGTCAACACAGGCCCGCCTCAACTAACTATACAATAAAAAAATATAAGCTCTAGACATATAAAGCTCCGGAGCAACCTGAGCTTGGTAACAGTAGTTGGATATCCTGTACTCCTACTGGGGAGAGCTACTAGCACTTGTACTTGCAGCATTAAATGCAGTTCCCCCATAAGGGATGTCAGTAGGAGATAATGTATTGAATATATAAGGCAGGAAATATTGTATATAAAGTAACAACTCAAATGAAACTATGCACTAGTGTAGAAATAAGAGACCACTTTTAGTTATATTGTGGAATCATGTACTTTATGTTTTTTTATTATTTTACCTTTACTGTATAATTTGTGCACAACGAGTACTACAAAAGACCAGCTAATAAGTGGTAAATCTATATCTAGATCATCCCTTGCTAGGTTTTTTCTTTCACCGTAGGGATACCCCCCACAATTGGATCGACCCTGGCTAGGTGATTATTACACCCCTCGGGTTACCACCCATCAATAAGCAATATACATTATCTTTCAATTACCTTTGAGATGATTCTTTTGGTAGTCATAATATTAGAGTTGTAGGACTGTAGATGTAGCATGTCATATGTAAATAATCATATAAGACAATACAACAACGAAAAGAGTACGTTATACAAAAAATGAAATGCATATGAGATGAAACAACTCGTGAACTTTATTTAGCAACAAGAACCCATGTAACTTGGTATCCATGTATGTATGTAGATTTGAAGGTGACTATGTATGGGAGCATATGAATATGTTAAAGAGTGGAAACACAGTTAATAGTTTTTTCGGAGTTGGTAAATGCCTTTATGTGCAAAGGAAAAACCTAGATTTCATGCCAAGTAATACAAAATTGAGTAGCCTTACATACCTCATTGTACGACCTCACTATTACCTCCAGATAACCTTCCCTTCCTCCAAATATTTATATCAATATACTGGGTGATAAAACTAGCATTAGCAGCCAATAGATACATTTTGACAGCCTAATCGCATGTATTCTTTCAATCCTTCCATCTCTAATCGTATTTTCTAATACACATTCTCATATACATATCATGTGTAGCCTAGCTTAGTGCCATAACAGTCTCATAAAATCCCACAAAGCACAACACATAATAATTATACACAACACACAAGTAGGCAGCATAACATTACATCATCTCGCTACATTTCGATGTCGACAATCCCAAATCTGTTTTAACTTCAACCAAATTGTATATAACTTACTTACATGTACAATCATCATTTAAACAGTCCAAAAGTAGTTCAAAAATTAATGGAGTTCATGGAACAATAAACCCCAACTACCAGCCCACAAGTTCATACTAAGAACATAATTACGATATCATATATAAACTCACTCTTGTGGAATGTAAATACGGTACAGCAGCCTTTCCAAATCATTATAGAACCAAAAATCCTAAAGAACGGCAACCTCCCTTCACAAACAAGCCACCGAAGAAGAGAAAAGCTCCAAAATAAAAAAGAAAAGTGTACAAAAATCTTTGGAACACATGTTGTCCAATAATTTAAGCAGAGGTATAATCAGCCTAGTCTCTTGTTTTTCATGAATAAACCATATCAAATTCACAACTATAATCTCTTACCTTTACCTTCAAGGTTGAGGGCCTCCTTAAGAACCCTAAAAGCTTCTTGTGGCTGCTTTACAAAGTCAAGAAAGAATAACAAAGAACCTTTGTGAAAGCTGAAATTTTCCAAGTCTGAGAATGACTTAAAAGTGCTGCTTCCAAGCCCTTTTAAAGTATTTATTTGGCCCACTTTCTTTAACATTTTATGCCTTATTTTATCAAGTGAGTAATGTACCATTTTCTCCTTTCACTTGGGCCTTAAGGGGCTCTAAATTGATGGACCTTTACTGCCCATTTTTCTCCTTTCTCTTTAGTTAGTTTCGGCCTAAATTATCAAATAGATTGTGATGTCTTTGGGCTCTTTTTATATTTTTCTTGGCCTCAAATAGTCCATTTATGATTCTAAAACATGGAATAAAGTTATACCTTAACACGAACTTTATTCATAATCGGACTTGGACAGATTCGACGTCGGGCTTCGTCTCCGTCTAGCTAGAAAATTTAAGCTAAGAAACTAGGTGAATCACCGACTAGCTTCCTAAGTCCTACAAGTACCTCACTTCTGTCACTTCATTTAAGGCCGCAATCTCCTCAATTTGACTTAAAATTTGTATACACTTGACCCTCTAAAGTGTTAGACGTACATATAACCCTCTAATTTAAGATTCAAGCACTTTTAAACATAGGCGCTAATTTGACAAAGCTATACCATGTTTCATGTGCATAGGAGTAGTACTTATAAGGTGTGGGGTGTAACGCTGAGTTTATTTTGGGAGGATGTATTCATAGCCTTTCTATGGCATTTACTTTCTATGTTGCACTGTTTTGGATTTCTTTCTATTTTGTAGAAAACGACCGTCGCCAGTCCCATTTGTCGATGATATAGTTGGTATGGTTATGTACAAAAATGATTGCAGTAATTTCCACTACTTTTTACTATTGATGCACTGTCAGAATGTCTCATAGCCCTTTTCCCTTAGTTTTTCTCAAATTATTTTCATTAAATACCTATGGATGCTTGAGATGCTTGAGATGGCACGAGTGAGGTGCCTTCAGATGTCTCATTTGCCGTTTGATGACTAGGCCCCTAGGTTGGGTCATTACACATACCTAGGGCTCGATTTCCCCTTCTTGAAAGATTTTTCTACACCCTTCTTTGGTGATACCTTTAAGTAAACTAAATCATCAACATTAAACTTAAGGTCCTTTCTCACGTCAAAGCAGGGATTTTTTCTTGTTTGGGCTATCTTTAATCATTCTCTTATGAGTCTTACTTTTTGATAGAATCGATAACAAATTTGGTACAATCAAGGCAATTTCCCTAACATCAAAATATCCAACTGGTGACCTACATCTTCTTCTATATAGGGCCTAAAATAGAGCCATCTCAATACTTGAGTTATAACTATTATTGTACGAGAATTCGATGAGAGGTAGATGATCATCCTAACTTCCATTTAATTCCAATTCAAAAGCACTCAAGAAGTCTTCCATTGTTTGCATTGTTCTTTTGGCTTGTCCATTGGTTTGACGATTGAATGTGCTGCTTAACTTTACGTTAGTACCAAGACCTCTACGGAATGACTTCCAAAAGTGGGAGGTGAATTGAGTACCATAATTGGAAATAATGGACGATGGAATCCCATATAACTTGGCATATACCTTGATACCGAAGGTCATATTAACTAGTAATAAATAAGTCGATCCACTATTACCCATATAGAATTGAAGTTTATCTTTGTCTCAGTTAGTCCCACTAAAAATTCCATATTAATGTCTTCCTACTTCCAAATATCAATCTTAATATCTTGGGCCAAACCACCTTGTATTCCGTGTTCCACTTTGAGTTTTTAACTGTTGGAGCATTCGGCTAGAGGTTCAGCAATGTATTTCTTCATTCCATTCCACTAATATACTACTCTCAAATTGTAGCGACCCAGCCAAGAGGCCTAGGCGTGACACGGTGAATCAGGTTCCTAGAGGTACCTTACCCAAGGCATCTAAGCATCTCAAGCATTCCTAGGTAATAAAAAGGAACATAATGCGGAAAAGACATGAGGGAAAGAGGGCCATGGGCTTTTTGATCAATGAAGCAACATTAAAATAGTGGAAATAACTTCATCATTACTTCATCCATACACATACCAACTGTATCAAAAATTGATAGAACATGTAATATATAACCTCTATCAATAGAAAGAAATCTAGAAATTTCAATACTAAAAGTAAGTGCCTAATAAGGACTACAAAATATTGTCTCAAATTAAGCATAATACGGGCCAGAAGGAAAGAGTGGCATAATCCCGATCTAAGGGCTCACTGATGTCACCCAAGTTACACCTCCTTCTTAGAGGATAAAGCAATCATTATCAAGATATAAACCTACCTAAAGTTAGGGTCGAATCCATATGAAATACGTAGACCCAAGATAAATTCACCAAATACAATCCAAGTAGTTAAACAACTCAATTCCCCGAAGAGGCATGAGGGTTTGTAATAATCAATACGAAAATAAACTAATCTAACAAACCACAAGAGACAATCAATAAAGAGAGCAACTAGGGTGTTGTATTCCCCAATAACATAATGTTTTTCTAGTGTTAGTATGCAGGACGGTAATTTAAGTTCGCCAAGCCCTTTAGTCAAAGGTGAGAGGCGAATTTTCACTATGTAACTTGGCCTATCTCCATAGTGTGTAACACTAATCATTACCTACTAATCATTACCTATAAATCCCAGTACAACCTCCCCTTGGCCTAGTTCAGTTGATTAGATAAGAACACATCAATTGAATCAGGTTAATCAATCTCTTTTCCTATTTATTACTACCTTGGTCCAGTAAGTAACACTAGGCAAGTTCTAATGTTTGCTACCACTAAAAACATGCAAAATGAAGAAAATTGCCTAATACATGCATATACCCAATCCAAGAATTGTAAAGTATCTGGGTTTATTTTGTTAGATCTTCATGGTTCCCACAACCCTAGTTGTGGATTTAGCTACTCATGCTATGTGTAGATGAAGAAATTATGAATTGAGAAAATATAATTAAAAACTTAGATAATTAAGTTGAGATTAAGAGAAATCCAAGTTTAATGAGAATTACAAGATTGAAGATCAAATTTTCCCACAAGTGTTTTCTCACAATCTTCTTTTCCAAGTATTGAGTTATCCAAGTACAAACCCTAAAAACTCTGAAAAATGATGCTCTCTTGAAAAATAACCTAATAGTACTATTTATAGTAATTATAAATAAGTCCTAAAGAAAATAGAAAAACTGGTCAGCAAACTCCATGAAAGGTCTCTACGACTCATAATGTCTTCTACAACTCGTACTTGGGATCTTGTAATCAGCTACTGGGATTTTGGACTTCTATTCTACAACACAACTTCACGACTCATGAACTGAACTACGACTCATGTTGTATGCTTGTAGGCTTCAACTTCATCAAATTGTCCCTTACTGAAATCTTCACAAAACTTATCTATACAACTCATAGAATGCTCTACGACCCGTATGCATGTCTAGATGAGTTGATCTTCAAAAATTCTCTCTCACTGGTATTTGTCACGAGACATCCTCTGCGACTTGTAGAATGTTCTAGATCTATAGAGCGTCTCGTACATCATTAAAAACTAACAAGTTCTGCAATTTTGCCCCAAATCATGGCCAACCTATAATCCTGCAAATCTAAAAACAAAAACACATAAAACAAACAAATTTTGCATTGAGAACACATAAAATACTATGCTTTAAGAATCAAAAGTCTTCTATTTTAATAGCACATCAACACCCTCAACTTAAAATTGTTGGTTGTCCAATAGCGAAGACACAATCTATATAGACAATACAGTAACACACAAACCTTAACCTAATGGCATATATCACATACAATTCAAACTTAGACACCCACACAAGCTTTGCAAAATAGGATCAGATAGCTATTTAGCAAACCAATGCAAATTAGTGCATGTGACAACACAACTATGGCATGCAAAGGGCTATCAATTGTCCACAATCACAAAACAAGTCAAAGGCTAACAATACAATGCAGGCGCCCTCACATAAAGAAGTCCCATATTTGACAGTCAATGATGATTTCATGTTTAATCTTGGGACTATGAAAAAAAATTCACTCTCACAAAAGATATTCATGCATAATGACTAATACCATAGGCTTGCCGCTATATTCATGACTTAGACCTTCATCTAATTGGACTAGGATCACTTTAGGACTTTCTAGACTTGTAACGTAGGCTCAGGGGATTTAGTATGATATTTTAGGAAAATAGTGACTAAATGCCCTCCTTGAAACTGCGTTTTCTACTTTTGCCCTACCAACTCTGTCATTTTCCCCTTTTTCTCCCTTTTTTCCTTATTCAAGCTTTTCCAAGTGCTTTCTTCTCATTTTTCAGCTTTTTGCCTTGTTTTCACACTTCATTTTGTTTTTTAGCTCAAGCAAAGGCATCTTTTACTTTTCTTACACCCGTTACATGATTTTTATTCTTTCTCTCCTCATTCCTAACAAACCCCCTTATTTTTCTACTTTTACCCTTTCAATAGCCACCCTTAGCTTAAGATTTTAGCCTGTGTTAAAATACACAATATCTATCCTCTGAACTAGGGCCACTTTTGGTAGCCACCTTGAACTTAGTCTTTTTGCCTCAGCCAAGGTTCACAATGCTCAAGGACAGACCAGGGCCAAATTCAGGACTTTTCACTAGATAAGGTTAGGTTAATTAGGTGTTTAGAAAAAATTGGTACATGTAAGGCTCAAATATTTGGAACAGGGGATATACCATCATTTGGTCGGTTAATTTTAGGCTAAAGTGGACCATTTTAGAACAAAGGCCTAAGATTATTTCCTAATCCATTGAATCCATAGTCTAACTTAGAATAATAGGGCAATTTCTGAACTAACACAAAATATATGAATCTAGAAAAATAAGCTCACACACTCATGGCATTGCATATATTATCAACAAAAAACTTACAGATCATGCTTTCTAACTCAACTTACCCTCACATATCAGAACTTAATATTGTCAAACATCTAAACATGCATGGTTACAAACTAACTACTAATCAAAAAATTTTTGTGGGTATCATTTTTCAAAACAAAATATGAAAACATGCTATATGCCATAAGTATTGGTACTATATGATACAAATATTATCTAAACATCCTAAACATGTCTATTCAACGGAAATTAAATATCCATAGGGAAAACAAAGATATGCAAGAAAACCCCGGGATCAAAATTTGGGGTAGTCTTGGACCATAGGCTACTTAAACTTCATTGAGGCCCATAACTGCCCACACCCCATCAAAAAATATGTGCATTGTTCCCAATGCACAAAATCAAGCAAAAGTAGTATATACGGGTCAAAAACATACCTGGGTGCCTAAGCGCCATCGTCTACCTTGGGTTGCCTCCCAAGAAGTGCTTGATTTATTATCACGGCACGACATAGCTAGCATGACTACCCAGACTTCCTCAAGATATTGTACTCCCTTATCACAAAACTTAGCTTCAATCTGGTGCCTCTTATTATTCCGTCGCTCTTGAGCATTGGCACTTGTTATCATTCCTCACTGAATTTAATCTAGTTGCATTAGCACAAGTCTGAACTGATAATTTAGCTGTTAGATTGCCATAGAATGTTGGTCAACTTTAATGTTTATCTTGGCAATGTCGAACTTGATCTCCTTCAAAGTGTCATCTTGTGCGTCTGCCCTTCTTAGCAATTGATTAAGAATCTCCTAAATTCGAGAGTTCCCATCTCCCATATCATGATTGTGTGGGAATGTATAATGGCTACTTATCCTATCATCATTGCGGCCCCCATGCTTCATATGATAGCTTTCTTGAATGTCCCCTAGCTTTGTTAGCTCTTATGTTTGTTGCATTAGCATCTCCAGATTAGCTCTGTTTCGAGCAAGCAAGATAAGGATAATTGTATTTATTCTTCCATAGTCAGATCTCATATCAATAGTGCCTACATAATCTATTGGATGCCTATTCTTGGGCTCCCACACATGGTTCAACTTAGCTACCATGTTCAGTTACTCTGAAATTTCTGTGGATGATTGTTCCACGAACAGGCCTCTAAAGAGGGTATCAACACATGCATTACTATTACCATCTAGAGCTTAGTAGAAACTCTCTACCAGGACATTCCTTGGAATCTCATGGTCTGGTGCATTCCCAAAGCATCTATTAAATCACTCCCATGTATCAAGGATTGAATCACAAGGGAATTGCTTGAAGTGATTGATCTGGTCCTCCACTTTGAGCCTGTTTAGTTTAATGATGTACCTTGCTAAGAAAGCCCTTTGCAATTTTGTCCACTTGGTGATCGAGCCTTGTGGAAGCTCAGATAGTCTTAATGCAGCATTGCCTGTAAGAGACAATGGGAATACATAAAGTCCCACAGCATTAATAGATAGATTTCGTGTCCCAATTATACTTTTACAATTAAATGCCACATTTTGTAAATGGCTATGTGGATCCTCTGGTGGTAAGCCGCAAATAGCCCATGGTTCTGAAGCATCTGAAGTAACTCACTACAAACTGTGAACTTTGTGACTATAGGTAGTGGTGGAAACACAATAGCTCCTATCACATTCATAGCGAAGGGGTTCAACTTGTACTGATTCCACTGGTAAGCATTGGTGTTGAACTCTCGAGATTTTGGAATATCCTCCAAAGAAGTTGGGTTCTCATTCCATCATCATCATTATGACACCAGTTCTTAGCCACATTGTTTGCATTTTCTTGGGCCATTCTTCTTATAGCTTGGAGGATCTCTGGATGAAATGGAGTTAAGGGATTTCCTTGACTCTGAGTGTTGGGCATACCCTACTCGTACACCTTAAAAAGACACAAAAATAAAAGTAAGATAAAGGGAATTAAGGATTAACTCTAGAATTACTTAATGAATCTAACGAATTCTAGCTGTATTACCCGACAACGGTGCCAAAATCTTGATGTTGCCAAAGTTACACCTCCTTTTCAGAGGATAAAGTGGTTGTTGTGAAGATAACCTAACCAAGGTTAGGGTCGAACCCACTGGGAATACGTAGAGTCAAGGCAAATTCACCAATAAGCAATACAAGTAGTTAAGCAAATCAATTCCCCAAAAGGGGGGGTTGTAATAATCAATAAGAAAATAAACCAAACTAACTTTCATAAGAGACAATCAATAAAAGAGAACAACTAGGATATTGTGTTCCCCATGATTCCATAACTTAGTATCACCGTATAAACTAATTCTTGTCTAGTGTATAGCATGCAGGACAGTAATTTAAGTTCACCTAGCCCTTTGGAAAAAGGGGAGAGGCGAATTTCACTATGCGACTTGGCCCATCTTCATAGTGTGCAATACTAACTATTACCTATAAGTCCCAGTACAACTACCCCTTGGCCCAATTCGGTTGATTACATGAGAACACATCAATCAAATTTTGTTAATCAATCTCTTTCCCTATTTATTAATACCTTTGTCTAGTCAGTAACACTAGGTGATTTCTAATGTTGGCCACCACTAGAAAACATGCAAAACAAAGAGAATTGATTAACACATGCATATACCCAATCCAAGAATTGTAAATTATCTGGGTTTACTTTGTTAGTTCTTCATGTTTTACACAACCTTAGTTGTGGATTTTGCTACTCATGCTATGTGTAGATGAAGAAATTGTGAATTGAAAAAAATAACTAAACATTTACACAATTGAATTGAAACCATGCTAATCCATGATTGATGAGAATCACAAGATTGAAGATCAAATTTATGCACAAATGTTTTCTCACAATCTTCTCTCCCAGATGTTCAATTCTCCAAGTACAAACCCTAAAAAACTCTGAATAATGACATCTTCCTAAAAAGTAACCTAAAAGTACTATTTATAGTAATCACAATTAAGTCCTAAATAAAATAGAAAAACTGGTTGGCGAACTCCACGAAAGGTTTGTACCACTCGTAGTGTCTTTTACGGCTCGTAGCTGGGTCTAGTAATCAACTACTTGGATTTTGGACTTCTCTTTTATGACACAACTTCACGACTTGTGAACTGATCTATGACTTGTATTGTATGCACATAGGTTTTAACTTTATCAAATTTTGTCTCACCGAAAATCTTCATGAAAAAGTATGTGTGTCTCGTTATGCTGATCATCAAAAATCTTCTCTCACTAGAATTCATCATGAGACATCCTCTATGACTCGCAGAATGCTCTATGTTCCATAGAGGGTCTGGTAAATCATCAAAAGCCAGCAACATCCTACAATTTTTCCCCAAATCATGACCAACCTCCAATCCTGCAAATCTAAACACAAAAACCAACAAATATCACATTGAGAACACATAAAATGTTAAGTTTTAAGCATCAAAAGTGTTGTATTTTGGCAGCACATCACTCACCACAATAGTAGAGCTAGTCTTGAGCACCAAATATTAGCCACGAGCCAGTGGAGGAGCTCACCTATCCCTACATGGATAAATCAAATAGGTAAATATACGTCAGTACATTTGAATGTACCGAGTATGTGACAGGCAATGCATGGATAAAATTGTAATTCCATCATAATTAAACCTAACATATAAGTATACGTAAGGTTAGTGAGACATGAAATATGCTAAAACATGCAAAAGGAATATGGCTCAAACCTATATGAGATAATGCATATTTAACACATGATTTCAAAACATATCATGGTATCATATAAACTTGTCGGAATGGACCATAACCAATAGTAAGACCATGTGAGCTAATACATGGAATGCAATGAACTCCTTCCATTGGGAATAGGCCAATGCTCTCCTTCAATTTGGAAAAAGGGAATCTACTAACCTAGGTAGATATCCAATAACTTTGGGGCCTACATAGATCCACTAGCCTAGCGTACAAGGCTCCTATGGTGGCACATAGTTAGGGATATCAAGATTTAGCTTCAAGGGGTCAAGCATCCACTAACATGATGAGTTCCAATCTTATGTCCTCTCAGTGCAACATTATCCCACAAAATCTTTAAGAATAATTTAAAATCACTAGTAGCAATCAATAGGAATAACCCGAACTTAAGAATCTTTCTCAAACATATTATAGGGTAATAATCAATTTACACATATCTTTATAAAACTTAACTTTGAAGATCTTCTTAAATGCCCTATTCATAGTCATGATTCGTAAGAACTTTCATTGAAATATAAGGTAGGCTTATCTGATGTATGGAACAATCATAAACCACATAGGTCATAAGAAATTTCTTTAAAAAGGAACATTAAAATCGTCCTACCTTAACCATATCAACGCTCATCTTAGAATCAACATCACACTTCAAAGTATATGTACATTTACTTAACAAAATAATTGAAAAACTTTAGAACATCACATAGCGGCATAAGAACTATAAAATCATCACAAACATGCATTTAAACTTGGGATCTTAAAGAAAAGGAAAAATGCATAATAAGGAACTTTATGGGTGAAAGGATGCCCATAAATCAACTCATATACCAAGAAAATAGGAGAGCTGGAACTGAAATCTTGAGGAAGGAACATGCAGAACCCTAGCCTTGTTCTTGAGATCTTTTGCCTTATTTGGAATTAAAGAAATGTGAGAATAAGGGATGTTTCTAAGGATTGAAGACTAATATAGGTCCACCTTCCCTTTGTCCCCAAAATGATTTAGCATAGGAACAAAATTACAGGAAATAACCAAATTTCCCCTCAATTAAAACTGCCGGAAGCCATCTACGAGACCCTTGACTACAGGATGTAGATTGTTTTACTGGTCATAGACCCTTTTATCTAATGGCTCACCTAAGAATCTTAAAATATGGCCTTTGTTGAATAGGAAACTATGACAAACAGGATGGGTCGTCCTATTTTCTATGGGTCGTGGTTGGACTCGTAGAGTCCTTCCACACTTAGCCTAATTCTCACCTTGTATCTGACCTTTTTATATAAGGCTTTATATATGCTATATAACTTTCTATCGACCATCAGATAAGTCATGGATTGCACTTCCTAAAACTCCAAATATCTGCATGTTTTGAATCCTACTCACGAACCATTCTAGGAGCTATAGAAAAGTTTGTGGGACGTCGATTGTCTCGTGGATAAAGTTCTCAATCATTTTTCAGGCCACCGTTTCATCACTCAAGGATCCTAAATTGGGGATCGTTATAATATCTCCCCCTTGGGAAAACTCATCCCTAAATATACTTAAAGGTATGCTCTAAAGATTAAACTAGCAGCTAATAACCCTCTATGCATGCAAAAATGCAATTCAAACAATTTACACTTTAAAACATACTACAAAACAACTCGTAAACATTAAATAAATGCATACATCATGAGAACCTAAAATACATGGGGTTTGGGTATTTGGGAAGTACTTATTAGTACCATAGGCTTGAGTAGAGTTGAATAGATGTGGATAGCTCTTCATCATATCCTCCTCCACTTCCCAAGTAGCACACTCAACGTGTTGTTTCCTCCAAAGAACGTTGACGGATGTGACTTCCTTGTTTCATACCTTCTTCAATTGTCGTTCTATGATTTCAACTGGTATCTCTTGATAACTCAAATCATATTCAATGTTCACATCATGCAAGGGAACTATGGAACATGGGTCACCCATGAATTCCTCAACATCGATACATGGAAGACCAGATGAAATAAATGCAATTCGTTGGGTAGATCTAACTTATACACTACCTTCCTCACCCTCTTCACTACCTTGTCAGTTCCCACATACCTAGGGGTCAGCTTCTGTTTCTTACTGAACTGGAGGACACCTTTCATTGGAGATACATTCAAGTAGATCCAATCGTCGACTTTGAACTCAAGATCCCTTCTCCTTACATCTGAGTAGGACTTTTGTCGACTTTGGGCTATTTGCAATTTCACACTTATGTTTTAAATGTTCTCCATAGCATTTATCACCATGTACGGTCCTATTAATGCCACCTCACTAACTTTGAACCACCTAATGGACGATCAACATCATCTATTGTACAACGCTTGGAACGTTGACATCCCAATACTCGCATGAAAGCTACTGTTGTAGGTGAACTCAATAAGTCAAAAATGTTCATTCCAACTTAGTTTAAATTTCAACAAGCAAGCTCTCAACATATCCTCCAAGTTCTAAATAGTCCTTTCGGCTTTCCCGTCTGTTTGTCGATGAAAAGTTGAGCTCAACTTAACTTTTGTGCCAAATCCTCTTTGGAAGAACCTCCAAAAGTGAGAAGTTAATTGAACTCCATGATTTGATATGATGGACATTGAAATCCCATGCAACCTCACTAACTCTCGGATATACAAGTGGAATCGTCCTCAGCGCTAAATGTAGATTTCACTGGGAGGAAATGCGCTAACTTAGTCGTACGGTCAACTATCACCCATAAGGAGTCAAAACACTTTTTGGTTCTAGGTAACCTAACTACAAAGTCCATATTGATCTACTCCCACTTCTAGGTAGGAATACTAATATCTTGAGCTAAACCACCTGGCCTTTGGTGTTCAACTTTTGCCTACTGGCAGTTGGCACATTCGGACACAAATTAGGCAATGTCCTTTTTCATCCCATTCTACCAATAAATTTCTCTCAACTCTCTATACATTTTGGTAGTGCCGGGATGAATGGAGCAGGAGGAGCTATTGGTTTCTTGCATGATCAACCTTTTCAACTTATCAACATTGGATACATACAACCTACCATAAAACCGTAGTGCACCATCTCCCCCTTATGAGAACACCTCTACCTTTCTATCTTTCACCAAAGTTTTCAACTCAACTAGAGTGGAATAATTATCTTGCTTGGCCTTGACTTCACCAATCAGAGAAGATGCTGACCCATGAAGAACCAACGTACCACTATTTCTGGACTCATTCAACCTCACTCCCAACCTTGCCAACCTATGAACATCTCTAGCCAAATTCCTTTTCAAAACACCTTCTACATGGGACATACTACCCATACAAATTCTGCTAAAGGCTTCAGCAACCACGTTTGGCTTTTCTAGGTTGGTACTTCACACTCATATCATAATCCTTGAGTAGCTCTGACCATCTCATTTGCCTCAAGTTGAGATCCATCTTGGGGAACACATGTTGGAGGCTCTTGTGGTTGCTGAAAACATCCACATGGACTCCATAAAAATAGTGTCATCAGATCTTTGATGCAAACACCATTGTCGCAAGTTTAAGGACATGAGTCAAGTAATTCTTCTCATGCACTTTTAACTTCTATGAAGCATAGGCAATCAACTTAACATTTTGCATTACCATGCTAACCAACCCTTCTCCAAATAATTTCTCATTTGCTCCTTCAACTCCTTCAATTCTGCGGGAGCAATTATATGAAGAGGGATTGAGATGGGTTGAGTGTTGGGTAAAATATTTATACTTAAGTCTATTGTCATGTCATGACCCAAGCCTAAGTCCTAGCGCAACACGACGAATCGAAACCTGATTGGGATCCCAAAAAAGCCTCTTGAGCATGTAAGCACATCCTTGGTTTGTAGAAGCATGATAAAAAGCAACAAAGCATATAGCACAGAATATCTAAGGGAAGCAGGACTTTGGACTCACGCTAAGGGAATGATATAAGGAAGAGGATGTGCATGAATCACATAGCAAATAATTTCTATGGGGCAGGTAAGTATGACTCATGCTACAAGGTGATTAGGGACTTAGGACTTTAATCTCAACACCACCAATAAGCATATAACATGTAAGGGGAAACATGGGACTAAGGGATGATTTATATAATAAAAAAGTATAAGGAGCCAAGCTTAACAATACATGACCATCTCAATATCCAACAACACCTCTAAATTATGAATAGGTAGAGGCCTAAGAAATCTCCCGGGATCACCCTCAAAAGATACTATCCATAATAAGTGTGTCTAAATGAGGCATGAAAGTAAGTGGAATTTTTTCCCAGAATGTGGAGGACTCACCAAGCAAATCTCCAATCAGAACGTCTAGTTGTGTGGAGGAGTAGGATGATATGGTGCTACGGTTCCTACATGATTAGAGCATGTAGACAAAAATTATGCGTTAGTACTTGGAATGTACTAAGTATGCGGGGTGCAAATGCAACAAGGGACATAAGCCATATTTAATAATATGCATGATTATAGTCAACGAATGTAAGTTTAATATGTCATTCATGCTTAATACCATAGTCAATTTATGTAAGGATTAATCATTAAATCATGTAACATATTATACATAGATGGGAAGGGACCATAACCGACATATAAGAGCAAGCAAGCTAGTACTTGGAATCCCGATATTCACTCCACATCAGACATAGGAGTGGTCTACCTTGCCGGGGTAGACAAAAATCTCACCTTACGAGAACACCACCTATTTCGGAGAATACTTCACAATTACCTTACGGAAACATCACTCATTTTTGTATACTCATCTTATTAACCTTACGAGAATACCACCCATTTCGGCAGATGATTCATATGTGTTATATGGGAACACCACCTACTTTGGTCAATCATGTAACTTAAGATATATGAATCTATTAGCCTATTCTCAAACCTATGTTGGCAACATAGTTATGGGACAATGGTTATTTTCCAAGGTCCGCTCGGTACTAGGTCACAATCAAAAGGAATACTCAATTTATTCTTTTTATCATAATATGCAAAGCATTTTACTATCCTCATAGTTCATGGAGTAGCTCATAAAAATCAAGGCTTCATCATATCAAAGATAGGGATTCAAAACCTTTCATAACTTTCGTAACATTCTCATAATTCATAGTATACATGATTGCCCTTCACAATTTATATCATTAGTAAGTCACATATCTTGCTATAAAGCCTTTGTCAACACAAGAAGCTTGGTTCATGATTTAGTAGCACATGGTGGGTATGCATTTATACTCAAAAACCATGAAAGAAAAACATCTTTAGACATAAGAGGAGTAACAACAACAGTTTTTTCTAATCATGCAAAATAACCCTCCTTAGTATAGCAAAGCATAGTTAGGGAATCATAAACCCTCCTCTTAAATCACATATTTCTCATGGCTTATCATTTCATAATATTATACAAATACATATAATATAATGCTCATCAAAATATCATCATAGTTTCTTCATAGTCATGTCATGCAAAAAGTTCATAAAATCTTTACAAATACCAATAACTTTGGAAAAGAGACTTGGAGGAGAAATGGTTGAGCTTGTGACAGGAAAGCTCCTCATAATCAAAATCTACATACCATATCAACCTAATGAGAGGACACCCAACTTGGAGGGGAAGAAACAAAAACCTAGCTTGTTCCTTCTTCTTAAAAGCTTGAAGGCTTGAGAGAGAGGTTTCGGACTTAGAGAACGAGAATGAGGAGGAAATGAATGAGATTAGGGCTTAAGGGCTGATAAAGGATTCTTTTGAGGTTTAAAAAAATAGTATAATCATAAAATCTTGGGAAATGACAAAATTGCCCTTTATAAAAACTTGCTAGATACAGACCCCATTTACGGGTCGTAGACCATTCTCTAAGTTGTAGAGGGGTTTTCATCTGATGGCCCTCTTTTCAAACTTCATAGACCACTTTTTCTCTTATCTGCTTCTTTCTTGGTTCATTACATTCTGTAGATATTTGTCCTATTTTTTCACAATTGCAAAATTTACATTTTTTTAGGATTCTTTTTAAAATAATTTTTATATTTTTTCTTGCTTATGTATCTTCTTTTATTATCATTTCCTCTAAAAGATTTTAGATTATAGTATTTTTTTACAAATTGTTTATTTCTCCTTTTATAATGTTTCTTAATTTTCCTAGGATATTTTTTGCTACATCCAAACTTACTTGGTTTAGTATTATCACAACATAACTGTATATTTGAGTATAATGATGTTTTGACATTTTTGGCTTGTACACATCTATCTTCTATCCAATTCATTACATACTTTATTCTAGTTCCAAGAGTGTCTACAGATTTCGATGCATTTTTATAATCATCTAATACTAATAAATGTGTGATATGTAATAGGATAGCACAGGAACATCAAAATACGAACAAGCCAAACAAAGTTAGAATCCACTGCAAGTCCATATCTTATGCATATTGCTTGAGGAATAACCTGAAAAACAAATGCGTGAGGACGTAAGCATATGGATAGAACTTAAACGCTGAGATGGATGCAATTTACCTCTCCAAAAAACAAAACGATAAGTTACTGATAGTATAATGGCCACATATTGGTTGAAAAGCTTATCCAAATATAGAGGCAGAGCCTGAAAAGGAAAAAAGGGATTACTTTTGATCCTCCCTTAGGGTATAAATGAGAATGGGAGAGCTAACCTCAATTGCAGCAGCACTACAGAGAAGTAGTGTGACAAGAAGCTGAAGTTGCTTTTGAACAACAGGAAGGATTGTAGCTGAAAAAAATATGTTTATGAGATATGTATTAATTAAGCAGGTGTTATGAATTCTTTGTATACCTGCTTGGTCTTTCTCAGCGCGGGTGCCACTTTGTTGAAGGATCTCAAGTTCGACCAGACCCAAAGACATGAGGCCTAATGTCAATCCGGACATAATTCCGGTGAAGAGTACTAAAAGATATGAGATCCCAGCATAGACGAACCATGACACCATCCCAAATGCAATTTCTGCCCCCAACCCGTTCCTCGTCGCCATTCGAATAACTGCCGCTGCATTCAACGGATGCATTCTCCTCCTCTCTTCTTTTTTCGATTAAGCTTGGTAATAGAGGAAGAGAAGGTCAAAACAAGACAACAAAAAATCCACAACACCCCTCTCTTACATTTCTCTTACTTCCACAAATTACCTATTCATTTGTTCCTCTTCCTATTTTTTCGACTATGTCACATTCATTCACACAAATTTATATTTTATACCTTATCTTATATATATATATATATATATATATATATATATATATATATAAAAGAGGATTTTGAACCTGTCACGTGCAAGAAATTATATTTTTTCTATTTTCTATTATTTCACTTATATTTTATCAAAAGCTTAATGATTTGCTTAAGCGCCGATTCGGATCCATAGGCCACTTTTCACTATTCCCCTGATAATAAGCAATATGTCATTTCAACTCAAATCCTTTGCTTTCACTTTTCCTTGTCATCATCATTCTTTTGAATTTCTTCAACTAAATCATGATCCAGATAAATCTTACAATTTTAAATTTTTTTGAAGAAAATCAAAAAAAGAACAATAATGCAACCCTATTAATCAAGATAAAGAAGAAATTAAGAGAACAAGAAGGAAATTTACAATTCGTGTGAAATATCAAAGGGACAAAACTTTGTGTTTGATTTGGTAAACTGAAAAGTGAAATTCTTTTGATTTCTTGGAGCAAATTTTATCGTGTTTTAGGAATTTTTGAGAAGGAAAAAAATTGAATTTTTGGCCTGATTTTGAACTAAAAAATGAGTCAAAATTATTGCAACCTATGGTTAACTGTTGATTAGGAGGGAAAATTAATTTGCATTATAATATTATTTTTTAATATAATTGACTTATTAATAGTGCTTGAACTACCTAACCTTAATATTAAATTACTATAATACCCCCAACATAAATATACATTATATTATATTATATTATATTATATTATATTATATTATATTATATTA
>JAPFFP010000012.1:11398027-11430961 GCA_026153255.1 Solanum medicagineum | reverse complement strand
TATTGCATGAATTTATTAAGTTACACGTTTTAAAGTTGATTTTATAACACCCCAGAAGTTTGGAGTTGAGATTAAGGCAAAAAGTAAGAATTTGGTTGTTGGACTGAAAACACAAGACCTAAGTACGGGTCGTGGTTCAATTCACGGGCTGTACAAAGGTCTCATAGATTAGGGATTTGGGTTTTGAAAATTATTTTTATATTCAAAAGTGATGGACGGAATAGTTTACAGGTCGTAGTATAGTTTACAGGCCGTAATAGGTGGTTATAAATAGGGTCTTGAATATTGGAATTTTGGTTAAGTATGAGAGGGAACTATGAGGGGTTTTATGGCTCGTGGTTTGATCTACAGATCGTAAACTAGTTCATGGTTTTGGGGCCTGAAATGATGGTTTTTGGATCATGGTTTACAAATGATAGCATGGGTCGTACTTCCTTTTACAACCCGTAAACAAGCATTCGTAGTTTGGTTTAGTAAATTTAATGAATGTCATCCATTCTATTCCTAAACTATGTAGTTTTTAGCCTATGTGATCCCTAAAATGTGCTGATGTCACTCTCTTACCCTTCATTCTCAAATTCTTCCTCAGGTTCAAAAGAAGACCAAACCTAAGGTTTTCAAGTTCATCTTCTCAAATCAAGGCTATTCATGGGTTCCTTTCACCCATGGAATCCCAATGTATGTTCCACTCAACTCCTTAAATCTAATATCCAATTCTTTATGGGTTTTTAAAATCTGATTCCAAATGTTTTAATATATTATGATTCCGTTAATATTAATTAGCCTATATTATTATGAAACAATGTTTAATTCCATGGAAAGGATGTTATTTCTTGAATTCCTATATTATGGAAGTTAGGGTTTTAGAGACATTTTGAAAAGACCCCAAAAATGTTCCCGAAAACGCGCCTTGGAGTGCTTGGAATTTTAAATTCCATATATCTCAAAATCCGTTTGCTATTGCGAAACTCCAACTTCAGATTCTTGTTCAGGGGCTCCAAATTAGGGGGATAGGGTCTAACCACGATTTAAGAGCAAAGATTTAGCAACTACGGAATTTCAAGAATGCAAATTCCAATGGGGTTTTCACGTCGCCTCCTCGGCGTGCCCCTATGTTATTTTGGACACTGTTTTTCAGCTTTGGTCCAAGACTTCAAGTCTTGGGCCTAAAAGTTTCCATACGTGTTTTTACGTATACTTAGCCAAATTTTACCCTCATGCTACCCTAAACATTTCTCAATACTCACTCATACACTTGGTCATATTTTCACTCCCCAAACTCAAGTCCTAAACCCTCATCCCAAGCTAAGGTTCTTCTTCAAGCTTCAAGTCTCCATCTCCAATTTTTACCAAGTTCATCTAAAAGCTAAGGTATGTGGGTTTCTTTCATGGGTTCCTTTCACCCATGATACCCAAGCCTCCTTTTACTAATATTGCATGATTTAAAGTTGATTTTACATATGGGTCTTGTATATTAAGAAATTTACTGCACAGTTATTTAACTTTATGAAAGTATGGTTGTTTTAGCATGATTTGAGCCCTAAATCTTGGATCTAATGTTGGTTTTGATGAGGGGTTTTGCTGTGAATGTCTTGGGAGTGTTGCAAGGTGTTAATTGATGGTTTTAAAATAGATTTTCTTGCATGATCTTTTACCCCCTTTACACAACCTCCAAGTGTTTGATAAAATGTTCGGCTAGGGTTTCTTATGGAAATGAAGGTCCAAAGTATGAGATATGATATGAATGATTATATGATGATGAAATGAACTTATCTATATGATATATTCTATATAAAGTGTTGCATTAGACCATACCCGATCTGGGGGAACAAGAGCCTGGGTAACCATGATGGGGGTTTATACTCATCAACCATGCGAGAAGTTTATACTTCATCACCGTGTTGGTAAGGTGTGATTACCATCAACCATGTGAGGGGTTTATACCACACAACTACTAAGTGGTTTATACTTTGAATAGCTAGCTTGGTCACTTCCTCACATATGATACCCTATATGAGCATGATTTACTTAAGCATGTTTTACTTAAGAATTACATATTGTTATATTATGTCTATTAATTAATATGATGCATATTGATTATAGTGCCTACTTATTGTTACATTACATCCTACATACTTAGTACATTCAAACAAACTAACACATACTTTATACCTACATGATGTCACCATGTAGGAATTGGTGCCCAAGTTGATCATGCTCCTCCACGTGACAAGTTCGGTGTTATTCAAGCTAGTTGGTGAGTCCTCTACTTAGGGGACCTAGTATATGTTTCTTCTATTATGTATTGAGACATTCATATTTATTGTTTGTTTTGACTATGAGGGTGAGCCCGGTTACTTTGCCTTGGCCCCCGCTCTTATCTATGTATTAGAGGTGTTTGTTGGACATGATATGTATCTATGATATGAGTTTAACTCTTGTCTTTTGACCATGATATTGTGCAAGCTTTTCCCTTAGCCTCAGTTTCCCCATTATTTTGTCTTTGATGCTTGATGTATTGCTTCCGCGATTAAGGATGTGTAATGATGCTTTATGAGGCTTGCTTAGGGTCCCTTTGGGTTTCCCCTGCGCCGTGTTACGTCTAGTCCCTAGGCTTGGGTCTCGAAACATTTGTTGGGTTACCTAATTTGGTTCTAAATTGAAGGATTTTACCACCTATATGCATGAAAAACTATAAACTAAGTTGCTTTACTTGAAATTCATGAATTTATTTCAGGTTTCCTTACGAGCTAATTTGGGAGTTATGAAGATTATGATATGAGCTTTTTAAAATTATTTATTAAATTGTTGAATCCTACTTCTCTTATACATGGATAGCTAGTAATTTTCTTGATTCCATGACTATTTATGATTTTTTTCAACTTACAGAACTTAGGGTTGAAGTTGATGGAGGGTTATTTGGCTTTTCTTAAATTTATACTTCCTTTAGTATTATTGTATATGTATTAAGTCAAAATCTCATGAATTTCATGAATTGGTGTATTAACTCATGTATCATATTGATTTAAATAATGTATTTGTGAGTTGGTTTATATATTACCTCAAGTATGAGTTGTTTGTCATGGATACATATGAGTATGCATAGTTCCTTCAAGTTTCAAAATCTTAAAGCTAATTCACATGTATTATTGCATCACCAAATATCCCATGGCATGACATGCTCCTAGAATTGTATACAAGAATGAAAGAATGATTGAAATATGAGTTTTCTCACCTAACTATGATTATGAGATAACGAAAACCCATTAGTAGAGGTATAGACAAGACTTAGGAGCTATTTTTAAGACGATGATTAAGTTCTAAATGTGTAACGATCCTCAAGTAGTTTTGAGAAGTAGATTTTCAAAAAAATTATCTTATAAATTTTTAATGGGAATTTTTGGACTATTTGATAACTTTTGTTATCTAGCTTAGGGATAATTTTAGATAATTAAGTTACTTAATAGGTTAAAGTGATAATTTAGTTAAAATTCTATACTACTTGTCCTATATCTATTAAGATAAATTTGTAGAATCTAGCACTTTTAAAAATCAATTAGGTTAAAAAGAAAATAGAGAAGAGGAGAAGGGTTTGGGTGAGAGCAGATTGCGTAAACCTACTTCACTCCAGGTACGAGAAAAATTTAAGCTTCAATTCTTAATTTCATAAATGTATGCAACTTCATCATGTTGCACCTATTTTAGTGAAATAAATAATTGTTTTATGAGAAGAAAAGTAGTTTGATTACATTGTTTTTAATTATAGAGATATTTAGTCAAAACAATGGACAAATATATATATATGAAAACTCGCTTGGTGAATTACTGTGGTGATTAATGTAATGACCCCAAAAAAAAGTGCCCGAAAATGTGCCTCGGAAGTGCCCGGAATCGTAATTTTCATATATCTAAAAACTCATTCGTTATTTTGAAAATCTAACTTCATATTCTGGTTTAGGGGGTCAAAATTGAGTGGGGAATGGGTCTAACCTAAATTTTAGAGCAACCCTATCAAAATTCGAAAATCGCAAAGAACGCTATTTAGGAGGGTCAACTTTGAAGGGGCATATCTCTTAGCATACAAAGAATTAGGTATTCCATGACCTATTACTTAAAGACCTTTGAATTATCTTTCCAAGGAACTTTGTTTCACCTCATTCTGAGTTCGTATGAAGAAGTGATGCCCATTTTTGTAAAACTCATTTGTGTAGAAAATGTTGATTTCAATGGAGTTTTTGTGTTTCCTTTTGTATGCCTGATTTCATTTTTTCGGTCCAAGACTTGTAAGTTTTGGACCTAAGGGTTCCCACACTTGAAAATATATATACTTAGCCTTATTTCACCCTCATATCATCCTAAACATTCCCCAATACTCACTCAAACATTTAGACTTATATTTCACCCTAAATTCGAGTCCCAAACTCAAGACCAATCTTAAGGATTTCATCAAGGATCTCATCCAAGCTTCAAGTCTTCATCTCCAATCTTCTTCAAGGGTTCTCCAAAGTCAAGGTATGTGGTGTTGAGCTATTGGGTCCTTCCACCCATAGTGCCTAAACCCTCTTTTACTTAATAATGTATGATTTAAAGTTGATTTTACATGTGGGTCTTGTATATTGAGAAATTTACTGCACAGTGATTTTAGTTCATGGAAGTACGGTTATTTTAGCATATTTTGAGCTCCAAATCTTGGATCTAATATTGGATTTGATGAGGGGTTTTGATGTGAGTGTCTTGGGGGGTGTTGTGAGGTATTGATTAAAGGTTTTACTACAAATTTTCTTACATGATTTCATCTCTAAATTGCATGGTCTTTTACCCCCGTTACACACCCCCAAGTGTTTGATAAAATGTCCGGCTAGAATTTCTTGAGGAATTAAAGATCCAATACATTTCTTATGAGTTGAATAGTGTTATGATGATTATATGATGATGAAACGATGATGGAATGATAATGAAACAATGGTATGCATGTGATGTATAATGATGAGAGGAAGTGAAGGTATATGATAACTTTATGATGATAAGAGTATGGTATTTATGAGTTGATTTCATGGAAAGTAGCAATAGTGATGAAACTTAACCAAAGTGAGGGGTTGATAACTCATTAACCAAAGTGGGGGATTGATACCTCATTAACCAAAGTGGGGGGTTGATACCTCATTAACCAAAGTGAGGGGTTGATATCTCATTAACCAAAGTGAGGGGTTGATACCTCATTAACCAAAGTGAGAGGTTGGTATCTCACACCAATATATGTCGGTCTATTCTTACACACATGATATGTCCTATGCAAGCATGAGTTACTTAAGCATGTTTTACTTATGCATTTAACATACATGCCATTTTGCTATACTATGCCTATTATCTATTGTATGCATTTTGATTATGAAGCCTATCCATTGTTGCATTACATCCCACATACTTACTACATTCAAATGTATTAAGGCATACTCTCTATCTACATGATGTCACCATGTAGGGACCAAAGCTCCTATTGATTGTTCTTGTGGCTAGATGATTATTCAAGTTAGCCTTTGGTGAGTCCTCCATTCCAGGGACAAGGACTATTCTCTCACATTATGTATTAAGATTCTCTTTACTTTATCATATAATTATGACTGTGCGGGTGAGCCCGGTTATATGTCTTAGCCCCCCCCCCCTCCATTATCTATGTAGTAGAGGTGTTGTTGGAAAAAACAATGTTTTTTATGCTATGAGTTGATTCTATTATCTCTTGACTCTATGTTATGAAAAGTTCACCCTTAGTACCTTTTCCCTTATTTCCATTTTTTTATGTCATATAATTGTTTCCGTGACCAAGGATGTGTAATGATATGTCATGAGGCCTATTTGAGGTTCCTTCGGGTTTCCCATTCGCTGGTCACGTCTAGGCCCTAGGCTTGGATCGTGACAATTAAGCTGCCTAGCCACTTGTTCATCGCGAGTTGTTAGCACCACTTTGCTTCCATTTTCATTATCTAGGAAACACAGCCGCAACTCTTCCATGGATTAACTTCCCATATATCATCCAATACAACAAGGTATCTCTTGCGTATTAGACTCTTGAGAAGCTTGTCGGGCATGTCCTCATTTTGGATATCATCCATACTTCTTAAAACTTATTTATGAATCTCAAAGCATTCAAGTTTGTTAAATCCACACGATCGACATCTGCCACATTAACTTTCATGAGTGAACCAAACTCATATGATGCACCTTGAGTTTTGACTGCATTTGAACCAACCACAGAAGTCATATCAAAATTTTATACATTCTCAAACCAATCAGTAAATATTTTCAACGTCATAACTATACATGAATCATTTCATAAGAAAAATAAATGTGTTTCCCATGTATGTTACACTCACATTATTATGATCCAACACCATACGATGGAATGTAAGTAAACACTTGGACAATTTCTCACTAAAGAAAAAGAAGAGAACATACTATCTCACATATAGAATATAAGTGGTGTCTCAACACACACCTTAGGAGGAGAGTATGTAACACCCCTCAATGTAGCTTGAAAAGACCCTATGAAGCATTTTTTTGAATATCTTAAAATTCATGTAGAATTTCACAAATCCGACTTCATATTCTTGTACAAAGGGTAAAATTGTGTGGGCAAATGGTTACCTATAAGGTATAGGTTGTCCATGTTAAAAAATATTTTTTTCGGTGAGATTTGGCAAACCAATAGGGGTATGCAAGAAGTCCACGTCGCGAACTTACCGTGCCCTAGTTCAAACAATTTTGAAAAACTTCTTTTTCACTTGGGTATAATGGGATAATAAGCCAATATCTATATAGATGGGAATCCTTCAACTTTTCAGTCATTCCATGCCCTAAATCTCTCATAAACACTCCCAAAATCCTCCCAATTCATCATCAAATCCTCTGTTCAATCTCAAGATTTTCAAGAACTTTTGTTAGAATCAAGAACCCAAGTGAAGTCCTCAAAGTCTCATCAAGTTTTCTCTATCTATTTCAAGAGTTTAAGATATGTAGGTCTTCATCCATAGGTCCTTTCATCCATGGAGCCCCAAAACTATTTTTATCAAATTTCTTGATTTTAATGATTAATTCTTTTTAGGTATTTTCTCTTATCAGTCCATTACATGAAATATGTTGAGAATTTGGTTGTTATTGATTTATTGATGCATGGGCTCCTAATGATTGAGATTATGATATGCTTATTACATTAAAGCTTTGTAAGTTATGACATCTTTAAAGACTTGAAAATATTATGAATTTTTGAATGGTTTTCATGACATCCAAATCGGGGTTTTTTAAGTATGTTGTTAGATTGTTTAAATGACTTCTTAAATGACTTAAGTTACCCCTGACATTAACCTTACTCTTGAATTCTATGATTTTAAGCTTAAATATATATACCTACCATGTTTTGACTTAATGTGGAAAATCTCTTATATAATGAAGGCTTTATGGTAAGACACGTGATTTATGATTGTTGATGATAGAGGTTCTCTTATCTATTTAATGAATGAATGTATTATTGTGGAGGATCTCCCATCTAAGGAATGATTAAGGAGCTATCTTATGACTTTGACTCTATGATATCAATGGGTTGGGGATTGGATAAATTGTCCTCCCACATGACTTGAAAATGATTTTATGATATGATTTCGTGACTTATAATTTTCTACTCTTGTGACAGCACTATCTAGCACCGAGTGATAGAGTCGATTATCATTCCTATAGGTAAAGGGATTAGAGGCGATTACCCAAATTCCTAATAGGCGAGTACCCTAAAGATAAGGTCTTGAGGCGAGTACCCGGGTCCGAGGGCTTGAGGCGAGTACCCGGGTCCGAGGGCTTGGGGCGAGTACCCGATTCACATGAGGCTTAGTGGATCCACTTAGGTATTAGGAGGTTCACTTTGGCAAGTGACTTCCCCTTTCTTCTGGTGTAGGGAAAACATCGGGACTCCATGGATTAGCTCACATGGTTTATATCGGTTATGATCTCTCTCACTATCTTTTGTGAACTCCCCAAAGCTTTATGGTACATGTCACTCTTGATCTATGATTTTCTTATATATACTCATGTTTCCCTCATGTCCCCAAGATATTCTCTTATGATGATTTATGATGGTCCCTTCTTATTATGTCCAAATATGCTTACTACTATTGATCGTGTAATTCATATAACTCATCATTTTACGAACTCAAATGATTTTATCACATGTTTATTGTCCCTTGATATTACTAATAGTGTTACTCCTAACAACATATGACTCTCTCTTTTCAAGTATGCATGGTATTCTTCTTTGTGATTACTAATGGTTCACTTATAGTGATATGGTCCTTCCCTTGAATTAATGTTTTTTTGTTGTTCCTAAAAGGTATTATGATTTCACTTACGCATAATGAACTATGTTCCTTATTTTTCCAAGTTTAAGTGTTTTATCATGAAATCAATTAAGTGTGCATTCCTTACTTTCCATATGTATTATCCTAGTTGCATGACTTAAGAAATGTTTTAAATGATTATATCATTGCTATTTTATGGTTTATTGGTTGTTGCATTGCATGCCCACATACTAGTACATTCAAAGTACTAATGCATAATTTTGCCTACATGATTTAACCATGTGGGGAACGAAGTGCTTATTCATCCTCCTCCACGTGGCTAGTTCGCTTGCTTGAAGATTTTGCTTGTGGTGAGTGCTCTAGTTCGGGGACAATATTTGGTTCCTATCTTACTTATGTTGAAACTTTATTCCACTTTACTTTCTAGTTTGAGGGTGAGCCTTGAACATGTCTTGGCCCCCATTCTATTCATTCTTAGAGGTGTTATTGGATACTACACTATGTACATATGACGTGATGTCGGTTTTTTTGTGGAGACTTTGAAACAACCCCAAAAAGTGTCCGAATATGTGTCTCGGAATTGCCCGGAATCGTAATTTTCATATATCTAAAAATTTATTCGTTATTTCATAAATATGACTTCATATTCTTGTTCAGGGGGAAAAATTGAGTGGGAAATGGGTCTAACCCAAATTTTAGACCAACCGTATCAAAATCCAAAAACCACAAAAATGCGATTTAGGAGGGTCAATTTTAAATAGGCATATCTCCTAGAACGCAAAGAACTAGGTATCCCACGACCCACCAAATTAAAGCTCTTTGAATTAGCTTTCCAACTCACTTAGTTTCACCTCACTCCGAGTTTAGATGAAGAATTTATGCTGGTTTTTGTAGAACTCGTTTGTGCAGAAATGCAAATTTCAGTGAGTAATCCGCGTTGCTGAGTGTTATTTTGGTCCTTTTTTTTTATTTCGGTTCAATACTTTCAAGTATTGGGCCTAAGTGTTCCCATACTTGTGGTGAGTGCTCTAGTTCGGGGACAATATTTGGTTCCGATCTTACTTATGTTGAGACTTTATTCCACTTTACTTTCTAGTTTGAGGGTAAGCCTTGAACATGTCTTGGCCCCCATCCTATTAATGCTTAGAGGTGTCTTTCGATACTACACTATGTACATATGACGTGATGTCGATATTTTATGGAGACTTTGAAACGACCCCAAAAAGTGCCCAAAAATGTGCCTCGGAAGTGCCCAGAATCGTAATTTTCATATATCTAAATATTTCTTCATTATTTCAAAAATCTGACTTCATATTCTTGTTCAGGGGGCAAAATTGAGTGGGGAATAGGTCTAATATGAATTTTAGAGCATTCGTATCAAAATTCGAAAATCGCAAAAATGTGATTAGGAGGGTCAACTTTAAAGGGGAATATATCCTAGCACGCAAAGAAATGGGTGGACCTCTACCTACCAAATTAAAGCTCTTTGAATTAGCTTTCCAACGCACTTGGTTTCACCTCATTCCGAGTTCAGATGAAGAATTTATGCAGGTTTCTGTAGAACTCATTTATGCAAAAATGCAAATTCCAGTGAGTAATCCGCGTCGCTTCCATGATGCGGAGCAGTGTTATTTTGGTCTTGTTTTTTTTTAAATTCTGTCCAAGACTTTCAAGCCTTGGGCCTAAGGGTTCCCATACTTGAAAATGCCTATACTTAGCCTCATTTCACCCTCATATCATCCTTAACATTCCCCAATATCCTTTCAAGCACCTAGACTCATATTTCACCTTAAATTCAAGTCCCAAAACTCAAGACCAATCTTAAGGATTTCACTCAAGCTTCAAGTCTCCATTTCCAATCTTCTTCAAGGGTCCTCCAAAGGCAAGGTATGTGGATTTCAACCATTAGATCCTTTCACCCATGGTGCCCAATCCTCTTTTCTACATAAATTGCTTGATTTAAAATTGATTTTACATGTTGGTTTTGTATATTAAGAAATGTACTGCACAGTGATTTGAGTTCATGAAAGTATGGTTGTTTAGCATGTTTTGAGATTTAAATCTTGGATCTAATGTTGGATTTGATTAAGGGTCTTGATGTATGTTGCTTGAGGATGTTACAAAGTGTTGATTAATGGTTTTATATGGGATTTACTTGCACGTTTTCAGTATTGAATTACATGGTCTTACACTAGTACTACATACCCGCAAAGTGTTTGATAAAATGTCCAGTTATGAACAGGTCTAGGAACCCAAATAACCGAGATGGGGGTTTGTACTCATCAACCGAGTGAAGGGTTTGTACTTCTTCACCTAGTGATGGGGCGGCATTAACCAAGATGGGGTTTTGTACTCATCAACTGAGTGAAGGATTTGTACTTCTCCACGTAGTGATGGGGCGGCATCATCACTAGCCCAGATGGGGGTTTGTACTGATCAACCGAGTGAAGAGTTTGTACTTCTCCACCTAGGTGATAGGGCGGCATCATCACCAACTGAATGAAGGGTTAGTACTTCACCACCTAAGTGATAGGGAGGCATCATCATTAACCTACCAAGGGTTTTGTACTTTGGAAATCTAGCTTGGTCTCTTCTACACATATGATATCCTACATGACCATGAGTTACTTAAGCATGTTTTACTTACGCATTGATCGTACATGTCATATTGTTATATTATGCCTATTGCCTATTGTTATGCATTTTGGATTATTATGTCTATCTCTTGTTGCATTGCATCCTACATACTTAGTACATTCAAACGTAGTAACGCATACTCTTGCCTATATGATCTCACCATGTAGGAACCAGAGCCCAAGTTGATCATCTCTCTCCTCCACATGGCTAGTCGATACTACTCAAGCTAGTTGGTGAGTCCTCCACTTTGGGGACCTTAGTCTATGTTTCTCTTATTATGTATTGAGACATTCTTCCTTATGTTCTATTTTGACTATGAGGGTGAGCCCGGTTGCTTTGACTTGACCTCCGCTCTTATTTATGTAGTAGAGATGTTGTTGGACATGCTATATATCTATGTTACGAGCCTTCACTCTTTTGTCTCTTGATGTTGTTGATATGCAAGCTTTCCCTTAGTCCCTTGCCCCTAATTTCAAATCTTTTATGTTATTTACTTGCTTCTAGGATCAAGGATGTGCGATGATATGCTAAGAAGCTTGTTTAGGGTCCCTTCGGGTATTCCATTCGTCGGTCACGTCTAGGCCCTAGGCTTGGGTCCTGACAGACTTATCCCTTAGACCCTATCCCTTATGTGATGTTATTGATAATGATGAGAAGTGTTGAAAGTCCTAAAGTCCCTATTTCCCCATAGCTTGAGTCCTACTTAACCTCCCCTTAGTACTTGCTTGTTATCTGATTCATGCAAATCCTTTTCCCATAACATCCCCATAGTATGAAACCAAAGTCCCGCGTCCCCTTAGAATTATTTGTTGCTTGCTTGTTGTAAAATTATGCTTCTGCAACCAAGAATATGCAAACAATATACTAAGAGGCTTATTTGGGTTTCCTTCGAGATTCCCGTTCACTGTATCACGTCTAGTCCCTAGGCTTGGGTCATGACAGAGTAACCCTGACCCTGTCCACTCATCACATGTTACACCTCATCTTTAAATATGAAAAATAGAGAGTTCTAAAGAAAGTTGAGTACACTGCCACAGTACTCAATAAGTATCATTAAATTTCTTTCACTAAAAGTTGGAACAAATAGTAGTTTCATCATCCTGTAAATACGTAAGACCAATCAAAACCAACTGAAAAGCTAAAGAGGTTCGACCCATGTGCGGTGGATGTGATTTCAAAAGTCAAACGAAAATGAATACGACAAGTTAATATTTTATTTGAAATTCAATGCAAGTATTATTTGACATAAACAAAATACATTAATATCAAACCACGATTAATTTTACATTTGAGATGAAGAATCAAGTGTAAATTTATTGCAGCTCAACCTTATAAACGTTCAATTCCATTAGCAAAGTAACTTTTTAAAAAATAACCAAATCCTAAGAATATGAATTATTTTATGCTATTAACCCTAAACATATTTAAATCTTTTATATTTTACTAAGAGTATCACCCACGCTGACGGAAGATCTAACATCAAACAGGCGATCAACATAGCGACAAGTATCATATAACCTACTGGATGCAATATGACATGGGAACAAATTTAATTTGTTCATACATATGGGCATAAACAAAGAGGATGTAACTAACAACTATTAATGGTGGTGTGAATCGTCAATGCCTATTCTAATATTGGAATGTGTTTTCCAAGAGGAGGAATACTGATGACCTGAAAAATCAACATATAAATAAGAATCAACTAACAATGGGCAGACTCAGTAGTGAGTATCAAGGGTAGTGTTGAAACTTACAATTCTTTAACAATGGCGTAAACTGTAGCCAATACCTATTCAAATATTTCAATGTAATTTTCAGAAGGATGAACAATGTTGGCCTAGGAGATCAGGATAACAATGTAAACAAAATAACACAATGCAGATGAAGGCTAGTATGAAGACAATAAGCAGTATAAAAAAGTTGAAGTAACGGATATATATGCATTTTATGGAGAAGTTTGATTTGTAATGGGAGACGGCATTCTACTACAGATTGATATAAGCAGAGAAAATTTTGGAGTCACATCTGTGGTGTCCATTGAAAAAATGTCTTGTTTGAAGAATTTGGGAGTAGAGACTTTAGGATTTGGGAGTGGCAACTTTTCGTGCTAGAACGTGAAGGATTGTAAGAGTTTGCAGCGTACGGAGTTTTTAGTTAGGGTTTATTTAATGTTAGGGGTATTTAGGTAATTTAACTTTTAATCTTTGGAGTTTTTGCTTTTAAAGTAACATAGATATAGATATAGATATTGACATACATATACATATAGATGGCTAGTAATTTTCATGATTTCATGACTATTTGTTATTTTTTCCTTGCTTATAGAATTTTGAGTTATTAAGTTGATGGAGGGTTGTTTGGTTTTACTTAAATTTATACTTACTTTATTATTAGTGTTTATTGACTCATGTATCGTATTGATGTCAAGTAATAGATTTGTGAATTGATTTATGGATTACCTCAAGTATGGATTGTTTGTCATGAATACATATGAGTATGCATATATTCTTCAAGTTTCAAAATATTAAAGCTAATTTATAGTATTATCACATTGCATCATAAAATATCCCATGACATGACATGCTCCTAGAATGGTATTGAAGTCAAGAATGAATGAATAAATGAAATATGAGATCTCTCACCTAACTATGAATATGAGATGATAACAACCCCTTAATAGAGGCATAGACAAGACTTGGGAACTACCCTTATGATGATTATTAATGTTCTAAATGCTTATGGGATAGGTTAGCAGAACACCTGTGTAACATCTCACATGTTGAAAAGCCTGAAAATGGTAAAGTTATAGAATTTTGAACTGATTTGGTTTAATGAGCCAATCTACGGCTTGTGGATTGGACTATGGGCCATAGAAAGGTCTTCATTGTTGAAGTCCAAAAAGTAAAAAAAAAATTGAGTTATTGAAATTCATTGTACTAGGGACTTCACAAGTCGTGGATGCGATTATGGCGCATAGACTAGGTCATGAAGGAGGCCTTGAGAAATAAATTTTTTTCTAAATATGAGACAGTTCTACGAGGGCATCTACAGTCCATAAATCAAATTATGAATAATACTATTGGTTCGTGGTTTGAGAGATGCGAATGTTAGTAGCTCAATTTTTGGGACCATGCCTTGTACGAGCTAAATAAAGACCCATGGAGTGTATTACGGGCCATAAAAGTGGTTTCATAGACGAGTCTGGTATTTTTTAAATGAAGGACTTTTTAATCATTTCTAATATGTTTAACTCCAAAACTACATCATTTTGACCCTTCTAACTAACTAATTGACCTAACTTCTATAAAACCTATTTTTATTCCGTTCTAACTCATTCACTTTCATAATCTTCTCCAAAATTCTCAAAAAATTCTCTCTCTAAGAATTCTCTCCATTGAAGCTAGGGTTTGAAGGTTCGGGTAAGAAATTTTCATAATTTTCTTCTTCAAATTTAGAAATTCTCACTTGAGGTATGTGGAGCTTCACTCATGGACTAGATTGATCCATGGAGCCCAACTCAATTCTTCTTTTTTCTTAAAGTTTAAGCATGAAATTCCATGAATTTTTAGGATGACATTCCAAATGATTGGATTATGATTACATGATTATTATGCCTATTTATACACGAGTTATGAAGAATTACATGATTTTTATGATTTCCATGTGAAGCAAAGTGATTTCAAATATATGATGATTAAAGCTTGTTAAATTGATATGGGTTCCTTTACTAATGATCTAAATTGAATTCAATTGCATGATTCCTACATGATTTTCATCTAATTTTATGATTTAGCCTCATGAATCTACACATGGCCCTAATTTCCTATGACAAATTTATGATTTCCATGAACTATGATTTTAAGTATAAAAAATATGTTTTAACGATGATGGTGATGATGATGTTATGATGATGATATGATGAAGAGAGTGACTTAAGACCCTAATGCTATGAAATTCTAACGACTCGCTAAGTCATTTCGAGCACTAGAATTATTTTTTTCTTATAGAACTCTTTTCAAAAAAATTCAACGGTAATTTTGGACTATTTGTGTGACTATAATTATTATAGTGGCTAATAATTGTAGTTAATCAACTTATGGGGTGATAAATGAATTTTTGTTTTAACCTCAAGTCACTTGACCTATATATTAGAATAAACCAGTGGGATATAGTAGTTTTAGATCATAAAGAAAAGAAAAGAAAAGGGAATAGGCGAGGGACATACCTGTGGCCCCGGTGAAACAATTCCTTCAGGTGAGTTCTAAATCTAATTCTTCAATTAGTAAGTAAAAATTAGCAAGTATATGGATACAATGCATTATTTCAATTGAAAGAAAGTGGATATTACAGATTACTGGAAGAAATTGGTCATAAAAATTGTCATTGTTGCTTGTTTGGACGTTACTGGTTGTGGGACCTTAGGGTAATGTTTTGAGTGTTGTAGATTGGAGAGAAAATAAGGTGGTTCCCTTAACGTTTTGGCTGCTGCAGATTTTAGAGGAAATCAAATCAAGACAATTCAACTTTGAATTGTTCTTCCGATTACACGTTATGGTCTTAAAGAGGCGTTATATTGTTGGTCATTCACAGGTTATATTTCATAGGTTATTTACTGAATAATAATGACGTGATGATAGTGAGAAAGGAGATGGAATTAGAAGGTCCTTAAATTAGTAGTCATTCCCTCTTCTCAAAAGAAAATATGCTTTCGTTTGAAGGAAATTCTTATTAGGTATTGTTGTCGTGCTTAAAGTTATGAATAGTGTATTTGATTGGATTTTGAATTTCTTTTATTATGATCTAAATTTTGGAGTTTGAGATACAAGTATAGTAATATAAATGTCTACGAATCAGTATATTTACCAATATTGCATATTTGATAGATTGGAAACATTCGGAAGCTTTACGAAAAGGCAAGGCAAAATCTTGAGGATTTGTGACACGTGTTCGGCGATTGAGATATGTTAAGACTTTTAGATTTCGTTGAACGATGTTTTTTCTAATTTAAGATTAAAATAATGAAATAGAGAATGGGTAAGGGTGAAAGATGGGGAATCGTACCAATGGTGTGACAGGCATTGGTGCGAGCACCGGTGTTTTAAAGGAAAAGTTTATTGCTATAGGATGATAGATTGTAACCCAAGAATGCCAAAGCATATGGGCATTAGCTGATGTAGTATAACTTAGTTTCTTTATGTGGTTGTGCTTCTTTGTTGAATCCATATATTTGTGATAGCTGAGATGATTATATATTGTACTAATAATTGTGGTACTGTGTCGCATCACTATCCCTCATATTATTGACGTTATATTGTGCATATGTATTGACATGATATTGAGTGTGTGAGGAGATCACTGTTAAAATCTAAGTTGGGCACGTGGAGATTATCTGTGCTGGGGATGGTTGATTTTATGATAGTGCATTGAGATCGTCCACACAGACACGTAGAGATCGTCCGGGTCGGTATATAGACCTCGCGAGTCCTCCATGGGTCACAAATCCTCAATGTATTCCTGACAGGTATTGTGTATATATGATTTAGAGATGACTTGACATTTGAGGTATATCATTTCATGGTGTTGCATTGCATCTCATTATACTCCTAATTTTTTATGATTGAGCTTTATTGGTGATGGATATCATGTGATATTTGATTACTCCTATTTGTTAACACTTGATTGTTAAGTATGGTACGGACTTACAAAATTAGAAGATGATATTTTTATATATATACACCCCTGTTACTACTTCTTTCATTGTTCGTCAATGAGACATGCTGGGTACATGTAGTTTCGTACTCATACTACACTTGTTGCACTCTTCTTGTGGTGCAGATTCAATTCCAAGCACGAGCACATCTCGTGGAGCGGTTTGAGTCCAAGCTTGATTTATCCTGGAGTAGTGGTGAGCTGCTTGACTATTTTGCAGTCCACACCTCCCTCTATCTCATTAGTTATCTGTTTCTTTCATATCCAGATAGGATATTTCTTATGTTTAGACTTGTCATCTTAGTTCCAGACATGCTTCATAGTTTTAGAAGCTCTTGTACTTATGACACCAAATCTTGAGTGGTACTTTAACTTTCCGCATTTCATACTTATAAGTGACTTATTATTGAGGGTATTCAATTGTTACTATCTTTCACATTATATATTACATTGAATTAGTAACTTACTGGGTTGGCTTACCTATCGGCTGGGAGTATAGGTGCCATCATGACTCATGTTTTGGGGTTGTGACAGAAACGATATTGATATGGGGAGTATACCCACACTATATGCAAAGTCATGTAGATAGACTATTCTTATGATATGAAATAATATTTGAAGCTATGATGTCTATCTTACAAGCTATGAAAGTATGATTTTGATAAAGTATGAATTATGTTGAAAGCTATGTATACGCATGATTTTGTATTTGGTGGGATTGACTTAGCACCAAGTGAGTTTGTGTGAGAGGAACTATCCCCAAGGGTCCTTATATAAATCCTCAAGTTTATAACTATGTGCCACAATAGGTTAATGATTATGCACCTATAAGGCTAGCTAATGGATCCATTTAGCATTATGTTCATGTGATACTCACTGTTCTAGATAGATGCTAAAGGGTGAGGTATTTATGTTCATTTGATTCTCACCATACTAGGATAGAGCCTATAGGGTGAGAGTTGGGTCTACCTTGGCAAAGTAGATTTCTCTTTCGCTCGGTGTAAAGAGAACATTGAGATTTCATGTAATAGTCCTCAGAGTCTTATTATGTATGCTAGGTGATCAAAGATGTTATGATGTTTCTACTCATGATTTTAAACATGTATTGATCATTCATATCTTGTCCTTATTTTATTGACTATAATTATGCATATTGATATTATGTTATGATGTTCCTTGGTGCTTGATATTTTCCTACATTACATACTTGGTACACTCCACATACTAACGCATACTTCTTTGTCTACATGATCTAACCATGTAGGGGTGGGTGACGACGAGATTATTCCTTCATTTCATGGCTAGAGTTGGATTTGAGCTTTTGAAGATTGTTGTGAGTTTCTATGCTTCAAGCACAAGCCTAGTTCATGTTATGCTTTCATGTTGATACTTTATTATTTCATTGTTATTCTATCTTGTGGGTGAGCTATTAGCATGTTCTAGATCCCGCCAAGATCTTTATGAAGAGGCATGTTTTGGACTAAAGATGTTACAATTTCCCTAAGGAAAAATTATGACTTTGATATTGATATATTCCGCTTACTTACTCTCATATGAATTGCTTACTTTACCCTATGAATGCTTGTGATATGAATAAGATGCTTGGATAGAGTGCCTTTGGGTGTCACGTTCTCCTTGTCACATCTAGGTTCTAGGTCCGGGTCATGACAACCTCTCCATGTTAATTGACTCTATAATTCATGCTTATGATTATTTTGTGAGAGTTTTACTTAGCACCGAGTAGACCTTGGGATGAATGCAAAAGTTTCCTGCTAGAAAAGGCATGAGACAATTAGTAGAATCTCATTGTTCCATAACTACATGCCACCGTAGAAAATAGGGGTTATCCGCTAGTACAGGTTGAATTCTAGACTACCCATTAGTAGAGTCTTGCTCACTAGCTAGATTTAGTGGATTTACTTAGGCATCTAGAAGGTCACCTTGGCAAGTGATCTCCCCCTTCTTTAGATGTAGGGGAAACATCAGGACTCCATGGTTTAGCTTATATGGTTTATGTCCATTAAAAGTTACTATTACATATGTTTATGGTCCCTTATTACTATTAATGGTATTTTTCATAAAGTTATATGATTTTCTCTTCAAGTATGCAAAGTGTTCGTCATTACGATTACTAATGTCTCATTCATAGTAAGATGTCCCTTCCCTTAAAGCAATACATTTTTTTCTTGAAGGTATTACTATTTTACTTGCGCCTTTATTCTAAGTTTTAAGTATTTTACCATGTATTCAATAAGCGCATGTTCCTTACCTTCCAGATGCATTATCTTAAGTTCCATGCTTAAGTAATGTCTTAAATGATCATGTTGTTCGCTAGTTCATGACATGTACCTCATTGCATTGCATACCCACATACCAGTACATTAACAGTACTAACTCATATTTTTGCCAACATGATTTAACCATGTAGGGTAGGATGTTCCTCCTCCATATGGCTAGCTTGGGATTGTTGAAGGCGAGAGTTGGTAAGTCCTCTAGTTCGTGGACAATATCCTAGTTTTTTTCATAATTGATATATTAAGACCTTTGGATTATTTAGTTGTATTTCTTTTGCTACATTCTACTTAAGGGTGAGCTTGAACATGTCTTAGTCTCCGCCAAGTCTATGTTAGAGGTATTGTTGGACAAAGTATTAAGAGTCTATGTTTTAAATTTTCTTTACGGATTTCATGTTGATTCTCTCTTAGCCCCACTTCCCATTTAAATTTCGTGTTTATGTTCAAACCCTGGAAAATGTTTGATGTATGCTAAGAGGCTTGTGTGAGATGAATTCGGGTTCCTCATTCATCGTGTTACGACTAGGCCCTAGGCTTGAATTGTGACAGATTTCTTACGAACCCTTTCCATGCATTATGCCCTAATTTTCATTAAGAATTATGATCATACTTTGATGAATATTTTATGCTAGCTATATGAAAATGATAAATTTCGTTTTATGATGTTTCTCTAAAATAATGAGTGATTGTGAAAGAATTTCTCACGTATGAATTATAGTGTAGGTTTCTCACCTACTTATGGATTCCTAATGATAAAAGAAAAATTCTCACATTATGTAAATCACTATGAAATGAGCTACTCTATGACTATGGTTTTATGAAAGAGATTGATAGTTAATTTTTACCTTTTCATATGTTATGCTTAAGAATTTAAATATCTAATCACGTTGGGATTTGAGTTAGCACTAAGATGGCTTTGAGGTGGAAGCTTGGTAAGGGAGTCTCTAGTAGTAATTCTTGCCTCATAACTATGTGCCACTGTAAGTTGTCTTAATTGACTTAGCTAGTGCATCCACATATAACAAATATTATTACTTTTTTATAAGGCAAAGTCTACCTTGGCAAGTAGTCTCTCATTTCTCCTATGTAGAAGTAGCATCGTGATTCTATGTTATAAATCGCATGGCCTTATTATTAGTTATCATTAATATTCCATAAATGAGTATGTTTTATGATTTATCTTTCTTTCAAAGGTTCCTGTTATGATTCTTAAGATGCATTGACCATATTTACATATTAATCATCACGCTTCAAAAGAAGTTTTATCATGTTTTATTTAACTAAATCACAGAGCACTACAATTTTATGATTTTCCTTAAATAACTCACATACTCAGTGTAATTCATGTACAGACGCATACTTATATCTATATTGTCTCATAATATAGGTTCTGATGTCTCTCATCCTCCACATGGCAAGTAGCAGCTTTATTCAGATACTCGTAGTTGGTGAGTCCTCATGATTTCAGGACATCCTTTACACTTTAATAAGACTTTTCTTTATTTCTATTTTAGACTATGTAGTGAGCTAGGGACTGTCCTGACTACATATATGTAGTAGAGGCTTTTGGATATCTGTTAGATGTTGGGTCGATTTTGTTCATTCAGAATTTATCTTCTTTTTTTATGTTTTTAGACCGTTCGATTATTTTGTTATGCTTCTCTATTATGATTACTTTTAATTTAGTATACTTATAAATGTCATGTGGTTCACTTGGGGTCCTTTGAGATTTTGAGTAACGTATTACGACTAAGGTAAGCTTGGATCGTGACAATATTACTCGTTCGGCGTTTGTCAACATGAGCATTGGCTAAAACGAGCGACATATATAGGTCACAGTTGCCCACTAACAACAGAGACTCTTTGATTCTCGACCAGGATTGTAGAAAATGTGATACTAGTTTGAAAGAAATATTTTATTCAAACACTTACAAGCTCTTGAATCTTATTGAAAGTTCTCTCTAGTACTTTCTATATCTACTATTTCTATCTGTTGAAAATAACTAGCAACATTCTTATTTATAATACCAAGAAATCAAATTCAAGTAAGGCTAGAAAACTTATTCCTATACGAACTAGGACTAATAAATTATAACTAGACATGAATTACATAAATATCAAAATAACAAATCCTAAACAACTTAAGATTCCTACTCCAACTTTTAATTATTATTCCAACAAAATTACTATATTTGTATATGACCTTGTTGCATCATATGAAGTGTATCTTAAGCATAGTGATTTGATTGACAAAAGTCAACAGTCAACTAATGTTGAACTAATAAACAAAAAAAAAATACAAGTAACATTGCCCCTATTGTATTTCGCATATGAGTTTGTATGTGTGCCATTTTTTATGTGATAGTTGTAAAATATATTGAAATGATCCGTAAATTGATCCTGTATCTACATGATTTCAGTTAGACACAGATATTGTATGTGTGCGGATACACTTACCGTGCTTGTGAATATAGTATATTTTTGCCACAAATACAGTATTTTATGGTATATTTACAATGAAACTATCTATATGTTTCGTAATTAAGGGTGAAATCATCATCATATACAAAAATTCTTCTTCATGATATACCTGATTTTAAAATAAATAAATAAATAAAAGAAACGTATAAGAGTAGAGGAAGGAAAAATGAGGAAGATTCAAACAATAGAATAGTAAAAGGCATAGGTAAAGTTAATTTGTTCACAAAATACTCACAACTTTGATGGTAAATGTACGGTCATAAGCCAATTTATATCCCTACGTACCAATCTAGTGTCGTCAGATAAAATCATTTGTGCAACACCACATTTCATCTAATGAACAAAGTATATGATCTTCAACTGAGTTAAAAATGTTAAAAGAAATTAATTATGAGGGTTTTATCAATTACAATACTGTCTCGAAGATGGTAAATGGATCAACCAACAAAATGGTATTTATTTGTCAATCCCTAATTTGCTAACAATTGATGATGAAGGAGAAGAAAACATTCATCACAAGGTGTGTTTTATGCAAAGGAAAATAATTATCACAAATCGTTTACCCAAAAAGTAGGTCATTTTCAAGCAACTAATCACCAAATAATGGTTCCTTAGAGAAATATCCTCCATTAGAAAGGGAAAACAAGAGTGTTTGCCCTTATGTTTGTAGTGATTGGATATTGAGTGAAATAAAGTTTTTTCTGCGAATTATTATGAATAATAACAGAAGGTAAAGTTCGAGATGAAAGACGTCCTTTGTATATGCAAGAATCAAAGCACACTATGTAGCTGAATGACAGAGTAAAAGGTGGAAAATGCACAAATTCTTCATTAACTCTTATTTTTAAGAATTTTCATGACTTTTATTTTTAATAATCTTTATTATTTCTATGTCTTTATTTTTAATAATCTTCATGACTTTTATTTTTAATAATCTTTATTATTTCTATGTCTTTTCAAATTCATAACCCTAAATAATATGTTATAATATTATTAAATCTTTAAAGTCGATAAATAATAGATGTGATATCCATTGTTTATAACTAAATCAATTGAAGCTTATTATTACATTCAAGTTCTTTTTCAAATAACAACCTTAAGTCTTGAGGTACGCATTTATTTTTTAGTTAGTTTTTGTAATATGAAATTTACATGTTTTCACTTATTATTGTTACTATTATTACTATTTTCTTTAAATATTCAATCTTTATATCTCATATTTTATTGTGTGCTCAATTGTTATTATTTATATATATAACTCTCATACTTCTTATATTCATAACTTCTAAATATTTAGTTAAAATATGTAAAATATCTTTTAATATTCCTCCATTTTTATCCGTACAAATCTATCTTTTTTGTTTCATATGATCCATATCCAAGTTATCCTTCTCATTTTATAAGTAAAATAGCGAAGTCTCTTTCTCAATATTGTACTATGCGATCATGCTTTACTTTAGCTCAATAAAAAAGGCTATATGGGAAATCAGAGAAAAACCATCTGATATATATTGTGTCCAATCATACAGAAAAAAGATTTGATCAATCAAAAAAGGAACTTAGCAATCCTAGTGGTGTTACAATATAAGATGACTTTTGAGCTGGCTACAAAATAGACTTGAGCATGAGAATGGCTGCAACAATTAGCTAACACAACTATACCCACTTTGACTGTTGTTTGACATTTGATCATGCTTTACTCTGGCAAAAATTCTTCATAGAGCTGGACCCTTTATAATACAACATAGAATGCACGTACAACATATTTTCAGCGAGTGACAAAAGGTAACGCATTGAAATATACTGACAAGCTTTTATCTATCATGTTCTGCTTAATCTTACATCTCTTTAGTAATTCCCCAAGTTTGTCAGTTTCTTTCATTTCCTTAATCGGAGGTTCACTTGGACCTTCATTTAGATCTTCCATTGTATTATAACTGGCTTTTACAAATTCAACATGCCCGACATTCTTTCGATGCTCCATTTCATTGCCTGCGCCAGTTGTGGGAAAATCTTCGATATGTGAAGTCATACCTGGGCAAGGTTGGAAAGCTCTTCCTTCCCCATCAAGCATAGCACATCCAAGAAGAGGCATCCGTCCAGCTTCAACCATTTCATCAAGAGATGGATGTGGCAAATGATAAAGTGACTGTGCAGAGTCTTCGAGTGCCACAGCTCCGGGCATTGAAGCGGAAAAATCATGCTTCATCAGGATATACACTGAAAAAGATGTATCATTAACTAACTTCATCAACTGCCAATTGAATGCCCGTTGGAAAATCATAACCCAGTTTGGTACAATGTAGTAGTGTGAGTTCTGGAGTTGAAGCTGCACAAACTTCTGCATCATAACACCTGCCTCTTTTTCTGCATGTGGCAGTATCATCAACTTGGTAATCTCTGTGAAGTAATTTATTAGACAACTTTGAAGTTGTAATATCTGGTTTTCAACATCCACATTGGAACCTCTATGTAACCAAGAAGTATCATCTATAAATGATGGAAATTTGCAGTTAGATATTGCATGCACAACTGGTTCAATTCTTGGAGCTAAGCTCCATCCCAGCTTTGGCAAGTGCTGGGTCACAGCTTCGTGTTCATGGCTATGTTCCTCCAGCAAACCTATTTCAGGACAGGGCCAACAGGTAGGATTAGCATGAGCTGCAGCAGCTATTTCCCTCATTGACTGATCTAAGGCCTCATTAAAGGCTGAGATACAATTGTTTGGACCCACATCACAAGCATTCATTTCACCAAGAACCCCAAGCAAAGAATTCAAATGGCAGAGAACCAGTTCTCGGGTTTTTACACACCGGAGAACTGGTTGTGGTGGTGATTCACTTGCCAGCCACTTCAGTCCTCCTCTTAATTGCTCATCACTGAAAAACCCATTCAACTGGTCCATCTGCTGGTTTTTTAGGTAAACAACGGTAAAGGAATGAAGTTTTGATTTGTGGACTTCATGTAGCTCCAGTTCTTTTACTATAGTGGAAGGATCTGCATTTTCCTTGCACAGCTCACTTACGATCAAAAGGGGTAACTGAGAACCAGAAGGTACAGACATCAACAGTTTATGAAGCTGATTTTTCTGAAGAACCCATGGGATACTTTCTGACAACAGGAAGAGAACTGCACTTGCACCTGCTACTGTCTCATTAAGATTCTCAAAATTGGTGTACTTGATAACTGACAAACAACAAATAAGGTCCCCGCCTGATTCGTTAAGAAGCCAATTCCTCCAAACAGAGAGGCCTGGAGACGTTATTAGTGTATCATTTTCATCTTCTCTTGCAGGCATGAGCTTGGAAAGCAACCATGACTTAGCATTCAACTGGTCCATGCCGTTTTTTGGGTTCAGATTGTTTATATTATCCTGACAACAAATTATTACTTTCCAGCAAAGGCATCTGGCAGCTGCATTTTTTCCATGGAGAGTGGTGGCAACTACATCTGAAACATTCAGCCTTGACCATGATCTTTCCTGAGTTTGGTACCATTTCGAGACAGCACGATCAATGTTGAACTCGACTGTAGTGCTATGTTGCTAAAACGAGGAGGAACAGTAGCAAATATCAGTGAAAATAATTTGACCATAAAAGTGCTCAAGGATGACGTGTATGCACATCCAATTTCAAACACACAGATAGCAAAACTTGTATGTGAGATGGCTACATTCTTGTGCAGAAAGGTGACATGCACATCTGAATGAAATGCCTCAAGGATGCAAGAAGAAATCTATTTTTCCTTTCCTCTCTTTTGCTCCCATGGAACAAGACTAGAGAAATAATTTCTCACCATCAAATAAAAAGTTAATATTATGCAGATGTATAGGGATTTGCAATAAATATTTTAAGGCTGGAGTCAAAGAAAGATGCAGTATAAGTTCAAAACTATTTTGAGTTCATCTTGAAGCTTTTATCTCAACCTTGCCAAATAATCTGATAAAATGACATTTTGTGTAAACATCAAATAAATCTAACATCTGCAAATCTTGAGATTTCAACCAAGCAATTCTGTTTTTTAGCCATGTTTCAATCAACAAAGCAATTCTGTTTTTTTTTTAACCATGTTTCTATCAACCAAGCAATTATGCCAGGGTGGCATTAGATTGATTTTATCTTTTTGTATGTGCTTTTGTGCCTTCGTAAGAGACTAGAGAGAGGCCTCTACCATGGGATCATAAGATGTACTTGAATGTTTATCGAGGAATAGACAGAGATGCTGCCTCTTGTCTGTGGCGTTTGGTTGGGATTCAATCCATTCCAATAATTACCCTTTGTTGGAAAATTCAGGGAGGAGGTTGTCACTCTCAAATCACTCAGATTCTATTTAAAGACAAGTGAAGAAATGATTTTCTTTACTTCATTCAGCTTTCTTACACAAAATGTAGTGCTGTATGCAGAATTTATGGAACATCTAGCATGTACATAATTTAATTCCAAACTTCATCACCCCCCTAGTCCATGAGCAAAACAATCTATGCATTCTACGACTTTTTTTTATTTATTTGCACCAGGTGTCCAAGTCTCTTGGAGACCCGACTAATCCCAGGGGTACACAGGCCCTCAGCAAGGAGTTTCCCCTATGCACTCCAAGACTGATAGAATAAGTTTCTACTTCACCAGCTGAGATAATTAATGTATCGCCCAAATCAAAATGTTTTTTTTTTCCAACACAAGGTTCGAAGAGATTCTTCGCACCCTTGGCCTACTTTATTGCAAACATATTTCAATCAATTCATAACTATTATGCCTATTTAAACACAGCATATGCTATAGAAGTGGAAGTGGGGAGAAGAATTACACTCAAATGGTTGGAAATTTTAGGGTATCTTATGTAGATGAAATAAGGCTTTCAGTATTCTGGTTGGATTCCAATATGATGCCCCTCCAAACAAATAAAAGCATGAGAAACCTAATAGTTCTCCCATGAAGTGATCGACCCTTCATATGAAGAAATTGGGAAAAGCTTTTTAGCAAGAAAAAAAGACCCAGTAATAGAAGCCTATGCAGCAAGAGGCTAGCCTTTTTTTAAATGACAAGGGAAACCCGTAGTCGCTACTCTTTGGGTGTGCACAGGTAAAATCCCCGCTCCTATGCAATAGCTCGCAAACCACACAGGAAAGGTGACCCGCACTAGGCAAGTCCGGTGCGACGAGCTTGACTCAGAAGGCAAACCGCTTGCTTTCGCTGGTAAAGGGTTTTGATCTAGAGACCTCCAACATGGAAGCCCCAAGCCCAAACCACTAGGCCACCCCGAACAGTAGCAAGAGTCTTAGCTTTTAGTAAATATCTAGAAACATCAGACTTGATCAATAATAACAGGAGTTACTGTGACTAGCAGAGAGATTTAGGGGTCGTTTGGTATGGTGCAGAACAATAATGCCAAGAATAATATATTAGTAATGCTTGTGTTAGCTATGCTTGCATTATTTATGCTGAAATAATTTCATATGCAATGTTGGGTTTGGTGTATTAAAAATAGCATGAAAAGCATAATTTCTTTTTTTAAAAAAAAGTTTGTTCACAAAAATACCCTCCACAATTATGATGGAAGGGATATGGAAAAGGTTTTTGAGGGACTATTGTGTTTTTAATAGAACCCATTGCTTTACTAATATTATGAATTTTATGCATTAGTTATACACACCTTAATACAAAATAGAGTGTAAGACTAATGCTTGATTGGAAAATAGTAACAAACAAAGTACTAATAATACAAAAAGTTAATGCATGCATTTTTTCTAATATACTTTACCAAACAACCCCTAAAGAGTGTAAATTTAGAATACTGACTAACATTTAAGATTTTAAAATAATAGCTTAAAATGTTATGTTGATTAATTAGTCCAAAATAAGTCAAATTAAATTCAAACTAGAAAGATTAGTAGATAGCATATCAGTTTGAATCTAAGTTGCACAGACTCTTCACTTTCGGTGTCACCCCCGTGTTGACATGACGTGTGTGGGTATGGTACCCATGCCCGATCAGGTCAACCAATTTAGGGCACTTAGATCAAAGTAGATGAAGAAATTCCAGACCGGTTTAATTAAAAAAAGGCCAAACTAGTGCACTAAAACTCTTGCTATGTGCAGGGTCTAGGGAATGATTGAACCAAAAGAGTTTATTGTACGCAGCCTTATCAAGTCGGACAAATTCAATGATTTCGGTGATCAAAACAAAAGCTAATTGAAGAAAATAGAATACCTTGAAATTTATCACCCTTTTTCTATCTCCTTCCAAGGATCTTAATCAGTTTTTTCTTCTCGGATTTTCCACATAGTATCTCATAATTAAGGGTTTAAAAGCGCTATTTTTAGATATTTAAATTATTTTAGCCAGCCCCGGATTTTCCACATAATATCTCATAATTAAGGGTTTAAAGCGCTATTTTTAGATATTTAAATTATTTTAGCCAGGCCCCCCATCTGTATAAATATTTGGATCAATATCCTCGAATCTTAAAATTAAGATCATGAAGTATTCGACCTCTAGATTAGTACCTATACCAGACTCCAAGCAACACGGGTTTGAATTGAGAGAGCGGAATGCTGTAAATTCATGTAACATCTTTACAATTATAATTTTTTTTAAATATGTTTAATTGAGCCAAGGATCTATTGGAAACCACACCTATAGTCTCTACCTTCTCAAGATAGGGTATGATTGTGTACACACCATACCCAGACTCTACTTGTGGATTACCCGGATATGTTAATAGTTGTTGTTGTAACATCTTTAGGACTAAATAATCCGCCATTTTACCCTTTAAAATTTGAATTATTAGAATATGTAGTCAGATGATATCACCTAAACTTAAAGATAAGTTTTATAAAATGGTAATTAAATCGTCTTTGTTATATGGGGTGGACAGCGAACCAATCAAAAACTCACATGTTCAGAAGATGCATGGCGCGGAGATGAAGATGTTGAAATGGATGTGTGGACATACTAGGAGTGATAAGATTAGGAATGAGACCATCCGAGATAAATTAGAGATGGCCTCTGTGGCTAACAAGATGAGGGAAGCGAGACTGCGATGGTTTAGACATGTGTAGAGAAGAAGTATTGATGCTCCTGTTGGGAGGTGCGAGAGGTTGGATTTAGGGGGTTACACGAAGGGGTAGAGGTAGACCAAAGAAGTATTAGGGGAGGTGATCAGACAAAATATGGCGAAACTTCATCCGACCGAGGACGTGACCTTAGATAGAAAGGAGTAAAGGCCGCGTATTAGGGTAAAAGGCTAATAGGCTAGTAGGGGTAGGTTGATGTATGGTCGTGTGATATAGTAGGTTAGTAGGATAAGTTGTGCCTTCATATCCTGTGTTGTCATTATCCGTCTTATATTTGTTACTTTTATCGTATGTACATACTATCATTTGTTTTTCATTATTAGTCGTTTTCCTTTTTATCTTTTCTTTTCCCTTTTTTCCATATCTAGTATCTTCGGCTTATCGGGGCTTGATTTTTGAGAGGAGGGTTTTCCAGAAACAACCTCTCTAGCTAATATATGGTAGTGGTAAGGTCTGCGTACATATTTACTCTCCCTAGATCCCACGTGTGGGATTCCACTTGGTATGATGTTGTTGTTGTTGTTGTTGTTGTTGATGTTATGATATTATGAACTGAGAGGGAGAATTGGTCATTTTAAGAAAGACGTCAAGTAATTTTAGATCGCCAAAATTGGAGGCAAGTTAAGTTTTGGCCAGTGGGCACAAACAAATCCTGAAAGACCAGAAAATTCACTATTTTTCTCATGTTCTATTGAGCCAAATATCAGTTTTCACCATTACATGGAAAATAAAGCGAGAGAACAAGATGAACCAGCACTACCTGCAGCTTCAGCGTCGCCAGTAAATTCCTAAGAAGAATATTGATTAATAGGTAATGGTTAATTACTGACTCACCAATTAAAGTAAATAGGGATTGTATCACTCAATATTCATAGAAGTAAATAGGGGTCAGATCACTCAATACTCTCAGGTCACAAACACTCCATCCTTCCCATTTTATGTCACAGATTGTCCTTCAGGAAAATACTAGTTGTTACTCAAAACCTATGTTAATTAATTAAAAAAATATCAAAATGCAACTTCATAATTCTCCGTTCATAATCAGATTTTCATAATTAAACTAAGCAAAAAAATCATTTGACCTCTAACAAAATATGATACATAAAATGAACACAGTAAATTATAAACCTGACCTTCAAAATGCAAACTGTCACAAAGATTAGGACACATTAACTAGTCATCCAGACAACAAAATATAGTGCATCTGATCGGTACAGATGTATCCATTAATTTTTCAACCTTTACACTTGTATTTAAGGCCTAATAAGACCAGCTTCAACTAGAAAAGGAAAATCAAAGGTGGATGCAATCATGACTTAGTTGCCAGCATGGATTTGGTCTAGTGGTAACAGCACAAATGTGGGTTAGGTGGACATCATGTGTTCGAGTCTTGACGCAAACAACAGCCTAGAATTTAAGGAAGAAAATAGAAGGTTGGCCCATCATCCACCATGTTTCAAACCATGCACCACTGACCCTCGAGGATTTCTCGGCTATCAAATCAGGTATGATGATTTAGTTAAACTGTTTACTGTTCATGCTGTACATAGAAAAATAAATTAATTTTTATTACTGGATACTGAGGCTGCACCAACCCTGTATCATGAGAAAGCATGGAGGCAGAAATTTAATTGGACAAATCTGGAGAAAAAGAAGGAGATTTTCATCTCTACTTACAATTCTGTTGGGCCACATTGGAACTCCAAGAGAGAGCGCACTCAGAGCAGCTTTCGATGCTAAATGCTTCTCCGCTCGCATCTCTCTTTTCTTTGAAGAACATCGCTTCCATTTCCTGTGAATTGACAAGGTAAGCAGAGAAACAAGGGTAAATACAAAGCGGATATGAGGTCCATGTAGAGCAAGCTGCACCTAATAATCAGTTTAAGTTTTGCCTCAGCAACTTCTTCATCATAATAACTTGCTGCTAGTTCATTAGTTGCAGCTTCCTCACCAGTGATTACCAGTTCTTCATCTTCATTCTCTTCGTCAGACATGTGCTTCAATTCTGTGTCTTCTACGAGAGAATTAGCTGGCAAAACTGGAGATCTCCCCCTCTCATCTCTGGCAGGTATAAATTGAAGGGGCATACTTCTTGCATCAAATTGTGCAACTTCATCATTTTTAGGCTTCCCTGAACTCCCAACTCTTGCTTCCAGCTGCACTTCGGGTTTTTCTGCACTCCGAACTCTAGCTTGTTCCTGAACCTCAGGGGAAATATGAGGAAAGAATACCGAAGGACATGGAGGAGCAAGCAGACTTGACGCTGCATGACTAGGAGAAGCCTGCAGACTTTCATATCTGATCTTCTGATAAAATTCTGTTTTAGTAACTGGAATCGCCTTTATTTCATCTTTTGGAGATGAAACAGTTTCATAATCAGGCATGTTCTCCTCGATGGACAGTGAAGAATTATCAGGCTCGAGAAATTGAACAGCTGTAGGTTTTTTCTGAAGATCCTTATCCAACAGGGGTTTTGTTTCTTTCTCCAACACTGACTCAACATGCGGAACTGAAACATCCTCATATATTGTCCTTGATTTTTTTTTATGGACAAGTTTTGAGCACTTGACAGGATAGTCATTGTCAACTTCCATAAATGGACCTTCCTTCACCATATATGGTTCTTCAAACTCCTTCAATGAGAAACCATAATACTCAAGAAGGCCTTCTATGTCCTCTTCCTGATAAATATTCAGGAGCAGAAGTTACTCCACTCAAAAGCTGTTATATAAGAACACAGCCAACAAAAAAATTCAAAAATTACCTCCATCCCAAGCCACTTGGCAACTTGGGCAACAGGGATGCCTTGGTTATTCTGCAGGCCAGAGTGTAAAGAAGCTAGGGCCTGGGTTCGTAACTGGAAACAACAAGGAATTGAAATGCTTGAACACAACATAAATCTTCAAACAGGCGAAATATTTAAAATTTTGCCCGTATAACTATCATCAACAGAAACAATTGCCAACATACACAAGCATAAAATCAGTGTAGCAAAGGAAAACACTTTCAAGCTCTCTATTGCCTTAAGTCACTTGTAGTGGTCCTTCTTATTTACTATGCCAAAAGAAGGCATGAATTTTTTGGTAAATAATGGCAATATTCAATCAGAATGAAATGCAGTCGAATATAGAGAATTCATATAACTGAGATCCCTTCTTTCTATTTTGATTTATTTTATTTCATTCCCATTCTCCTTTCTCCGAAAAAGGGCCTAATCCGCCTGAAATTGAGGCATAATTGATTGGTTGAATTATTGAATGACAATACGGAATTGGACAGAAGGATTGATAAAGTCAATTGATGTCACTACTTAAATTAAAACACTACAAAAGTGTCTGTAATACCTTTGTGAAATGAGCATGCATTAAGCAAGCTTGAAGATAGGTGGCCCTTTTTGCAAGCCGAAAGAAAGCAATAAAATTACCAGTCCTGCAGGCCCTGAAATTGTGAAAGAAAAAACATAGGTGACTTAGTGGCAAGGTAATTATAAGGTAAATTGTGAAAGAAAAAGCATTCTTAGGTGACTTAGTGGCAAGGTAATTATGAGGTCTCCTAATGATGAAATGATGAATCAACCTTGCGACATCACGGGCAAAGAGAACTTCTGGGGTTTGCCGCATATCCGCTGTCATCTTTGCTAAATCAAGCGAAAGCTCTGCAGGTTCAACCTAGCACAAAAATCATACTTCCACAAAAAGAAAAACACTCAGAAAACAAATTCAGGAATATGCTGAATCTGTAGTTGACTTACTTTATAGCCTGGATGTTTATCAAGCTTTAAAAGTGCATAATAACCTCTGAATTCTTTCTCAGTTTCCACATTTATTCCTCTCTTCCGGTGGTCATCATACAATTGAAATAGTTCAACTGATGTTTTGTTCATCTGTTCAATATTGAGATGTGCATCAAATCCCTCAGAAAAACCCTCTCCTCTCGTGCATTCACATAATTCATGCATGGCAATTATATGGAGCCTTATCTGAAACAAAAATGATAGGCAATAAAATTATAATTCATTTCAAAACTGAGTAACATCACTAAAATCAACAAGATCATTTAGGTGTGTTGTTTTGTGCGAGATTAAGAAACAAGCTTCGGATGAAAAATGCTACTGCAAGGAACCATAGCTCCTTCATACTCAAGTCCAACATGGTAACCTATCTGTAAATTAAGCTAATTAAAAATCAAATATCTCCATTGGTAGAATCAAGAGAACATAATACTATTTGCTAAACTATATAACCATAGTACTTTATTACAACAATACATCGCTTGTATGGTTTGTGAGTAAAATGCAATGATTAATTATAAACCAAATTATACAATAACAATATTACCCGGATGCCTCAAAGGCTCCCGCCCATTGCGGGGTAAGGGGAGGTCGGATGTACGCAGCCT
>JAPFFP010000012.1:11387047-11397148 GCA_026153255.1 Solanum medicagineum | reverse complement strand
ACTAACTGCTACTTCACAATTGAAAGAAGCGCAGACAGTTTAAAGAGTCATTTTGCTTTATTCCATCATACCCCAAATGAGGAAAATAACGATTAATTCCCGAACTACTCAAATTAAAAAAGTCTAGCCGTATTCCCCGGCAATGACTCCAAAATCTTGATGTCGCCCATGTTACACCTCCTCTTTGAAGGCTAAAGTGTCATTTTCAAGAAATATAACCTAACCAAGGCTAGGGTCGAACTCACAGGGAATATGGTAGACTTAGAAGAATTTAAAGCAATTCGGGTGGATTAACCTACTTATATCCCCCAAAGAGGGAGGGGGGTTGTAATAACAATGAAAAGTAATTCTAAACCAAGACAAGTGTGAAATAAGTATGAAGAAGGGTATTGTGTTCCCCATGATATTGTAACTTGGTATTACTAGATAATTGAATTCCTTTCCTGTATGTAGCATGCAAAACAATAAGTTAAGTTCACCAAACCCTTTGATCCAGGAGAGAGGTGAATTTCATTACGTGATTTGATCCATCCCCATAGTGTGACATTACTAACCCTTACCTATTGTTCCAGGACAACCTCCCCTTAATTTAGTATGGTTGATTTGATGAGAAACATGAATAGAATCCTGTTAATTATTCTCTTTTCCTATTCATTACTACCTTGATCCAGTCAGTAATACTAGGCGAGTTCTAAGGTTGGCCACCAATAAAAATCATTCAAATCGAAGAGAATTAATTAGTACATGCTTGCATACTTTTCAAAAATTACAAATTATCCAATTTTACCTTGTTAGTTCTTCATGGTTCCGACAATCCTAGTTCTGGATTTAGCTACTCATTATTAGTGTAGATGCCAAAATCATGAATTTGAATAACATAATTGAGCACTTAGATTTAAGAACAATAAATCCAAGCTCTTCACCAAAAATCACAAGATTGAACTAAAAGCACAAAATAATGTTTCAGAACTTTTCTCTCAAGCTCTCTACTGTTCTGTCGTGTTTCCTCTCTCTTTTCTCTGAAAAATAACCTAAAAACCTTTTTATAGTATTTAAAATACAAAATCAAAATAAAATAGAGAACTGGGTTGACAGGCTCTACGGGCACTTCTACGGGCTATGTAATGCTTTACGGCTCGTAGGCGGTGCTTCGTGGACTTCATCTTCAATTCTGGGGTTGACTTCTACGACCCCCTTCTACAGGTCGTAGGGGGGTTCATTTGATCACTTTTCAGCAACTCCCCACTTTCTGATCCTCAGGGCACGATACCAAGTCTGCGGCTCATACAATCTTTTATGGCTCGTCTGCATGTTCATAGACTCAACTTTAGAAAATCACCCTTCATTGGAATTGTGTACGAAACCAACTCTATGGCTTGTGAAATTTTCCACGGTCTGTAAAAAGGGTCTCGTATAACCTTAGTTTCTGCAATATCTGTACACTTACAGCCCGTTTGGTAGCATGAATTATTTAAAATAATCCATGGATTAAGATTTAATCCATATAATCCAATGTTTGGTTGCACACTTTAACTCAAATACATCTAATACATGGATAATTTAATCCAACATATGCGGTCTTATTTAATCCCTAGGATATCTAGGGTACTAATACTAGGCTTAGTAATACTTGGATAAAGCAACAAAATGACTAAACTACATCTCAATTTCTTTATACAATGGTAAGAAAATAGATTCTGCTCTGATCGTTGTTGCTTCTCTTTTTTCTTTGGCGCGCTTTTCTCTTCTTTAGCGATGGAGAAGGTGTAGCTAGGTTGATTACTGGAAACTAAAAACATCTCCTTTTTCTTTGGCGCCTCCAACTATTTGCTTTTCTAACAAGGTTTGAACTTTTTTTTTCTTTCATTATTGTACCCCAACGGTTCTACTTGGTGTATTGAAATATGCTTGAAAATTAAATCAGTATTTTGTGGATTAGAACTTTTTGTGCTTAGAATTTATCAGATTTCTGCTCATATTGTGTGTATTGATTTTGCCTATTTTTATGAAAAAATTAAGTGCTATTATGGATCTTCAACATCTTTCGAGTACTGAATATATCATTTTTGAGGAGATAATGAGATAATAATTTCTTGTAGTCTTTATTTATTTGTTAATGGCTATTCATGGTCATTCACTAAGAAGACAATATAGAAATAGGTGGGAGATTAGGTACCGTATGAGTGTTCGAATTCCAAAAACTATTTCCCAATTAAATTGTATTATAAACGATAGTGACATTGTATGTATTGATATGTTAAGAATGGATAGAAATGCCTTTCATCATTTAGTTCTATTAACTAAGAATATCAGAGGTTTGACTGATGGTAAATATATGTCAAGTAGTGAAAAACTAGCAATGTTCTTGAATATCTTGGCTCATCATGAGAAGAATAGATCTATCAAGGTTGATTATATTAGATCTGGATGGAGCGTAATTCAAGCATTTAATGAATGTTTGAGACCGATGCCCAAACTAACTCCGCTGTTACTTGTCAATCCTAAATTGGTGCTTGAGGATGAGACTGACAATCGATGGAAATGGTTTAAGGTAAGTGAGATTAATTTGAGCATCTAAATAATATAACAATACAAAAAATATGTTTTGTGTGAGATAACTCTATTTTTCATCGAGTTGTTTAAGTGCATTAGATGGTACTTATATTCACATTAGAGTTCCATCCGTGTGCAAACCAAGATACAGGACAAGGAATGGAGATATAACTACTAATGTATGGAAGTTTGTGATAAAAATCTCAATTTTACTTATGTGCTACCTGAATGGGAAGGATTAGCTGCTGATGGTCGTGTAGTGCAAGATGCTATAGTGTGACGCAATGGTTTAAAAATTCCTGAGGGTATGCCGTGTATATATGACTATATATTCATATCAAAATACAAGAAAAATGGTGTATTTTCTTTTTAAGAAGGTAACTACACATGAAAAGAATAGAAAAGTAACCAAATTATTATATTTATATGATAGGTAATATTATTTATGTAATGGAGGATATACAAGTGGAAAACGTTTTCTTTCACCTTACAGAGGGTATAGATATTGGTTAAGGGATTGACAAGGTGACAACCCTCCACCTCAATGACAAGAGGAACTTTTCAATATGAAGCATGTTAGGGCTCGTAATGTTATTGAAAGGGCGTTTTGTCTCTTGAAAGGGCGTTGGGGGATTCTTAGGAGCTCTTCATGGTACTTCGTTAAAGTTCATAATAGGATTATAAGTGCTTATTGTTCGATTCACAATTTTATCCATAGAGAGATGGATGTGGATCCTGTAGACATGGATATGGAAGAACAAATAGAGAATTAACCTGAATATATTGATGTTGTTGAATTGTCTGAAGAATGGACCACTTGGAGGGATGAGTCGGCTTAATCAATGTGGAATGCAAGACTTAATCAGTAATGACACATTATATTTATTTTTTTATAGTGAAGTTACTTAGCTTGGGCTTTTAAGGTGAGCAATTTAACAAAAATTAAACTTGCTCTTTGTTTCAGTGATCCAATGATGTACTAGTTAATTGGGAGTCTTGATTTCTTTTGGTACTTGAAACTTTTAGAATATGCTATTATGGAATTTGTAATTTCCTTACTATGTTTTACTTATGCTTTATGTGAAGTACTCATCGAAAAATTGTAATGCTCCAAAGTTTCCTACAAATGATCAAACTAAATAGAAGGCACCAGTTAGTACCAACAAAATATAGGTATATGGAGATGAAATTTTGTTTACTAGCCCATGAATGAGAGTCATAGAGTGTCATCTGAGTTCGCATCCCATGTTTGGATGCAAACGTAGGTGATTGACTCCTTACTCCTGATTCTCTCAATGGATAAAAGAGAAAAACTTTGAATCAAGAGGTTTTGATAAGGCCAAGAATTACACCGCTCTAGAATTTGATATTTTGATATATTTTGAAGATTTACTCATATATGTCCTTTGTTGTGTTCATTATTTTGATAGATTGAGATTTAGTTCATGTTCTTATTCGAAGAAAGAGGAGGTACTTTCTCATTCACTAAAGAAGATGCTACTGATAATTTTTCTTTTTTTGATTTCTCACTTGGTATTTGGAGTCTCAGAGAATAATACTTGAGAGTTCCCAGTAAAGACCTTTTCGACAGCAAGCAATTTACTGGTTTGGTTTATGTCTCCATCCAAGCTTTCATATTGCTCAAGATCTCCTTTCCTTTCTCGTTCTGCTCTTTCTGATTCTGCAACAGAAAAAAATTCAGGAACAAGTTTGACATCCTGTGAGAAATATATTATCTGAACAAAGTAAACTTTACTCTTGAGTTTGACACATGAACCAGAAGCTAACTTCTGCTCTAGACCAATAAAAGATCCAGTAAGGATTTTTGGAGGTCATTAGCTTCTAGTTTCTCAAAGAGGGCCACTTATAATCCAAGAATGCTTATTGTAGTTACAAGGAGAACATCGTCATGTTCATGGCACGATCACTATCACCAAACTGTATCTGGAAGTTTCGGTGAGAGAGTGACGGTGTTTGAGTTAAAAAAAGGATAAAAGGATTAAACAAAGATTGGGGATATAGGGTTTATTTTGTAATTTAGTAGTAGTTTCTTCCATTTACTTTTATGTACACAATATTATGTTAGCTAAGAGCTTACACGGTTAGAGAGAACATACTTTTCCTTAAGTTCACGCCTAATTCTTTTTTACACGCCAAACACATGAAAATTCTTTCGACAAAGAGTGGAAGTGGACTTGAATCCAAGACGTCTACTTACTCTAACACCATGTTAAAGTGTGTGAACATATTATTTAAAAGCTTAAACTGTTAGACAGAGCATATTTTAGTACATTTATTCATTTAATTATGTTGTATGTGTATGTGTGTATATATCATTAGTATCTGACTATCACCATCAGCCTGATTTTGCGCCTTAACAACTTTCCACCCAAGAGAAAATGATGTTGTATTTATTGAGTTTAAGGACCCCATCTGTTGTCAGTTTGCTCTCTTTTCTTTTTTACTTTTGGAAAAAGAAAGCATACTTAGTTTAGATCAAATGCAGATGAATTTATGATATTTTCATATGCTTTTGTGGAGTCATAAGTTAATGTGTGCACTATTATTATAATCTTCTCCCTATTTTTTTCATAATCTATTCCACCAGATTATAAATACAAAAACGAGCAGTCAAATATCTTCAGACACGTCAAAAAGATCAAGAAATTCAACTCCTCCCTCGAAGGACATGGATTGCAGCAGAAGAACGGACTCCTATAAATGGATTAAAAGAGTTATGTGTTAATGGTTGGAGAGGTGATAATGGAACCTTTAAGCCGGGTTCCCTAAAGGAGTTGGAATGCTATTTACATAAACATTATCCAAATAGCGGATTGAAAGGTGAACCACATGTCTTATCTAAAATAAGGTGTTGGAAGAAATGTTTTGCGAGTATAACTATGCTAAAGAGCCAAAGTGGATTGAAATTTCAATACAGTGATGAATCTACAATAGTTGATGATCCTAAATATTGGGATGCATTCCTAAATGTAACTAATATTTTATTAAAGATAATATAATTTTTTGTACACTATCTTCCTGATGCTTTCTGAAAGTGTAAGTTAACTGAGTAATATGTTAAAGATTTGTTTACTTTTATGATTATTTTCTAGGTTGATCCGAGTGCCAAAACAATGAATGAAAAAAATGGCCGCTGTTTGTGGATTGGGAGGAAATCTTTGGCAAGGATAGAACAACGGGAGAGTTTGTTGAAGGACCATTAGATGTTGTTGTGAAAATTCAAAGAAGTCAATCTTCATGGCAGTTTAACGACATGAGTTTGGGATTTCCTATTGATCTTGATGGCTTTGAAGAGGCTGGTTCTAGTCATAAACCTAATGTGACTACGGAAGAAATTGAAAATACTGCTGGAGCTATTGCATTTCCAGGAGCATCTCAGAATGAAAATGTTAGAGAATTTGAACTTGAAGAAACTAAATCTCAATAAACCAATAAACAAGGTGAGCATACTAAAAGGTGATCTAATGTCAATGAAAAGGAGAAATGCAGGAAAAGAAAAAGGATCCCAGAGAATGATTCTGAGACATTTCTTAAGGATATGATATAAATTTTTTTACTAATAGTCAAGACAAAAAAAATGGGTACCTTGATTGACAAGATGAGAAATCGTGACCAATCCAATCTGCATGATCAAATTTATTCCATCATTCAATCGCCTATGTTTAAGTTGTACTCCACAGAGCAACGTATCAAAGCAACAATGGTTCTTTGTGGTGATGTCAAAAAGATGGAATTATTTATACGCATGGGTGAACTTGAGCGTCAAACTATGATGTTTATGTCATCAATGATAAACTTTAAACTATGGTAGACATAAAGATAAATGGAAAGTCCATGTTGCTAGTTTTGGTTGAACCTGGAAAGTTTCAAACAATTTATTATTGTGTTAGTTTTTGGTACCTTGGATTATGTCCTATATTGAAAATGATTGGCGTAACATGGACGCAAGGATAATAGCTTTTGTGTAACTAGAATCTATGGAGAAGCTTGTATATGGTGTTACTTGTGAAAACTTAGATGATGCATGTAAATGTGGTTATTTGGTTTGTTTTTGTCAATTGATATACTTGATTCTCGTTTTTCCTTCTTTTGTGTAATACTTTTTTCCTTCTTTTCCTTTATTGTTCACTTAATTCAATGTCAAAGTGCACCTGTACATTTAGATATACTCCAAGTGCCAGGTGATTCTCCTGTGTTCACCAAAGAAATCTTATAAGAAACAGAATGATGCAATTCACAGTTCTGTTTCAAAAGTTCTCTCATGGTAATTTACCTTTTCATTTTGATTGAGCAGTTCTAAACTAAGATATTTTGCAAGATTTAAATGACTTTCACTGAGTATTTGTTCAAGAAAAAATTACTGATGCAGTTAATTGAATTTTGCAGTGGACCGTCGAGGTTTGAGGGTGATAGGCCAAGGTTCGGCGACAGGGATGGGTATCATGCTGGATCTAGAGGTCCACCTAGTGAGTTTGGAGGTGAGAAGGGTGGAGCTCAAACTGACTACTAGCTTGCTTTCAAGGTAATTGTTCTGTTCTTTTTAAATCCTAAAGTGTTAAAGTTATTTTCAAACAAACAATCATATAATAGGATTGTTTACCTGTTATTTGAATGAAATGAACTAAGTTTCTGTTTATCGAATGAGGATTACTTATGTATTCTGTTTTTGTTAAAGGGAAATGGGATAAATGCTATTGTTCGTGTCTTACATTTTCCACTAAGTTACTGTCGTGATAACACAACAAAAAATTAAATTTAATAATCCTAACAGAAATTTGTCATTTCCTACTAAATTCTAATTAGTTGCGGAAATGTTGCCCAATCGAAAATGGCTTTGTCATATTTTTCAATTGTGTTACTAAATGTTATCATTTTCTCATTAACCTTGTTCCCCGTTAGTGCATTTTTTTTCAGATGTATTTATCTACGGATTCATTTTAGTTTGTTGGCCCTACTTTTGTTAGACTAAGTCTATCTGTTCAAATTCTATTTGCTTATCTAATGCTCTAGATTAGTTGCTGCCTTTAGAAATTTTAGTCTCTGAATTCTAAAAAAACAGAGAAGAGTGTTTCTTGGTGTTGATTTGGTTCTCCTTTGTACTGCTTTCTGGTGTTTTGTATTCCTGTGGGAGAACCTAGTTGTCACATATCTATTTCAATATGAGTCTCAGTCACCTGTTATGAAAATTGTATTGGGTTTTAACTGAACTCATATGCTACAATTTGCTATTGAGCATGCTTAGTTTTTAAGATCATCCTTGTTTTTATAACTGCCTTTTTTATTCGTTACTTTCTTGGTGCATGAGTTGATTTTTATTTACATTTCATTTGATTGTGTTGTCTATCCATTGATGCGTGAGAAAGTATCGCAGATAAAATTCCTTTGGCGATATAGGGCGTGGAACTAACCACAGATCATGGTCAGTGTCGCGAAAGATCAACTCATCCAGAAAGTTTAAAGTTTCCTACTCGTAAGACTCCTTTTCCTGCAGCACATAAGAGCTGGTCTGCTTTCTTGGAATGTTCTTGTCGTTTCAATCATATCTAGTATTTTCTACTTTTGGGGATGATTTTTTAAGATGATGTTTTGGGAATGTTCTAGTTATTTTGATCATATCTAGTTGTTGTATATTGTTTCCTGCAATTGAAAAATAACGCCACTCTAATAGAGATTCAAGTTCCATAGGTGAAACTTGAAAACTATATATCACGTAGTTCTACTTATGGTACTGAAACTGCACAGCAGTGGCTCCTATTTCACATGTCGTATAGGTCAAAATGGCGTTAAAAGAACTACTAGGATCCAGTCAATAGATAGAAATTTATGTCAAATGCAATAATTAAGGGTTTCCCTTTTATGTGCTTGTCTAACTTAATATACATCTACATAGGGTGCTAAACATATTTTTCTGCAGAATAATTAAGTGTGCTACCAATACAAACTGATACAAGTGTGAACTTACACTTTATAGCCAGTTAAAGCTATAAATACCACTGAAAGAAAACTAATCGAGTACATGTGTTTAACCTCGTTTCATAGGTCGTTGAACATAAGTTTTGTTGTATTTAATTTCTATATCCCTCTATGTCTTCATTGAAGTCGTGAAAAGTCCTATATGCCTCTATCATAAATAAGGATATTAGTATGTATGATGATGAAACAGTAACTTTTGCTTAAGCTTGTATTTTAAACTTAAATGAGAGGTTGGGGCATTGATACGATTCTCTCGAAAAAAATTGGTACTTTGACATGCAACCAAACAGACTTCTCGAAATTCTCTATTGATGGTCTTAAATATGGAACTCATGCTAGTGAAGTAGAACTTGCTGCTACAAAGCAGATAACACATGACATGGATGGGTTCCCTACTACTATTTGTGTTGTTTATGGTTTGATATTTCATCACAGCTCTTTGACAACGACAACTTTTGAAAAAGACGCAAAACATATGCCAAGGCAGATCGAGCGAAAGGTTTGTTGTTGTAGAATGACTCGACGCTTATGCTAAACTTAATCCCCAAACTTATATCTGGGAGACGAACATTCTTCAAAAATTTAACTTGGTTGCTAATTCAAATTAATTAGAATGACTCGAATTAATTCAACTTAATTAGAATGACTCGACACCTTGGAATGAAATTTCTTAATGAGAAGAAAATTGAGCTTAATTAGGAATATTTTGAAGGATTTAGTCAGCACCATCTCTAATGATGAAACTTTCTTTTTCATGGAAAAAAATGAATCATCGTTTTAAGCGTATCATTATAATTCTTCTGCCATCATATGGGAAAATTTAAGTGCTACATAACAATATCACAAACAATGACTACACCCAACAAATGGACCAGCTTGAATAGGCTAATTCATCTTGTTGACCAGCTCATTGATGTGATCCTCTCGATTGCTGGAATCGCCCCCATCCAAAAATCTTCTTCTTACCCTGCAATGCCTTTTCTGGCTTGTTGAGAGCAAAGAGATACAGAAAACCAGTAACCTCTTCGAAATGTAGACCAACATTGGTAATCTCAGTCACTACGTCTTCTAAGCATAAAATACCATGTTGACCCAATGCCTGTTCAACAACTTCATTGCTAGTTAAAGACACCCTTTGATTATCAATTTTTCTAGCACCTTTTTTGTAAATCAAATCCTTGATGCTCTTGAGATTAGGATATCCATATGTGACTTAAAAGGACTTCTTTCGTTTCTGACTTGAGATTTTCTTAGGTGAAATAATTTGTTAATCAATTCGTACTCAAATTATTAATTGTAACAAATATGGTCTTGATGTATTGTTTTTATTAGAAATAATAATCCTATTATGTACCTTATCCAATTAAATGAAATAGAAAATGTTCAAGGGTATAATTGGAAAAGAACTCTTTATAAAATTTTAAACCAAGCAAAAAATTAAGTGGGAAATAATAAACCAAATACGAGATTAAAAATAATCCCAGCAAGACTAATCCCTGCATAATTCATTCCTGCATTACTAATCACTGCACCAAACGGCCCCTTAGCCCAAAA